>SJYA01000947.1:67628-191154 GCA_006410615.1 Neotragus moschatus
TGCACTATTAAAGCCAGTATATATAAGTTTTTGACATAAATATAGCTTTTAAGCCACCCTTTTTGTCTTATATTTTTAGTTAGCTATAGAAAATGCTACCTTTAGTAATACTATTTGGATATGTTTTTCATCATAACTAAATGTTTCTTTGCAATAGTTGAAGCATTGTGCAGAGTAAATGGTAAAGATATAGACTCTGGAGCGAGACAGTCTTACCTTCAGCAAGTCTCTTAACACCTCATTGCCTCTGTTTTCTGATACATATTGCTTGTATGTACATATATATATAATGATAATGATGACTTTTCATTTTTGATTTTTATTGGAGTGTAGTTGCTTTGCAATGTTGTGTTAGTCTCTGCTGTACAGCAGAATGAATCAGCTATTGTTTACATATATCCCCTCATTTTGGAATTTCTTACCCACGTAAGTCATCACAGAGCATTGAGTAGAGTTTCCTTTGCTATTTGGTAAGTTTCATTAGTTGTCTACCTTATACAGAGTATCAGCAGTATATATATGTCAGTCCCAATCTCCCAATTCATCCCATCCCACCACTTTCCCCTTTGGTATCTGTATGTTTATTCTCTATGTCTGCGAATTGTTAATGTTCAGTTGCTCAGTTGTGTCTGACTCTGTGACCCTCATGGACTGCAGCATACCAAGTGTTGCTTTCCTGAGCTGTCTCCTGGAGCTTGCTGAAACTCATGTCCATTGAGTTGGTGATGCCGTCCAACCATCTCATCCTCTGTTGTCCCTTTCTCTTTTTGCCTTCAATCTTTTGCAGCATCAGAGTCTTTTCCAATCAATCAGCTCTTTGCATCAGATGGACAAAGTATTAGTGAATTTTTACAAGGATTTTTGTAATGATTAAAAGCATTCATATACTTGAAAGCACTAGCTAACTCATAATACTGGCTAAGTCACTGATAAGTCTTTAGTTCAGTTCAGTTCAGTCTCTCAGTCGTGTCCAACTCTTTGCGACCCCATGAACCTCAGTATGCCAGGCCTCCCTGTCTATCTCCAACTCCAGGAGTTTACCCAAACTCATGTTCTATAAGTCTTAATTATCCACAATTTCAAAAAAGTATATTTCCTATAAACTGAAAACAAAATCTATATAGCAATTTTATGAAAGATCAATGCCCTCTTTCAAATCAAGCGTCACTAGCATTTTCCAAAAAGGAAAGAAAAATAAATTTTGTAAAACACTTTCCTGAATTTATGTCTCAAAACACTAAACAAAAATTCATTTATGAGTTAATGATTGGAAACTATGAGCTATTGATTATTATCAAACATTCGGNCTATATAGCAATTTTATGAAAGATCAATGCCCTCTTTCAAATCAAGCGTCACTAGCATTTTCCAAAAAGGAAAGAAAAATAAATTTTGTAAAACACTTTCCTGAATTTATGTCTCAAAACACTAAACAAAAATTCATTTATGAGTTAATGATTGGAAACTATGAGCTATTGATTATTATCAAACATTCGGGATTAAGGAGAACAGTAGTAGTACTGATGTAAAAAGAATAACTTTTTAAGTTTCACTACACCATTCTCCTGGCCTTGAAATACATGAAATCATTGTAGTAAAATGTTTAATTTTAGCTCAGAACTATGGCTGCATGGCCAGAAACTACTACTAATCTTTTAAGATCACCTGATTATTGTGAAATTGAGGTCTCTCAGGGGGGCATGATCTATAAATTTGTACTTATTCTAGCTTTGTATTTCTGTGTAAGCTGAACACTAAAATAACTTTTTTTTCTTATTCATCCTATATCAAAATGTGACATTTCTAGGATCAGAGTAATAATGCATATTATTAATTTACTAATAAAGATTTTACTTTTAAGCACTGTGTGCTTATATTTGTTGTTCATATGTAATCATTGAATTGAATTTTAACAAAGTCTTATGACTTCTAAGAACTTTCAAATGAAATGGGTATGTATTCCTATATATGTTTCATATCTGTTTTACATGTAAAGGATATCCTTTAGGTATCCTGTGAATGAAGAGGCTTGGGTTGAGTTCCCTCAAAGCAGAACCTGAGGAGATAAAATTTGGTGTCTGAGTTTTACTGAAGCTGTGCTTTCTAGGGAATGTCTACAAGCAAAGAAGTTAAGTGTGATAGGGAAGTGGAAGAGAAGAGACTGACTCATGTAAAGTGAAACCTTGGCTTTATCCAAGGGATGTTTCTGAAGCAGTAAAAAGCCCATACAGAGTTATCTCCTCGTGAAGCAAAATAGCCACCCATTTGTAACTCGTATCACTCAGACATTGACTTGGGAGTGGCAGTGAGGCATATTCCTCATGCTGAAGCTGCTCTGGGGGAAATCTCTAGAGAAGTAAGTGGTTCTATTCCATTAGCATCCAACAATCCCATCGGCTAGGACATGGCTACACCACCCATTAAAGCATCTACTCTAAAAGAAACCACATCATTCCTGTAGTATTTCCAAACCAGCTAGCCTTCTGAAACATTCAAGCAGCACATACTAAAATTAACCTAATTTTTAAAAAAAGGTAACGTAAGGAAATGTTTTTAACATGCTCATTTTTTTCTAGAGCACTTTATTCTATAATTCTGTTGATGTAGAAGGAAATTAATTATGGAGGAGAAGGTACACATTGTGGAGGTACTGCTCTCAAGAAAATGCAGAAGAATGGAAAGAATATAGTGATGACATTAAATCTTTGTAATAGAACTATTGAAGTGAATTGATATTTTCCTTTGAATTTTTAAGTTCTTAAAATAGCTTTAAAATCAGTCATATTTGAGAAGCTTAAAAAGATTCCCAGAAACAAAATAAATCTTGTGTGTAACAGGGCATATTTTGGGTTTACTAAAGCTGAAGTCTAAAGATTTATAAACTAATTTATTTGGCAATCATTGCAGCTGAATCACAACTCTTTTTGCAAAATATTTCCTTTTTACTCTGCCAGTTTGAATCATCTATCTTGAGAATCTAAATGTATCACTATGGTGATGGAAGAGAGAAAGTGAAAAGTTTTGTTGAAGTGGGAAAATTTGGTTTCAGTTAGTACTTGTGCTATAAATCTTCTGGATCTAGGTTTTAAGTGTAGAAATATAAATGATGGTTGGGCTGTTACCACTTTTGAATACATTACAGAACAAACACTTTCCTTGGGAACTGATGTTACTGGAGAGTCAATTTTACATAAAAATAATATTAATAGATGCCTTTCAATCTTCTTATACTTGAAAGTCTTCAAAATGCACACACACACATAGAATGTATGTATATTTCAATTTGATCTTTATTGAGATCCTGGTAGAGTGAACACATTGCTTTCACAAATATCTTAGAAATGAGGAATANCACTTTCCTTGGGAACTGATGTTACTGGAGAGTCAATTTTACATAAAAATAATATTAATAGATGCCTTTCAATCTTCTTATACTTGAAAGTCTTCAAAATGCACACACACACATAGAATGTATGTATATTTCAATTTGATCTTTATTGAGATCCTGGTAGAGTGAACACATTGCTTTCATAAATATCTTAGAAATGAGGAATATTTACATGGAAGTAAAGTGACAGAATTTGGTTTCCCCTGTAATTGCTGATTTCTCAATGCACTGGACTGTGTTGGTCAAACCACACACTAGATTTATATCCTGTGCTCCTGCCTCTTACATCCTATCTCTGCACTACTTAATTCTATCTCCACACTTATTTCAAATTATCATCTTAAAACACAATCTGAAAGCCTTTTATCTTCTTAAAACACAATCTGAAAGCCTTTGATGCTTCCCCATTATCATGGAATGGAGTCTAAACTCAGCAGAGTAGCTGTCACCGTTGGAATTGGGCTTTAATTTGCTTCCTTATCTTCACACTACCCACTCCAGTATTCTTGGGCTTCCCTTGTGGCTCAACTGGTAAAGAATTCACCTGCAATGAGGGAAACCTGGGTTTGATCCTTGGGTTGAGGAGATCCCCTGGAGAAGGGAATGGCTATTCAATCCAGTTTTCTGGCCTTGAGAATTCCATGGACTATATAGTCCATGGGGTTGCAAAGAGTCAGACACAACTGAGAGACTTTCACTTCACTTCACATCTTCACACTATGACAACCTGTACTAGTATAATGGGCTTTCCAGGGGCTCAGTGGTAAAGAACCTACCTGCCCATGCAGGAGCTTTAGGAGATGTGGGTTTGAATTCCTGGGTCAGGAAGATCTCCTGCCATTTCCTATTCTGAGATCTCTTAAAGTAGGAAATAGCAACCCATTCTTGCCAGGGAGTCCCATGGACAGAGGAGCCTGGTGGTCTACAGTCCATAGGGTCGCAGAGTCAGACCTGACTGAGCATGAACCTACTAGTATAAAGTCAAAATCATCTTTGATACTTTTATCAGATTAAAATGTGCCTATTTCTATTAAGCTATGTTACATCTTCTGACATACTCACTGCTATCTGAGCTCATTTCCTAGGATATCATTCAGTTCCTATCTGTGACTAATAGGATTTGATATGTGCATAGGACTCAACACAGGCCAATATGTTATTTTGACAGAAAACAGTTCCATGCTTAAAGACAATTGAGGAGGCTTTCATTTTGAGTTACAAGCAAGTTGAGTGGATGGAATCCAGGAACGGGGCAAAAAAAGCAAAATAGCGCATCCCAGAAAGAATAAAATTAGTAAATTCTTCTGTAGCATTTACTATATGCCTGGCAAAGTCTATGCACTCTGCATGTTATATGCCTGGCGCTATCTACGCACTTTGTGTGTGTTGACATCACTTAATCCTCACGACTCTACTTCCCTATTTTAAGATGAAGAAACTAAAGCATAAAGAAAGTAAATTATTTACTTCAGGTGACACAATTATGCAGTAGATAAGCTGAAAAATAACTCAGTCTGATTATACTGGTACCCAAGATATGGTTAGACAGCCTCTGTTCCAGTTTGTAGTTCTAATCCCACGAGCAGCGCTCTTCAGAGCAGGCGGCCGAGAGGAGCCACCCCGCGTCCGAGGTCAGAGGCAGCAGCAGGGGGGAGCCACCTCGCATCCGAGGCCAGGAGTGGTGGCTGAGGGGAGCCACCCTACCCTGAGACCAGAGGCGGTGCCCGGCGCCCGAGGCCAGGGACTGTGGCTGGGTGGAACAACCCAACTTCCAAGAAGCTGTGGCTGCACAGGTGCAGGAGGGCCTAGAGGAGCTATCCCACGTTGAAGGTCGGGAAGGGCAGTGGTGTGGAGATATCACTCATCAAAGGTAAGGAGCAGCGGCTGCACTTTGCTGGAGCAGCTGTGAAGAGATACCCCACGCCCAAGGTAAGAGAAATCCAAGTAAGATGGTAGGTGTTGCAAGAGGGCATCAGAGGGCAGACACACTGAAACCATACTCACAGAAAACTAGTCAATCCAATCACANGGAGATACCCCTCATCCAAGGTAAGGAGCAGTGGCTGCACTTTGCTGGAGCAGCCGTGAGGAGATACCCCACGCCCAAGGTAAGAGAAATCCAAGTAAGATGGTAGGTGTTGCAAGAGGGCATCAGAGGGCAGACACACTGAAACCATACTCACAGAAAACTAGTCAATCCAATCACACTAGGACCACATCCTTGTCTAATTCAATGAAATTAAGCCATGCCCGCAGGGCAACCCAAGATGGGCCAGTCATGGTGGAGAGGTCTGACATAATGTGGTCCGCTGGAGAAGGGAATGGTAAACCACTTCAGTATTCTTTCCTTGAGAACCCCATAAACAGTATGAAAAGGCAAAATGATAGGATAATGAAACAGGAACTCCCCAGGTCAGTAGATGCCCAATATGCTACTGGAGATCAGTGGAGAATTAACTCCAGAAAGAATGAAGGGATGGAGCCAAAGCAAAAACAAAACCCAGCTGTGTATGTGACTAGTGATAGAAGCAANTAGCATGCTTCTCTAGGTTTGTCATCAACTCTGAGGGGACACAGAGAATATAAAAGATATTCTAATTCAAGTGACTGTGTTCAATTCATTCCATTCTCCTTATAAAACTGTCTGCTGTAAAGTCCTGTCTAATGTGGAAGAGTTTTAACTTGCTAAATAAACCACATATTAATTCCCATTAATGCTGAACCATGGTAGCATGTTTGCCTGATCCTTGAAACACATGGAAACCCACAAGCCTGACTCAAAACTGAGAGGACTTCACCTAGATTTGCATACTTAACAGAGATCTTAAAAGTTGTTCTCTGTTCAAGCTAGGACCCAAATAATCACCCACACATATCAGCTGCTATGTTATTCTCTAAACTTGCACACACAGAAATCTCTTTTATCTAGTTAATGTACCTTTAAAGTTACCCCATTAAGAAAGAGTATCTGAATTTTTGTTGATTGAAACCTTACTGAAAATCCCTATAGTTCAAAGCTGGAGAAGACTTTCCACTTCTGCCAAATGAAAATTTATTCAAGAGGTCAAGACTTTGGCTATATGTAGGTAAGTTTCCACTATCAGAAATGTCATCTGTTGTAATAAATCCCTTAAATCACCAAAAATAAAACATAAAGCTGGCCAGTGTCCTGACAGTCTGGTTTATCACATAGGGACTTTCCAAGAGAAATGATTCATTCTAATAGATAACATTATAACTTGGTTCCCTACAGTAAGAAAGATGAGGGTCTTCCACACTGAAAGTGATATTTCAGAAGCTTTTCCATTAATTTATTTTTTATTATAAGGGTCAAAGTAAAAGTCACCAGCTGGTTGCTGATGTCTATTATTTCTGCAGTTTGTTGACAAGGGGGACGGGTCTGAGCATTCCGAAGTATATATGCTCATTCCTATTTCCTTTCACTAAATTCTTTAATGGGAAGAGCTTACAGTGAGGCACTAAACATTTCTCTTAATTTTGCCCACATTTTTGCCCCTCATTCTTCTCCTTCCCATCCAATCTGGGAACCGTCACTCAGGTGTGCAGTGGATTCTTATTCACAGTCACACTCACGGTAAGTTCTTGAGTTGTTTTCCAATCAAAATCATAAATGGCAAAATTTTTAAATATCTTTTAAATTTTTAATTGAAGGATAATTGCTTTACAGAATTTTGTGGTTTTCTGTCATACATCAACAAAAATCAACCATAGGTACACCCATGTCCCCTTCCTCCCGGACCTCCCTCCCATTTCCTTCCCCATCCTGCCTTTCAGGCCATCACAGAGCCCCTGTTTGAGTCATATATGGGAAATTTTATACACCAATTAAGTTATTAAGTTTCTTGGCTGAAATTATAGCAACCCTAGTGGGAACATACATTATCTCATACTGGTCAGTAGCAGTTTTATGAATAAAACAGAGGAAAATATTCTTACATAGTGAATGGAGGGTGAAAGATGAAGCCTTTCAAATAAAGCATCATAGAGAACAAACGTATGGACACCAAGGGGGAATGTGGGGGTTTAAACTGGGAGATTGGGGCTGACATATATACACTACTATGTATAAGACAGAGAACTCATGAGAACCTACTGTGTAGCACAGGGAACTCTACTCAGTGTTCTATGGTGACCTAAACGAGAAGGAAATCCCAAAAGAGGGGATATATGTATACACACAGCTGATTCGCCTTGCTGTACAGGGGAAACTAACACACCATCGTAAAGCAACTATGAAAAGTGAAAGTGCTAGTTGCCGAGTCGTGTCCAACTCTCTGCGACGCCATGGACTGTAGCCCTCCAGGCTCCCCTGTCCATGGAAGTCTCCAGGCAAGAATACTGGAGTGGGTTGCCATTCCCTTCTCTAGGGGGTCTTCCCAACCCAGGAATTAAACCCAGAAATTAATCTCCTGCACTGTAGGTGGATTCTTTACCATCTGAGCTAACTATACTCCAATCTAAATTTTAAAAAATCAAGTATCCCTTTGGGAAGAGAGGAAGCAGCAGAAGCAATGCTTGGTGTCAAACAGAATCACTGATTCAAAGAACAATCTCGTAAAAATTACATCCCAGATCCTAAATGTCCTTGGTTGTAAATGCAGACTTTGTTTCATTGGCGTCTCACTAGTTACTAGATTATCTTCTTCAGTGAAAAGCCTCCTCATTCTCTTATCCACCAGTCTGGAGAGACTGGACTCTACATTCAATTCTTTGCCAGACTTAGAGCCTTCATCTTTGAGCTTGTTGTTTTCTATCTATTTTCTTCTTTCAGTTCTCATGGCCCTCCGATGATTCCACTGTCCCAAAGCCTTCCCTGTATTAAATTTTTGACTGAATTTATTTACTAGTTATTTATTCTCATGGGACAGTCCAAGTTGACCATTTTTCCTCCCTGAGATAAAATGAATGTTGTCTTTCAATTAGGACCTTTTTTTTTTCTTTTTTAAACTAAAACATATGCTACACTTAAATTGGGCTTCACCGGTGGCTCAGGGGTAAAGAATCTGCCTGCCAATGCAGGAGATGCAAGAAATGCAGGTTCGATCCCTGAGTCAGAAAGATCCCCTGGAGAAGGGAATGGCAACTCACTCCAGTATTCTTGCCTGGGAAACCCCGTGGACAGAGGAGCCTGGTGGGCTAGAGTCCCTGGGGTCACAAAGAGTCAGACACGACTGAGAGACTGAGCAAGAATGCATGCACACTTTTAAACTGGTGCCTCTCAGATTTTCACGTTCCAGACTTGTGGACATGGGGTGGGGGCAAGGGAGGGTGGGATGAACTGAGAGAGGAGCACTGACATATGTAGATAGCCAGCGGGAGGCTGCTGCAGAGCGCAGGGAGCTCAGCTCGGGGATGACCACCAAGAGAGGGGGATGGGGGCCTGGTGGGAGGGAGGTTTAGGGGGAACGGCATACATGTACACATATAGTTGATCATGTTGCAGTACAACAGAAACTAACAGAGCACTGTAAAGCAATTAACTCTAATTAAAAAAATAAAGAAATGTTCATGTTTATAGAAATCACCTGGGGATCTTGTGAAACTAGAGTTTTTGATTTGGAAGGTCCTGGCAGAGGGCCTGGGAGTCTGCATTGAGAATGAGCTTCCTGATTTTGCTGTCTGGGAACCACACTCAGCATTTAGATTCTAAATGGTCCTATAGTCCCCACAACAGCATCAATAACTCCTTCACACCACTGGCAATTTCTCTATGGGATAATTTTTCTAAGTTTTGTTTTCATTTTGCCTGCTTCCTAAGTGTCATTCTGGGTGCTTAATTTATAACAGAATAGTGGAATTGATGCAGCTACATTAAAACAAAAAGGGAGACATAGTGTCTGCCTGCTTTGGGCATTCCTGTTAGCAGGAGTCTTCATGTTTAACAGCTACACTATCAGATTCTCGGTTTTGGCATTAGGGCTAGGTGTTACAGCTTCCCATAAAGCATTCTGTTTTATGGACTCACTGCTCCTCATCATAAAGTGAGGAGTATTAATAAATTAAAAAAGAAAGGTCCATAGTTTAATGAGATTTCAAGCTATTTGTTATTCAATGAGCTTAATACCATGAAGATTAGAATAACTCCAATTTGCAAAATGCACTTAACAGTCTGGGAACATCAGCAACTGCAAAGCAGTTTACATGATATAATGAGTGCAGTTGCCTTTTTCCAGATCTGTTTGTTTCCTTGCCCTCTCTGGTCTATTTCTGGCTCCACTCACCTTTTCCACTGGTTTACCAGATGATTCATCAGCTTTCTGGCATTCCTACTTAGCATCTGTGTCCAACAGCCTAGCTAAATCCAATAAAGTTTCTAATATCCAGTATCCCGTTAGCTATATCCTTGTGTATAGCTATTAACCAGAGGTTACTGGTCATAAGGATGACCTCAAGAAAAAGGGCATTACCACTTTCTGAACATCTACTATGTGCCAAGTTCTGTGCTGATTGTATTTAATCCTGAAGCATTACAGAGCCAAAAAGTCCTTTACAGAAAGATTAGATTATACCCCATTTGTTATCAAGAATAAACATATCTCCTTTCTTAAGTTTCTCAAATTATTGTTAAATTTTATTTGTTTCAATGCATGATGTATACATATGGTATTGATTCAAAAGATATAAAAAAGGAATAGAGTGAAAAATAAGTCTCTCTCTTCCCCATCACTCAAGTCTCTACCTGAAGGCAACTACTGTTACCAGTTTCTTATGTGTCCTTCCAGAAACAGTCCATTAAGCATAAACTGTTATACAATGGATTATTAATAGTCCATTTAGCAATCTTAGATTTCCTTAAAAAGGTAGCTATTATGGCATATACAGAAATCTTCAATTACTAATAACACCTTAATATATAGAGAGATTAAAATTTAGAAATGTGTTTTCATCGCATTATGACATTTGATTCTCCTTAAAATACCATGAGATGGGCAAACATTCCTGTTAACCGATTTACACACAAAGAAACTGAAACTCACAGAGGTGAAATGATCTGCCCATGTGTATATAGTTAGTAGAAGGCCTAATTCTAGAACAATTAGTCTAATGCTTGTTCCATTACACCACAGAAAAAGTAGCCAAAGGATCACAGTTCAAAAAATAGCCTTCTTAACTAATTAAAATACTCTGTCAGTTCTCAGAGACTTTATTGTGTTTAGTTGGAAGGAATGATGCTAAAGCTGAAGCTCCAGTACTTTGGCCACCTCATGCGAAGAGTTGATTCATTGGAAAAGACTCTGATGCTGGGAGGGATTGGGGGCAGGAGGAGAAGGGGATGACCGAGGATGAGATGGCTGGATAGCATCACAGACTCGATGGACGTGAGTCTGAGTGAACTCTGGGAGATGGTGATGGACAGGGAGGCCTGGCGTGCCGTGATTCATGGAGTTGCAAAGAGTTGGACACGACTGAGCGACTGAACTGAACTGAACTGAACAGTAGCAACAAGGTATTATTTCACATAAATAATATACCACATAAAAACTCAGTATTTTGGCTTTGCAATTGAAATTAATAAAGNGCTGCGATTCACGGGGTCGCAAAGGGTCGGACACAGCTGAGCGACTGAACTGAACTGAACTGAATTCCCATCAGACCCAAAAGTATTTTTTTATCTTCAGATTTTTGTGAGGGTTTATGGTACATGATACAATCTTTTTTAGTTGAGCTGATTTAAGTATATTTCTATTTGTTTCATTCAAAATAGCCTTAGTGAGACTTGCCGATTTCCATTTTTGAAAAAATTCCAATGTAATCTATCAATATAATTGAAATGAGTTTTCCAAAATTTTTGTCTGTTGAAACTGTATTAGTACTTCATGAATTAGCTCAAATCCTTCTGCTTCTTTGTAGCTTTTCTGAATGCATTTTCATCCCCCCCACCCCAAATGATGATTGTTTTTCTTCCTTCTTTTGCTTAGTGCACATCTCATGCTGTATTTAAGGACCTGAGACATCCTACTTTTGATATTTTAAGTTTTATACCTATTTTCCAAAATATTAGTTTGAGATATATGAAATTATCAACTCACAAGTAGTTTTAACTTACTAAAATGGCATTTTCATGTGATTCAATTGAATATATTGGAAAGAAACTGACCAGTAGTGATCATTGTATGCTGGGTCTCTGATAGATGGTAAGGTCTCAGTAAATTTGATGGCATTAATTACTTCTTTGTATATAATAAAATTTTGGTAATTTGACAAAATTCTCCGCAAATATTCTCCTGAGGATAATATGTTTAATGGATAAATCTATCATTTTCTACTTCTGATATTATGTGTCCAAGAAAATTTGAGTAGTTATTCAGTATTCTTGTGTGTGAATAACCACGATTGGAATCTAATTTCACTGCATAAAATTATAACAAATTTTGCATTTAAAATATAGTCAAATATTTTTGAGTTATTATTTTCTAGTAGGAGCCTGGTAGGCTGCAGTCCATGGGATTGCTAAGTCGAGCACGACTGAGCGACTTCACTTTCACGTGTTGGAGAAGGAAATGGCAACCCACTCCAGTATTCTTGCCTGGAGAATCCCAGGGATGGGGGAGCCTGGTGGGCTGCCGTCTATGGGGTTGCACAGAGTTGGACACAACTAAAGTGACTTAGCAGTAATATCCAGGCAAGTGAGTCAGAACATTACAAATAAACAGCCTCCCAATGCCACCAGGCTCCTCTGTCCGTGGCATTTTCCAGGCAAGAATACTGACACGATTGCTATTTCCTTCTCAGGGGATCTTCCTGACCCAGGGAATGAACTATGTATTATGCATCTCCTGCATTTTCAGGTGGATTTTTTTACCACTGTGCCACCTGAGAAGCCTTGTCAGAAGGGACCACATATAGATGTAGTTCTTTTGGAAAGTCAGGAGAATGAGTCTATGTCAGGTAGTTATAATGGGAAATTTCACAAAGAATTGNTAAGAATACTGACACGATTGCCATTTCCTTCTCAGGGGATCTTCCTGACCCAGGGATTGAACTATGTATTGTGCATCTCCTGCATTTTCAGGTGGATTTTTTTACCACTGTGCCACCTGAGAAGCCTTGTCAGAAGGGAACACATATAGATGTAGTTCTTTTGGAAAGTCAGGAGAATGAGTCTATGTCAGGTAGTTATAATGGGAAATTTCACAAAGAATTGGCTATGAGTGACTTCCCTGGTGGATCAGATGGTAAAGTGTCTGTCTGCAATGCAAGAGACCCGAGTTTGATCCCTGGATGGGGAAGATTCCCTGGAGAAGGAAATGGCAACCCACTCAAGTGCTGTTGCCTAGAAAATCCCATGGACAGAGAAGCCTGGTGTCCATGGGGTTGCGAAGATTTGGACACGACTGAGCGACTTCACTTCACTTCATGAAGTAGTTAGAACAGGAAAGAATATGGGCTGTTGCAGAATATAATCAGTTCAGTTCAGTCACTCAGTCATGTCCGACTCTTAGCAGCCCCATGGACTGCAACATGCCAGGCTTCCCTGTCCATCACCAACTCTTAGAGCTTGCTCAAATTCATGTCCATCAAGTCGGTGATGCCATCCAACCGTCTCATCCTCTGTCATCCCCTTCTCCTCTCACCTTTAATCTTTCCCAGCATCAGGGTCTTTTCAAATGAGTCAGTTCTTCCTTTATAGTCCAGCACTCACATCCATACATGACTACTGGAAAAACCATAGCTTTTGCTAGATGGACCTTTGTCGGCAAAGTAATATCTGTGCTTTTTAACCTGCTGTCTAGGTTGGTCATAGCTTTTCTCCAAAGGAGCAAGCATCTTTTAATTTCATGGCAGCAGTCACCATTTGCACTGATTTGTGAGCCCAAGAAAATAAAGTCTCTCACTGTTTCCATTGTTTCCCCGTTTATTTGCCATGAAGTGATGGGACTGGATGCCATGAACTTCATTTTCTGAACAATGAGTTTTAAGCCAGCTTTTTTACTCTCCTCTTTCACTCTTATCAAGAGGCTCTTTAGTTCATCTTCACTTTCTGCTTTAAGGTTGGCGTCATCTGTGTGTCTGAGGTTACTGATGTTTCTCCCAACAAACTTGATTCCAGCTTGTGTTTCATCCAGTCTGGCAATTCGCATGAAATACTTTGTATATAAGTTAAATAAGCAGTGTGGCAATATGTAGCCTTGATGTACTCCTTTTCTGATTTGGAACCAGTCTGTTGTTCCATGTCTGGTTCTAAAGTGTTGCTTCTTGACCTGCATACAGATTTCTCAAGAGGCAGGTCAGGTGGTCTGGTATTCCATCTCCTGAATTTTCCACAGTTTGTTGTGATCCACACAGACAAAGGCTTTGGCATAGTCAATAAAGCAGAAGTAAATGTTTTTCACAAACTCATGCTTTTTTGATGATCCAGTGGATGTTGGCAATTTGATTTCTCATTCCTCTGCCTTTTCTAAAACCAGCTTGAACATCTGGAGTTTCACTCTTCATGTACTGTTGAAGCCTGGCTTGAAGAATTTTGACCATTAATTTGCTGGCATGTGAGATGAGTGCAATTGTATGAGAATTCTTTGGCATTGCCTTTCTTTGAGATTGGAGTGAAAAGTGACTTTTCCAGTCCTGTGGCCACTGCTAAGTTTTCCAAATTTGCTGGCATATTGAGTGCAGCACTTTCACAGCATCATCTTTTAGGATTTGAAATAGCTCAGCTGGAAATTTATCACCTCCACTAGCTTTGTTCATAGTGATGCTACGGTCCACTTGACTTCGCATTCTAGGATGTCTGGGTCTAGGTGAGTGACCACACCATTGTGGTTGTCTGGGTCATGAAGATATTTTTGTACAGTTATTCTGTGTATTCTTGCCACCTCTTCTTAATATCTTCTGCTTCTGTTAGGTCCATACCATTTCTGTCCTTCATTGTGCCCATCTTTACATGAAATTTTCCCTAGAATGTAATAGGCCCAGTGAATACAGAGTTTATGAAAGCTTGGGCGAACTGCTTATAGAAGGAACCTTGTTGGTAGAGTATATAGAGTGTATGAGATGAGTTGGAGGAAGTGACCAAAGTAGTCACTGGAACATTTTAAGTAGGGTATAAGCATTGCCAGATTTGTGTTTTCTAAAAGTTAGTAAAGTCAGGAATTACAAGAGAATGTAGAAATCGCTGAGTTAAAGAGGTGACCACTCTGGCTGTAGTGGAAAAGGTGATGAAATAGTGATATGGAGACCAGATAGGAGATGACTGCTGCGGTCTGAGCAAGGCAAGGACCGTGAATAAGGATGTTGCTGTTGAAATCAGGAGGACAGTGGATTCAAATAATATAGAAAAATAGAACTGATAGAAATTGGAGATCAATCACAGTCATAAGTGGAGTTAATCCCATTTATATCTCCTGTCAGTTGATATCTAAGTAATTTATTTAGAGTAGACTTGGATTATTAGTTAATCCACAGTTAGCTCAACTTAATTGTGAGCAAAGCTTCTAGCAAAATCCTCTGCAAACTGAATACTTTATTCAAAATATATAGACATAGCCCAGAATAAATTGTTGCTTCTCCAGAGGCACTATTTTGAATGAAGTTTCATACAAAATAAATATTTTATGATGATGAGCAAAGCACAGTTCAAATTAAAATGTGCAATAATATTAATTAAACAGAAGTTGTAAATTGATGTTGGCATACATCTTAACCTTCATTCATTTTTAGGAAACTGCATTATTAATGTCCCTTCTAAAAAGAAAAGATTAAATAGCTTTTGTCATTAAAAAATATGTGCTTATCCTCTTTTGTCAGATAAAGGTAATTATAAAACTGTTATGAGAAACAAGCTAAAAATGATAGAGGTTTGTTTTGTCAGCCTCATTTTATTTATGGTATTATTTCTTATGTGATAATTAGAGAAAGGTGTTGATAATATATTTTTTGACCTTTCATTTATTTGAAGTTGAACAGATTTAAAGAGTTTAAAACTTAATCCATTTACAGGTACAGGTGTTAAAGAATACTTTTTTAAAAACAGAAATGCTTATTGTAGTGCTGTATAGTAAATTTCCTGTTATAAAATGTGTATTATAAATCATTGGGGGAAAAGGGATACTTTTTAACGAATAAAGTCATAAATCTCACACAATTGCAAACTTATGTGACATTCATTAGTTAANAGGTACAGGTGTTAAAGAATACTTTTTTAAAAACAGAAATGCTTACTGTAGTGCTGTATAGTAAATTTCCTGTTATAAAATGTGTATTATAAATCATTGGGGGAAAAGGGATACTTTTTAACGAATAAAGTCATAAATCTCACACAATTGCAAACTTATATGACATTCATTAGTTAATGAGACAATTAGTAAGTTCAAAGGGCAGTTTAAAGAATACGCACATATGCCAACAATCGAGAATGTTGAATGCGCTTACAAACATGCATATTGTATGATGTTGCTTATGTGTGGAATCTAAAAGAAATTATACAAATGAACTTATTTGCAAAACAGAAACAGACTTAGAGACTTGAGAGAATAAATTTGTGATTATGGAGTGGGATGGGGGGAAGGTTGAGAGGTGTTAGTTGGAGAGTTTGAGATTGACATGTACAAACTAATATATTTTAAATGGTCCAATAAGGACCTATTGCATAGCACAGAGAACTCTGGTCAATATTATGTAACAACCTAAATGGGAAAATAACTTGAAAAGAGAATATATATATATGTGTGTGTGTGTGTGTGTATCAATTATGTATATATACGTATATATATATATATATCCGAATCACTTTGCTGTACATATGAAACTAAAACAGCATTGTAAATCAACTATGTGCCAATATAAAATAAAACAAAACCAAAAGAAAGATGCAAAGCAGATCCATATATATATAGGGAAATAATCAATTGCAATCCACTAAAAATTTCATTTGTATTACTATCTGCTTTCTATATCTTCACAGAGTTTTAAAATAGCTCAAAGATGATAAAAGGCACGTTTCACCCATTTCAAAGTCTTTTACAATTTTTCTTGACATAGGAAAAGATCACAATAGAAATGAAAATCTGAGAAACATACTGTCAGAGAGACTGCCTCCCCATGGTGGTTCTCAGAGGTTTCAACAAATCTCCTTTTCCTTGCTTAAAGGTTTGCGGTACATCATAAAAGTTTTGAGTGGGAGAATAAACATATATTCCTTTGTTAATTTTGTCAAAAACTATATTGCAAATTTATTCTGTGCCAACTGCTTAGTGCCTGCTTATTGGTACTCTAATAGCATAGAAATAATATTGTGCCTGCCTTCATGAAACTTACATTCTAAAAGGGAATACAAAAAGTATCCAGGCAATCAGAGTACTGTGATACGACCAGGGTGATAGTTCAGTGAGGTATTTTAGAGGAAATCAGCTTAGGCAACCATCTGAAAATGAGGAGGAATTATGCTGGTTAATAGATAAAGGCAATAAGAAGCATCTCAGAAACATGATGTGTGATGGATGGACTGGGGTATAAATGAGAACCATGATATAGGAGAGCTTACAGCACTTTAGCATCTCACAGCTCACTTAATGCCTCCAAATTACACTGCCAGTTTGGCATATATGTATCACAAGGCTAGAAGGAAAATTTCAAAGGTCACTTGCCATTTTACTTTTTCTGAATTTAAAAAATTTTTAAATTACCATTATTATACTTTATCTTGAAATGATGAGACAATTTAGGGAAATAATCCAAACATTTAGATTTTCAGTTCAGTTTACTCGCTTAGTCGTGTCCAACTCTTTGCAACCCCATGGACTACAGCATGCCAGGCTTCCCTGTCCATCACCAACTCCGGAGCGTGCTCAAACTCATGTCCATAGACTTGGCGATGCCATCCAACTATCTCATCCTCTGTGGTCCCCTTCTTCTGCCTTCAATCTTTCCCAACATCAGGGTCTTTTCAAATGAGTCAGCTCTTTGCATCAGGTGGCCAAAGTATTGGAGTTTCAGCTTCAGCATAAGTCCTTCCAATGAATTTTCAAGACTGGTTTCCTTTAGGAATGATTGGTTTGATCTCCTTGCAGTACAAGGGCCTTTCAAGAGTCTTCTCCAGCACCACAGCATCAGTACCAAAGCATCAATTCTTTGGCACTCAGCTTTCTTTATAGTCCAACTCACACACCCATACATGACTACTGGAAAAACCCTAGCTTTGATTAGATGGACCTTTGTTGGTAAAGTTTAAATTTTAGGACTAGTTAAATTCATTTTAGTTTTTTCGTACTAGCCTGTCTTTATCATTATACAATCTGTTCTCTTCAATTCTTCCACAAATCGCTTACTTCTCCCTCTACTCTATGACCAGTAACTCCCCCTGACCCTTTTTTTAGAGTAGACAGTGCTTCCTTTCTTTTTTTATTTTTCTGGTCCAGAGAATTTTTTGCATCCCTCTGTGTTTTTAAAAAAGTAGCAGCATAGGAGAATCTTTATTGGCAATAAGAAAATAACCAGTTCAAGTTAATGTTGCAAAAGAGTTAAATGTAGAAGCTACAATTTTAGTCATAGAAATAATATGAAATAATGAAACTATGCTTTTCACAGTAGAGAGCTAGGTACATTTAAGTCAACGTGCTATATTTGGATGAAATCTCTTAAGACTGTTTGTTAGTTTGTTTACTGCTTTAGGGTTTTCAAATATTGGACTGGCCAAAAAGTTCATTTGGGGTTTTCTGTAGGATGTTACGGAAAAATCCAAACAACTGACCAAACCAGTATTGATGCATTTGGCTCTACATTTATTCAGATAATAGATTAGAAATCAGAAGTTATGGAAGTCAGATATTGAGAAATTAAATGGATCAACTGTGAGGAAAACAAAGGGGAAGAAAAGCCCAGTCTATTACGACATAGTACAGTAAAAATTTTTAGAAANCGGAAAAATCCAAACAACTGACCAAACCAGTATTGATGCATTTGGCTCTACATTTATTCAGATAATAGATTAGAAATCAGAAGTTATGGAAGTCAGATATTGAGAAATTAAATGGATCAACTGTGAGGAAAACAAAGGGGAAGAAAAGCCCAGTCTATTACGACATAGTACAGTAAAAATTTTTAGAAATGCCAGAAAATTTGGAAATGCCAGCAAATTTGGAAAGCCCAGCAGTGGCCACAGGACTGGAAAAGTTCAGTTTTCATTCCAATCCCAAAGAAAGGCAATGCCAGAGAATGCTCAAACTACTGCACGTTGCACTCATCTCACACACTAGTAAAGTGATGCTCAGAATTCTCCAAGCCAGGCTTCAGCAATACGTAAACCATGAACTTCCAAATGTTCAAGCTGGTTTTAGAAAAGGCAGAGGAACCAGAGATCAAATTGCCAACATCTGCTGGATCATGGAAAAAGCAAGAGAGTTCCAGAAAAACATCTATTTCTGCTTTATTGACTATGCCAAAGCCTTTGACTGTGTGGATCANGAGATCCAACCAGTCCATCCTAAATGAAATCAGTCCTGAATATCTATTGGAAGGACTGATGCTGAAGCTATAACTACAATACCTTGGCCACCTGATATGAAGAGCTGACTCATTTGAAAAGACCTTGATGCTGGGAAAGATTGAAGGCAGGAGGAAAAGAGGACGACAGAAGATGAGATGGTTGGATGCCATCACCAACTCAATGGACATGAGTTTGGGCGTACTCCAGGAGTTGGCGATGGACAGGGAACCCTGGCGTGCTGCGATTCATGGGGTCACAAAGAGTCAGACACAACTGAGCAACTCAACTGAACTGCCTTTTCAAATCTGTACATGAGATTCTGTTATTGCATTTGAAAGTAGTCACATTCTCAAGGAATCTCCTTGTTCATTTATTCCATAATATTGATAAGTCCTTGCTATCTGTACTATGTACTGGTCTCTGCACTTAAAGATACACCAAAGTACAAAGCAGACAAAAATTCTAGCCCTCATGAAAACCCATTCAAGTGGTGGAATAGACAATAAAGAAAATAAAAATTACCCGTCTATGTTTTTGAAAGTTTGCTTTACATCACTTTGCATTTACAAAGACCTATATTAGTGACTGTTTTCACTCAATGATAGAAACCCAAAGAAGATTTTCACTTTTCTAAAAAGTGAAAAGCAAAAATAACATGCGGCATTAATTTTCATTGAGCCCTAATAGTGGCAGCACACACCTAGAGCAGAGAGAGCAGGGCCCCACCAAGCACCTTCCTGGGAACTACACTCAGCATCAAGCTGCTGTAGCTTTGAACTGTATCTACGAGCATCTGTGCTTTATTTCGTGTGATTCTGTGCATCTGTTAGCAAGATGTATCCTAAGTTAATTGCTTCTTCACTTTATGCCAATTTATATCAGGAAAGGTTTCATAGGAATGTCCCATTAACACATAGTGGGAGAAATATGTACATTATATGCTGATTAGATCTGTGGAGGAAAGTNTGTGATTCTGTGCATCTGTTAGCAAGATGTATCCTAAGTTAATTGCTTCTTCACTTTATGCCAATTTATATCAGGAAAGGTTTCATAGGAATGTCCCATTAACACATAGTGGGAGAAATATGTACATTATATGCTGATTAGATCTGTGGAGGAAAGTATGACAGAGCAAATTATATAGGGAGAGAGTGTGTATTGTGTTTCTATATAAAAAGGGTGTCTACGGAGATCTTCAATTAGCAGATGAGATTAAACAAGACATGATAGTTATCATGTGGACAAAGCAAAAGGGTGAGCTATGAAACTCTGGAGGAAAAAGTATTCCAAGCTGGGAATAGTAAATGCAAAGCTTCAAGGCATGGTGAACCTGGTGTCTTTAAGGCCTTGCAAGACCATTTCTTGTTTATATACTTTAAATTAATTTTAAAGTATAAATTTTAGCTGTATGGACAACCTCTAAGCCAGACATGGCTCAGTAGTAAAGGATCTGCCTGCCAATGCAAGAGACACAGGGATCTTCCTTGATCCCTGGGTCAGGAAGATCCCCTGGAGAAGCATCTCCTTTATTCCAGACACTCTTTTCTAGGCTAATGATATGGTAATGAAGAAAATAGAAGTCCCTACCTTCATAAAGCATATACTCCAGTAGGTTTTGGTTGTTAAATTCTTTCATTTCAGGTTGTCAGTTGAATTCTACAGTGTCTCTCTGACTTGGACATTAGTAAATAGATGTTTTTCTGTTGGTACCCTCTTTTAGAGTTGTTACAAAGGTAATTGATTGTGTTTTTAATTGACTAAACTTTTTACATTCCATTTGTTTGTGTTATGGCTTTAGCTGTGTTGAAACACATATGTGTCCATACTTATGTGTTCCTGCACTTTCTCAATAAATTACCCATTTATTGACTGATTTTTTTTTTTAGGGTGTATTACTTCTAAAGAGTCAACTCTCACCTACTACATTGAAAATATCCTTTCAACACTGAAAACAGAATTTATAGACGTAAAAACTTAAAAATAAAGAGTATGGAGAAGGAAATGTCAACCCTCTCCAGTATTCCTGCCTGGAGAATTCCATGGACAGAGGAGCCTGGTGGGCTGCAGTTCATGGGGTTGCGAAGAGTCTGGATACAACTGAAGTGACTGAGCACATTCACACACACAGATGTCACACCTGCTTCTCCATTTCCTTATCTTCCTCATCGGGTTCTCCAACTGATTAATTTCTCTCCTTACTGCACACCTATTCCCCTGCCATACAAAAATCTTACCTTATATATGTATTTTTATTTTTCCCCAAAATTTAAATCATTACTGTACTTGTTTTGGTTACAGCAATGTTCCTTATTTATTAAATGTATATTCATGTTTCTATTCACATGCAAACACTTCTTTCTCCTCCATTATAAAGATGAATGGAGGAAGAAATAATTCTCAGTACAAAAACTTTCTGGTTCTCCAGTAATAATTTTATGGGGTGTTGATTTTTACATATGTACAGCTTCTCTAGATCAGATTGTTTTTAACTCATTTTCCTTTCCTTGAGTTTTATTTTTATATAATTTGTTAAAGCAGAATTTTAAAATTTCTAGCTACTTCTTATAATTAACTTTCCATGAACTGTATATAGTCACCAGATTGCTTCAGTAGATTTCAAAATTGCAAATAACTGTCCAGTATCACGAGCTAAATGAAGCTTATGTAGATTCTCAAATAAAGGTCTTAGAAATGTAAGCAGTGAAAAGTATTTGGCTATGGCACAGATGTTGTGATCATTATAGGAATTGTCTTAATTAAATTTGTTCTCTAGTGCCAGTTCAAAAACTTTGTTTTTCACACAAAAACCCAATTATACAGGCAAAAGATGTTCATGCTTCAATGAATTCAAAGTCAAAAAGAAAAATGTTACAGAATTAATGCAAACTTTTTACTCAAATGTGTTGCTGTATTA
Source organism: Neotragus moschatus (assembly GCA_006410615.1). Lineage (NCBI taxonomy): Eukaryota > Metazoa > Chordata > Mammalia > Artiodactyla > Bovidae > Neotragus > Neotragus moschatus. The sequence goes on from SJYA01000947.1 coordinate 89,373, forward strand.
TAATATAGAATCTTTCTGTTATTGCCAATATTGAAATGTACAGATGACAATAAATGGGAGATTCTTTATTCTAAAATTAGGTAACTTAAAGGTGTAGAACACTAATTTTTTTTAAACTAGAGGATTATAATATCTCTTGAAAGTCAGTTTATTCTGCAACAGTAAAATATGATTTAAACCAAATGGAAATTAAAATTTATAACAGGTTTTGAATATATTGACATTTTATATTTTTCCATCTATTTATCAAGATCTGCTTATGGTATAAGGGATGCTGTTTTACCATTTGGATTTGGATTTTGGATAACAGAAATTCTGCTCACTCACGTTTGAATCACTTAAGCTTTCAATTCAAATAGCCTAAGGCTTTTAGAGAAGATCAAATAAACTGAAATGCAAGTAACAGTTCTATGCTGCAAATTGGAATTAGCACTGTGAAAGGTAAAGTAGACAGAAAAATTATAATATTTAATGTAATATGAACAAAAAGGCTGAAGATACTGTCAGTTATCAGTGGTGTCCATGAACCTTACACAGCATAGTTCTATATACAGCTATGTCCCTATTGTATGAAAAATTTAAAATTTTAAAGTATTAAGCTCAAGTTGTTTCTTGGACTGTTTAGTAAAAAATGTAGAAATTCCAATTGCTTTGCAGAAGTCAAGTTTATTTTTTTAAATACTATAATTCTGTAATGTTAATCTTTGGCCTTTTCATTTACATGATTTTCATATGAGTAGATTCTCCAGCAAAGTAAAAATAAAAAGTAAAGAAAAATAATGGAAATATCTTACACAAAGCAGACTATTTCAGTGTTTGGAGGAAAAAAGCTTCTTTACACAGAAGTCATTCAGTTATGTTTGTAAATCCAGTTTAGCCAGATTGATATTTTGCCTTTTTTGTTCTTTTGGGGATTTTAGAATGGGATGATCTAGGTTCAAATCACAAAACTTCTTTGAACCAATTTACTAAGGTTTCTTTGTGTTCCAGTCCATATTCAGGTATATATATGTGTGTGTGTGTGTGTGTGTGTGTACACATATGTGTGTGTGTGGTGTCCATATGTGTGTGTGTGTGCGTATGTGTGTATACAGTAAAAGTACATGCTGGTGAATCTAACTCTTGAATCTAAGTGATTCAAAGAGAATACCTAAAGATATCTCTATTTCCAGATATGATATAACACTATCCAATCACCTCCTCCACCACTCCAATTATATTATCTTCTGCTCTGCAGTGGACACAAAACATACTCTTTTACAATATATTTTCTATATTTGAGAATGGATTGATTAGGGGAAAATTAAAATGAAAGCAGTTTACTCTAATCCCCTAATGTTGGTGATTATAGCCCAATTCTATTCCTATCAAAAGAGGAAATAAGTGTAAGAATAAAAGACTTGGTATTGTTACTAACTCAGATCTCTTCAGTACCTTTCTATGTGTTGAAAGTGAAACTTCTAAATTTGTAGTAGGTTGTTTCTCACCATGAGTGTTAGGGTAGTCTTCCTGAGCAGAGATGCGTGTTCCAGAGGCAAGTGATGAAATAATTCAAAACCCTGTGGGTAAGTGCAATCAGAGACTGGCATTCTCAGCTGGCTTTTATTGACTAACCCCTGATTTTCCATCCTCTGTTTAAACCACATGCATTCTCCCTTGAATTTTGGAAATGTTCTGTATTGTTGACATTGTTTCCTGTCCTGGCTCTGAAGTCATTGAGAAGAACAAGGTCATCAACTGGCTTGTAGGATTTTAGGAAATATTAATAACCTTCAAATATTTGCTGATGTGATGAGAATGTAAATTTGCAATCTTAAGTTTACTTCCAAGGGATTGAATCCCTACCTAGTTTACACATCAGCCTCTCGTTTAGCTCCTTACAAACACCATAGCAATCTCTTAGTGGATCTTAAGTGATGAAGTTCATCCTGGGTCCCACATCTTTTTGCATTATGGCTTTCTCAGGGATATGCCCAGTAGTGGCATTGCTGGGTCATACAGTATTTCAAATTTAAAAAAAAAAAAAAGAGGCTTCTCTATTGGTCTAGTGATTAACACTTTTTCTTCTGATACAGTGAGTCTGAGTTTGATTCCTGGTCAGGGAGCTCAAATCCCATATGTCTGGTGGCCAAAAAAACACAAAATATAAAAAGAAACAATATTATAATAAATAAAATAAAGACTTAAAAAAACAAAGAGTTTCAGGCTGTGGCTGTTTTTTAGACATTAATAGGGTGCTTAGCTCTGCTGCTTTGGTTGGTATTTACTATACTGCACTTAAGGTTTGTTTGGTTGTCTCTTATTTTATAAGTTCTCCAGTCTTTTATCATTACTACTGGGGCTTCCCTTGTGCTCAGCTGGTGAAGAATCCACTTGTAATGCGGTGACCTGAACTTGATCCCTGGATTGAAAAGATACCCTAGAGAAGGAAACAGCTACTCACTCCAGGATCTTTGTCTGGAGATTTCCATAGTCAGATAAGCCTAGCAGGCTACAGTCCATGGGGTTGCAAAGAGTTGGACACAACTCAGTGACTTTCACTATTGTCACATTTATAGCTCACTAGCCATCTACACATGTAATGAAAAAAAAATTCTTTGACAAAAACTTCTACAAAACTCACTTAAATCCACATTCTTCTCTTTACTTTTGAGATATAAATAGGAAATATTTCCCAGTCTCAATTACTGTCAGGTGTGACCAAGTTTATGAGTAGAAGAGATGTGTGCATTTCAAGATCAAGCTAATGTGCCTTCACTTTCTTTCCCCTTCACTGGCTAAATGCAAATGATGATGGGACTCTAGGGTATTTCAGATTAGATAGAAGGAGCCTGGCTCCCTGAACCACTTAGTGAGAAGAATCCAATGTTGTTTGGAACATCCTTTGGATTATTTATGTGAGCAAAAATGAAACTTCCACTGTGATCGTCACTATATATTTTTGAGACTATTTGTCATATCAATTAGCTTCCTTTACCAGAGAGATCAACTTGGACAATTTTATTAATGGGACATTTTTATTAATACTGAAATAGACAAGAGTAAAACCACTAAAGTTGTGAATGTGATATGTATACTGTTGCAACTATGAAGAAAAAAGCCATAGAGGATTTCTGAATTGGTTTAAATGCTAAAGAAATAAACTCCTAGTGCCAGATAAAGTTACTAACAAGTATTTTTTAATTTGGTAAAAGTCTCAGCTTTCCCCAGGCCCTACTTTCTAATCTAATCCTGAGTATTGAACTTCAAGACTATAATTGTCCCTGCAGGTCTATTCTTGACTAGGTGCATCTGTCCCTGAAAGTCTGTTTTTGATTCTGAGACTTTTGTGAGTAAGGAAGGGGCTTTTCTGTTGACTACAGATAGGACTTGGTAGGTTTCAGCCCATCTTGTATGATGCTTCCTTTGTTGCCCTTTAATAATTATTTGCCTTTGGTTTCATAAATATCCTTGCACAGCTAACTTTACTTTGAGTAACTTATTTTTACTAATTGTATTCCGTAGCCAGTTCTAAGGATGACTCTCATTTTGGCTAAGCTGACATTTTTAGCATTTGTGGAGCTCTCTGAGTGATCTAGAATATAGTTGCTGTCAGTAATGTGTAGTCGCTATGATGTTTGTTCACGTTATTTACATAGACTCTTCAAGACTGAGTCAGATAGTTTCTTACTGCTTTAAGGATAGGACTGTCATTTCCTATCTGAGTGTTGCCGCTATTCTTAGATCTTCTGTAAAGTACACACAATCAGCATTACCGAGTTCAGCTAATGAGAGACTTTTTAGTTACTTGTAAATCCACTTCTCAAATTTCTGTTCAATATTGAATCATGTTGCCAGTGTCAGAGAGGAGTGGCCAGAAGCATGAAAGAAGGCTAGACTGAAATTTAGGCAACTTGGGTTCAATTCAGACCCACCACTTACCAGTTAAATATATTCCTGAGATTTTATCTCTGCTAAAAACTAGGAATAAAAATACTTCTTCCTGCAAGTTGAGAACTAACTTGAATTGCTTCAAGGACTAAATCATGAAGCATTTAACAGATGTTTTACAAATGAATAATAATAGGTATGTGTGTGTGTTGAGTTGCTTCAGTCATGTCTGACTCTGCCACCACATGGACTGTAGCCCACCAGATTCCTTTGTCCATGGGATTCTCCAGGCAAGAATACTAGAGTGGGTTGCCATTTCCTTTTCCAGTAATAATAAATATAGGCATAATGTTCCTGAATTTCCTATGGTATATAGAGTACATGCTATTTTAAACACATGGTAATGATATATAAGAAATTCAGAAAATATACGTGGAAGTTCAGTCTCTCATCTTGTATACTGTGGACTCTTTTTCTCTTTAATCAAATAATTGCTCTGGCCTTTCTTTTTCACATCTTTTCTAAACAAAGACACAAAATAAAGGAAGGATATCAAGTAGCTGAGAAAGGTTGTGATGAATCCTGGGGGCCCAGTGAATTTCAGCAGCAGACAATCTCTGAGGTCTACTGGCCTCAGACACATCTGTTTGCCTGTTTCATAGCCTCTTGGTGTACAGAATATTGCTTTGGAGGGATAACTTCGTAGTTGAGCAGCAAGGCCTCCTGTCTTGGGTTATGAGCTAAGACATTTTAGATGATTACCACAATCAAGAGAATAGGCAAACACTATGAACCCAATCCAGCAGGAGGCATGAATAAATTACATACCATGAAAGCTTTGCTGAGAACTGAGTTTTCCAAAACCCTTTCTTCACTTTATGCTCCATTTCTTTTAGCTGCTTCTTTTTCTTTTCTCCTGCTTTAGAAATGCTGAGGGTTTTTTCCTATGATGCATTTGATTAAAAAAATACCACATGAGCTCTGTAGATGAGGCAAAAATGAGATACTATATTTTCCAGAAATGGCAATTGGCTTATGATACCATTCTGTGTTGTAAGATATCTCACAGGTTTAACATTGTACACCAGTTATCTAACTTGGCTCATAGCATAGTTCCAAACACATAGAAAGCATTTAATATGTATTTTTGAATACATTAATGATATACAGTATTCAGAATTATTGCTTGCTTTTTTTCCTACACACACACCTCCAAAAGTGATACAGGAAATTGTCATGTCATATTTTTTTTTCCAGACAAAAGACCTATGCTTCAGATAACTAGATACTTTTATAAAGATGTTCACTGAAAAAATGTATCTATTTCCTGAAGGATAGAATAGATTTTATCATAGCAGCTTTAGTGTACTTTCAATAATTAATTGAAAATTTATTTACTTATTTGAGGCAGATAAATATTTGCCTAGAAACTTATCTTAAATAAAATGAAGGAGATTCATTAAGAAAATTAAAGAGTAGCTATTTTGGTTGTCTAACAGCCTTCTGTTTGCAGAATAGACTTTTAAAGAAAATATTTGTCATTCAGAAGATGGTTGTTTTCTGTAATTTTTTTTGAAACAATTCCTAAGCTTATTTCATTTTCTAAATTTTACCATAGAGATAACTTGGATATCCTTTGTGGAAGATTTTCTTTAATACCATATCTTAACTCTAGACTATTAAAATACTTGATTGAGTAACTTTACACTAGAAATTTATTTATCACAGTTCTGGAGCTTGGGAAGTTCCAGATCAAGGTGCCAGCTGATTTGAGTTCCTAGTGGGGGCCCTTTACCTGGCTTGCAGACACTCTTGCTATATCTTTGGATGGTGACGGGAAAAGGAGGGAAGAAAATATGGTATCATTTTTTATAAGGGAACTAACCCATCTTGGGGCTCCACCCTCATGACCTCGTTTAAGCCTAATTATCTGCAGTAGGCCTAGCCTCCTAGTATTAATACCATTGCATAGGGTTTTAGGGCTTCAACATATGAATTTGGGAAGATGAAACAAAATTTGCTTTGTAGCATATCACCAGGGAACCTGTGATATCACTTTCAGTTCAGTTCAGTTACTCAGTCGTGTCCAACACAGTGACACCATGGATTGCAGCATGCTGGGCTTCCCGTCTATCACTGACTCCGGAGCTTGCTCAAACTCATGTCCATAGAGCTGTTGATATCATCCTACCATCTCATCCTCTTTCATCCCCTTCTCCTCCTGCCTTCAATCTTTCCTAGCAGCAGGATCTTTTCTAATGAGTCAGTTCTTTGCATCAGGTGGCCAAAGTATTGGAGCTTCAGCATCAGTCCTTTCAACTGAAGGAGAAATGGCCACATCATGGTTAATGGTAAATGTTCATATACAACAAAGCAAGTTTATAAGAACTTCTAAAAGTTGTTCCTTGAGAAATTTAATCAAGGTTATCTAGTAATTTATGTAAAGAATCAGGCAGACTTTTCAAATTTTATATTGTAAAGTCAACACAAAATAATATTAGTGCGACTATCAGTAATGGTCCTTGAATTAAGTAAATAAGGCAGAAAATTAATAACATTGCTTCCCTTACCGTGGTTACTTTTGTAATTTTCTATTCATGGCTAATGATGCTGGTTTTCCATTTAAGGCATTGATTTAACAATTCCTTTTGAAAGTTCAACTTAATTCTAAGTCATTTGTTTTCAGTTCAGTTCAGTCACTCAGTAGTGTCTGACTCTTTGTAACCCCATGGACTGGAGCACACCAGGCTTCCCTGTCCATCACCAACTCTTGAAGCCTGCTTAAACTCATGTCCATTGAGTCAGGCTCTGTCATCCCCTTCTCCCACCTTCTATCTTTCCCCAAATCAGGGTCTTTTCCAATGAGTTAGTTCTTGTATCAGGTGGCCAAAGTATTGGAGTTTCAGCTTCAACATCAGTCCTAATGACTATTCAGGACTGATTTCCTTTAGGATTGACTGGTTTGATCTCCTTGCAGTCAAAGNAAGGAGTAAGCGTCTTTTAATTTCATGGCTGCAGTCACCATCTGCAGTGATTTTGGAGCCCAAAAAAATAAAGTTTGACACTGTTTCCACTGTTTCCCCATCTATTTCCCATGAAGTGATGGGACCAGATGCTCTGGTTAAGTCACTTTGGTTGTGTCCAAATCTTTGCAAGAGATAGTGGATAGTTTCATACAGGTCTAAGAGGGAAAGATGATGGTCCAGATACAGAAAGTAAGAGGAGAGATTGAATGTTGAAGGAGAAAGTAGCAGACTTGAAGGAGAAAAGCACAGTTTGCCTTAAAAATTTTTTTTTTAAATATAAATTTATTTATTAGAGGCGACTTTACAATATTGTATAGGTTTTGCCATACATCAGCATGAATCTGCCATGGGTATACATGTGTTCCCCATCCTGAACCCCCCTCCTTCCCCATACCATCCCTCTGGGTCAGCCCAGAGCACCAGCCCCGAGCATCCTGTATCATGTATCGAACCTGGACTGATGATTCGCTTCACATATGCTATTACACATGTTTCAATGCCATTCTCCCAAATCATCCCACCCTCGCCCTCTCCCACAGAGTCCAAAGACTGTTCTATAAATTGGTGTCTCTTTTGCTGTGTCGCATACAGGGTTATCATTACCATCTTTCTAAATTCCATATATATGCATTAGCATACTGTATTGGTATTTTTCTTTCTGGCTTACTTCACTCTGTATAATAGGTTCCAGTTTCATCCACCTCATCAGAACTTATTCAAATGTATTCTTTTTAATGGCTGAGTGGCACCCCTTTCTTCCAAATTGTCTGTTTCCCTGGAAGCATTTTAAAGTTTCTTTTCAAGAACTTTATCTTAATGTTAATTAAAAAGGAATATCATAGGCATCTTTGAGAGAAGTCTTCATCAGATTAAATATAGGGTGTCAAATTGTTTCCATATTCAGGTTGATAATGAAAGGGTTTTGATATTGTATACTATCCTAAAATAGTCTTAAGCCATTGATTTCCATAATAATACATTTGTTTTTATTAATGAACTAGATATCAATTCTTGATGGTGTTATACTGGCTTAAAAAGGAAACTTTTTATCCTGGGGTAAATATTGCTGAATATTTTTTTTATTATGCCTCATGTTCAAGCAACCTCATTTAAAAAATGTATGGGTTTTAAGAAAAATACCTTTGCTTAATGATAATCTACTGCTGTATAACCCCTACTCACAATAGCAAATAGTTCTACCTCAATGTGATCAAAAGCCACATTTAACTTGGTACCACCAGAGATCAGAAACCAAAGAAAAGAGGCACTCTCCTATTACATAGTAAGAGAAAAATGGTGTCTTTCAAAGTATCAGTCACTAAAGTAAATGTGCTATGATTATAGAGTTTGGAGGACACACACACGTACAGATGCACACATGCACACATGCATAACACTTAATTCATCACTTTCCCAAGAAGGAATTGAAATGAGAAGATAAGTCCAGCTCAGTGTAAAGAACAAAGCTCAGTGTTGTCACTTGCACTCTACTTCAGAGCTGTCTGTTCTTTTGTGATGGGTTCTGTTATTACTTTGATAACTTGCTTTACCTTGTGTGAAAGGGTACAAAATATGAGTGTTCCAGCATGATCTCACCTTAAGCACAGTTCCCTTGAGAGCTCTTCAAAGAGCGGTCAGATGAGTAATCCGATTTTGTTTCCCTGGGAACACTAATTAGCAAGGTAGGACCAGCACACTTTTGTTTTACCTTCTTGGCATCATTGTTTTTCACACCAGAGGTGATATAAATGGTTTCCTGCCACGAAAGGCTACAGAGCAGACATTCTTTTCTCAGAGATACATCTCTGTGAAAGAGACAGGAATTTGAATTTTTCCTTTTTGATTGATGAAAAATAATCTGTTTATTTGCTACTGAGCTGTTCAATTTTGTGGGTGACTAAAAGTAGTAGAGATATAATTAGCCTTATCCTTAGAATAGTGGCCTTTATGCTTAACAATGAAATCTATGACAATGATTATGAAAAATTAGGATTTTTTAAGGGTCTGAAAGTTTGTTGTTGAAAATAACTTGGAGATTGACCAGGGTATGTTTGGTCAGGTTTATGTTGAATAATGATCATTAGACACACCAGGTCATTTTCTCTCTATTCTTCAGCATTCCTGAGCTGGCTTTTCAATTTGATTCAGAATGTTTGAGGAATCCCATGTCATTATTTGGCAGTTAATGAGGATTATTCTCCAGTTCCTTTGTATTCCCAGACACCTCTGTGTTTGACCAGGTTGCATTATTTTCTTTAAAGGAGAAGGTCATGGAAGTTCTGTTAGTTCAAGTTCACAATATTTAATTGGGAAGCATTGAGGTGGAAGCCTAAGTGAGAGATTGCATCATCTGATTTGCTCACTTCTACTTCATGTGAGCTAAACTGGCTAAATGGGTTGAAGAAATCAGAAGGGGTCTTTCACTTTATCTTCCTTCCTCTTTGCAGATAAATAGGCAATTAAGTGGGCTCAGGCACTGATGAATATGTAGTAATGAAAATGTCATGAAGGTAATGATAATGATCATTATTATGATATGTACTATTTGAGTACTTTCTATTTATCATTCATTGTTTGAAGCATTTTACATTAATACAGCCATTGCAACTTTAGTATGAAATGGATATGATTATTATTCCTATCTCACAGATAATAAAAATGAGGCACAGAGAAGTTTAGTAACTTGTTCCAGAAGTTGACATTGCCAAAACTGAACCTAGCAATCTTGCTTCTTTATTTCTGACATCCCCCCACCCCCACCACCCCCATTCAACTGCTAGGGATGTGCCAAGATCTCAAGATTTGAATTTGGGAAAGGAGGGCATGTGAAAGAGAATAGAAGTCTCCCTTTAGACTCCAAGACTAAAACATGTGTTTGGACTGAGCTTTTAATAGAATGCTACAATAAGGGTATTGGGTGGTATTAGATTCTCATTTTGCTGCTCTTCCTTAAACCCAATGCTTTCAGGAAGTGTATGGGTAGAACTTAGAGGTACAGTGGTTTAACTGACAAAAGCAATAATTGGCCACTTCTTCCTTGAATGTCAAGTGATTTCACCCAATTTCCACCATTATTTCTACCTTAAATAATATTAGTTGCAACTTTTGCTGTTGTTGTTCAATCACCTATTTCATTTCTGACTCTTTGTGACCCTATGGGCTACAGCATGCCAGGCTTCCATCCTTCACTATCATCTGGAGTTTGCCCAAGTTCATGTCCACTGAATCAGTGATGTCATCCAAGCATCTCATCCCCTGTTGCCCCCTTCTCTGCCTGCCCTCAATCTTTTTTGGTATCAGAGTCTTTTCCAATGAGTTGGCTGTTCACATCAGGTGGCCAATGTATTCCAATGAGTATTCAGAGGTGATTCCCTTTAAAATTGACTGGTTTGATCTCCTTTTAAATAGACCTTTATATCTTTGCCATTTATTAAGGCCAATACAAGCAAAGTTTATCTTATTTTCCACAACCTTTAAATATTTGAAAAGTCAATGTGGTGGAGTAACAGAAGCAGAGTGACAGTTTGACCCATACTTTCCCAGCTAATGATCCTACAAAACAGTAGGAAGGGCAGAAAAGTCATCCTGCTAATGTCCATGTCCCATTCTACCTGAGCCTGAGATATGCTCATTTCAGGGCAGATAATGAGGATGATGTAAGAAAACATTCTTTCACGGAGGAATGTTTCAGAAGATAATTTTATCTTAAAAGAATTAGATACAATTGGCCATATACCACCTTTTTATTTTTCAGAATTGAGTCTGTTCATATGATGTTTATTTATCAGATGTGTTTCTTGACCAGCTACGAAGATCTTACTTAAATACTCTGGGGAGCAGTGAGAAGTGTGGGAAGGTAAGAGACAAAAAGGGAGAAATCAACCAGAAGGTATAGAAACTGGTGGAGATATTTTGCCTCAGGAGTTCTTAAGATTTAGGGACTCAAATCAGTATTTCCTGGATATTCTTAGAAGAAAAATGCATTTTTTTTTCTTTTTCGATTGAACATACTATTTGGATTTGAAACCTTAACTTTGGATAGAGTTGAATGTTAGTTTGTTGTCAGTGTTCCAGAGCGTGCAGCTACAGTGCTGCCCAGCAGAAGAAGCACTGAAAGTACTTGGGAAAAAGGAGGCCCTGCTTAAGTAGATACGGAGCATCTTCACACAGCTTTGAAGACAACTAGGGCTTCAGTAACTGGCTTCCTCGGTGGCTCCTTGGTAAAGAATCTGCCTGCAATGCAGGAGCCACGGGTTTGGTCCCTGGGTCAGGAATATCCCCTAGAGAAGAAAATGTCAACCCACTCCAGTATTCTTGCCTGAGGAATACCTTGGACATAGGAGCCTGGCGGGCTACAGTCCATGGGGTCACAAAAGAATCAGAGATGACTTAGCAACTAAACAACAACAGTCCTAAAATGGGCCAGAATAGAAAAAAATAATTCCTGGATGCCCTGTGGTTGCTAATTTACATGGTCATGATATCCAGGAAACAGCCTGCAGGATGACTGGAATGATTTTTGGCAGAGAATGTCTTGCTTAAAACAGGAAATCTTGCAATAGCAGGTGGGCAGTGATGAAGCAGAGCCAGAAAATATATTTTTCTAGATGAGACACTTTTTCAAACCCTAATCTCTCTTGGCTTCATAGCAAAGGGTTGCACATGTCTGGAGATCGTTTCTAAATTCTCAATGATTTATACAAACCTCCATTTACTAGTTAGTAAATAAGAGAAATATTAGTAACAGACATTGCATATTTAATTGCAGCATCATTTATGAGCATACAGTGTATACAGTACTGTGCTAAGTAGGTGTGTTGGGCAGTTGAAAGAACCAACACTTTTAAGGGGAAAAGGGCAGGCAAACCTGAAAGTTTTACAGCAATTTATTGTTGAGAAAAAAAAATAAGATGTATATTCCTAGAGAAGGAAAAAGTAAAATTGGTTTGAGATATGTTATAAAAGGTGGCATTTGGAACAGAATGCATGATAAAGAGTTTAAAAGAGAAGTACAATTTGGATCAGAAGGAAAAAAAGCAATAGCCCAGGTGAATTAAGCTTCACACACTTCAGAAGGTAAGCTCCACAAAGGCCTTTTTGTTTTTTTTAGCATTGCATGCTTAGAACCCATGATAGTGGCTGATACATAACAGATATTCAACAAATGTTCACTAAATGAATGAATGCTGAATTGTTAAAACACTTAACAACTATTGTATTCCTTTTGTGATGACATTTGAGATGATATAATTAAAAAGAAATTTTTCTCCTTGGACTTAAACTTGGCAGTGAATATGGCTAAGGTTGACCAGTTTGTTTCTTATCAATTAAACGCTTCATGGGTTTTTTTCTCTAAGTGTAGTCATTAATGAGCAGCTGCCCAGGGCAGTGATAATGACAATGATAATACATTGCCCTTACACCATCTCCCTTATCCATGGAAATCTAAGTACTTTACCAACAGTAATTATCATAGCTCTTAAGGGAGGTAAGAAAGTATAATTAGCATCATTTACAGATGAAAATTGAAAGAGAGAGATATTAAGCAACCAGCTTAGAGGGATATATTAATAGTAAGTCAGCCATTTATTGTTTTCAAAATGTCAGCCTTCAAATTTTATTCAGGTTTGAGAACAGTGAATGACTAATATCTGTTAGTTGTTCAAACCGTAAGTTTGTGTCTCTTTTAGGGAGGTTAATAAAAAGACAGAAAAGAAGCTAAATCTTTAATTTTATCTATCAATGCACTCCTTGATATCTCATTTGAATTCTTGTCCAAATTGATGGGTGCTCATAGGTTAAGGAAAGTGTACATCTCTTGAAAGTCTTCTACAAAAGTTTCTTTGGCTCATAAATTTAGAAGTGCAATATTATTCCATTCTCAAGTCAAAATGACTGTGCTATCATATGTTTTGTGCCCTTTTCTCAAAGCTCTTCTGCTTTTTTCTCCATACTTGTAAAAAATGACCCCACCCCAGACACTAAGATCCATATTGATTTTGTGAATTAGATCTAAACAATTGAGTTATATTGATTCACCATCAAGATAAGCTCATTTTGTGTTTGATTTGATCTTGTATTCTAAGCATAGTGATGAAAACTCTCCATTGAAGGGTGTGTGTATCTGTATTGTGGGAACACCAAGCATTTGTTTCTCTCTTCCTTTATTAATAGTATTACCAGGGTAAGGTAATAAGTTAATTTGTATTATCAGGATATTTCTGACACAGGTGGCAGAAAATTATTGCCAAATGCATATAAGCAAAAATATTTATTGGCTCAATTAATTCAGTGGTAGACCTGGCTTGAAGTTTGGTCTCCTTGAGCTCAAATAATGTCACCAAGATCTAGTTGTTTTTCTTCGCATGCTCAACTCGCAGTGCGTTAACTTAACATATGGTGGCAAAATGAAAGCAACTTCCATTAGAAACTTTTAGGTTCAAGTTCAGTGCATGCCCTGTGTGCTAATTCTCTTTAGTCATGTCAGGCTCTTTGCCATCCTACTGGACTTTAGCCCGCCAGGATCCTCTGTCCATAGGATTCTTCAGGCAAGAATGCTGGAGTGGATTGCAATGCCCTCCTCCAGGGGATCTTCCCAACCGAGGGACTGAACACACACATCTCTTATGTCTCCTGCATTGGGAGACAGGTTCTTTACCACTAGCGCCACCTGGGAACCCTCAGATTCAGTGGAGGAGAGTATTGCCAGCATCCTCAAAGCCTCAGAAGAGTTTCCATTGTATCATGCTGGCTCTGATTGTGTGACCTGTTCATCCTTATCAACTCTTCTTGTCCAAGGCATGCTAGCCAGTGGATTAAGTTGGAAAAAATTAGAGCCCACCCTTAATGAAAGGTTGGAGTAAATCTTCACTCAAACTATACCTCTGGTTGTAAATTACAATATTTTTTGTTGTTCAGTAGCTACATCATTTCTGACTCTTTGTGACTTATGAGCTGCAACACGCCAGGCTTCTCTGTCCTTCACTATCAGTTTATGTCACTCCTAACTTTTATAGAGTTAATCCTTCACCCGGTACAACTATACTGTTGACATATAGCTGTCAATTACAGTACTCTACCACCCCTCCACCCCCAGAGAGTCGAGCTAATGTTTATCCTTCCATCTACAGGAATTCGCGTTGGTCACTCTTTGGGCCAATTAAATTAGTGTCTATTCCTGAGATCTGATCTTATATAAGGTGCAGATACTCAGAGATAAGCTAAGGTGAAGGTTTGAGAAATGTATGCATGGATATATCAGCTTAGTTTAGGCTCTCAGATCACTAGAACTTCCCCTGTTTCTGCAGCCTCTCCACTGATTCTGTGATTTATCCTGGTATTCCTGCAACATCTTTGTTGTTGTTGTTGTTGATTTAAGTGAATTTTAGTTATGTTTCTGTTACTATTAATAACAATAAAGAGTCTTTGGTAACACTCTTTTGTTCTTGAGACTTAGTTTCTTCCTAGTTCCAAAAAGTGGGCCCTTATCTTGCTTCCCTATTTCTGAGTACCTGCTTTGAAAAATTGTCTAGTTAAAACTATCTTTTGTATATTTTTACTGTGACATATTTTCAGAGTTACAAAAAAATTTGCACAGATGGCTTTTTTATAACCCAGTCACCTAATCTTAACAGTTTACTATGTTTACCTCATCCTTTCAATTCTTTATGTGTGCATGATTTGTGTAAATTCAGACTAAGCTGCATACTAGATGCCCCTTCACTCCTAAATCCTCAAAGTGTTCTTCCTAAAAAACAGATGTATCATCATCTTGTTTAATAGCCATGAATCAGGAAATTTCTGTGTACCAATAATAAAGTATCTAACCTTTAGTTTTTATTCAGGTTTTGCTAGTTGTATCAATTATGGTCTTTATAAGCACACACACACACAAAAATCCTAGATCATACTTCCAGTAGTCATATTCTTTAGTCTCTTTTAATCTCATACAATTCTTTCATTTTCCTTTTTCCCCTAATACTGGCATTTTTGAAGTTACGAACCAGTCATTTTGTGCTATGACAAGTGATGTGGATTTATATCAGTGCTAATGGAAACCTTCATCACTTGGTTAAGGTTGCATCTGCTAGTTTCTTCACAATAAAGTTTACCAATTTTTTTCTAAACAATCAATATATATGTTGTGGGAGGTACTTTGACTACCATTTTGTCACTCCTTATACTTTCACCCATTTTTCACCCCCAGGTCTATCTGTAAATGACATCCCTTCTCTGCTTCACCAGTGTCCTCTGAGCGATCATATGCTTTCTCTCACTTTGCAGTTCCTGCCACCACCCACTCATGTGTCCAATAAATGTCCCGTTTCTGGCATCCATTCTATAATTAGAATCTTGCTATACACAATTAGAATGTGGCATAATCTTAGGCTTCCTTACCATCATCTTAAGCAGCTTGTCACTCATCTGCAGTATTTGCCATTTAACAAAACTAGCCTATATTAATGCCCATTTATCTCTAGCTTTTATCTTCCAAATAGCTGATTCATCCTAACAAATTGGGTGATCTTACNAAAAATCCTAGATCATACTTCCAGTAGTCATATTCTTTAGTCTCTTTTAATCTCATACAATTCTTTCATTTTCCTTTTTCCCCTAATACTGGCATTTTTGAAGTTACGAACCAGTCATTTTGTGTTATGACAAGTGATGTGGATTTATATCAGTGCTAATGGAAATCTTCATCACTTGGTTAAGGTTGCATCTGCTAGTTTCTTCACAATAAAGTTTACCAATTTTTTTCTAAACAATCAATATATATGTTGTGGGAGGTACTTTGACTACCATTTTGTCACTCCTTATACTTTCACCCATTTTTCACCCCCAGGTCTATCTGTAAATGACATCCCTTCTCTGCTTCACCAGTGTCCTCTGAGCGATCATATGCTTTCTCTCACTTTGCAGTTCCTGCCACCACCCACTCATGTGTCCAATAAATGTCCCGTTTCTGGCATCCATTCTATAATTAGAATCTTGCTATACACAATTAGAATGTGGCATAATCTTAGGCTTCCTTACCATCATCTTAAGCACCTTGTCACTCATCTGCAGTATTTGCCATTTAACAAAACTAGCCTATATTAATGCCCATTTATCTCTAGCTTTTATCTTCCAAATAGCTGATTCATCCTAACAAATTGGGTGATCTTACATCTGTAGCTAGAACCACCCCCAATGTTTTTGCTTTTAGTTTTAGGTCTTCCAAGTCTCCTAGTTTTCCTAAACTAGCTAACCCTCAATATCTTTTTCTGATAATAGAGAAACAAACATCACTCTCCAGCTACTCAATAGCTGTAATTAATAAAATGCAAACTGTTTGTTGTAGAGCGATTCTACTATCTGACAGTAACGATGATACCATTTCCAGTAGGCAATCTTTGTATCAATCTCAAAATTGAACTTTACCATAAACTTGTGAAATCTAATATATGGTTATTTAAGTTACATGCCCAGAAGAACGAATGATATTCAGTCTAAAATCTTCACGAAGAAAACTGACCAACTGAACCTAAGGGGCTGACGGAGAAAAAGTATGTTTAGAATACACTTTCAAGTTTTGTGTTATATTCTAGGACAGAATACTGAGACAGTGGAGGAGGAGCAGAAGCACCCTCCTGTACTACTAATCCGAGAAGACAAATAGAGCATAGAAATCAGAGAATGCTTTCTATCACTATCATAGCAAGGAAAAGAAAAAAAGATACTTGGGATCACTTCTGAAACTATTTAGCAGCATGTCTTAGGCTTTGTGAGTTCCTTGATAATAATTATTTTATTCTTTTATTTATTTGTGACAAATAGCAATAAAACTCTTTGTAACTAGTATGATCCTCTGTAGAGGAACAAAAAAGAGAAAGCTAAAGAACAGGTTCCCTATTCTAAAGAGTGAAATTGATGTCAGGAGCAAAGAATGGTTTTTGTCCCTAATGCCTGAGAAAAGGCAGAAAAAGACATTTTAGAGAGATGTTCTGGCCTGAGAGGCAGTCGTAGGTTTACCCACAAATGGTCCACAAAGGCTTCTAGATACTAGACACTAAGATGATTTGAAACCCAAAGGATTCTGGCTTTTTTCATGTTTGTGTTTCAGCCACAATATTATCAGAGACTATAAATTCTGTGTACTTGCTTTTTGGTAGGTATTTTTCGTATTAGTTCTCCCAGCCTCAGTGGTGTTTTTATTTCTATAGGGTTATAATTACAAAAGTGAGGAGTTCTGGACACAACTTTTCTGTCTATAAGTTCCCTGAGGATAAGTGCCTGTGTTGTTTACTACAGTATTCTGGGCATAGTGCTGCTGCTGCTGCTGCTAAGTCACTCCAGTCGTGTCCGACTCTGTGTGACCCCATAGACAGCAGCCCACCAGGCTCCTCTATCCCTGGGATTCTCCAGGCAAGAACATTGGAGTGGGTTGCCATTTCCTTCTCCAATGCATGAAAGTGAAAAGTGAAAGTGAAGTCGCTCAGTCATGTCCGACTCCTAGCGACCCCATAGACTGCAGCCTTCCAGGCTCCTCCGTCCATAGGATTTTCCAGGCAAGAGTACTGGAGTGGGCTGCCATTGCCTTCTCCGGGCATAGTGCTAGGTACATGGCTTATTTCAGGTCAGTTCAGTTGCTCAGTAGGGTCCGACTCTTTGTGACCTCATGGACTGCAGCACGCCAGGCTTTCCTGTCCATCACCAACTCCCAGAGCCTGCTCAAACTCATGTCCATCATGTCAGTGATGCCATCCAACCATCTCAGCCTGTGTCATCCCCTTTTCCTCCTGCCCTCAATATTTCCCAGCATCAGGGTCTTTTCAAATGAGTCTGTTCTTCACATCAGGTGGCCAAAATATTGGGGTTTCATAGCTTATGGAGTCAGTAAATATATGGACACTCAATAAGAGACTTGCTGACACAATTTGCTGGCTGCAGATTATAGCACTTTGCCTTTACTTTCTCCTCCAGTAAGGAGCTCAACAAATGCTAGTTCTGACTTTGTGAAAAGACATTCAAGAGCTCAAAGAACTTGACCTACTCATTTTTACAAATTGTTGGAAGAACTCGTTTAGGAAAGTTATTAAACCAAGTCAGACAAGATTTGTTTATCCTAAACTCTAGAATCCAGCTACATATTGAATAAATAATAATGATAATTGGGCCATATTATGGTGGGCTGTAAAGTAATAGAATTTGGAGGCTGATTTCTTGCCTTTATTTCCAATGCTTCCTTTCTTATAAGGGTATAGAGGAAAACCATGCCAAATACCAGAGAGAATGGGTGATATTCATATGTGTTCTCTTTCCTACTAGTAATGGATTCTCCTCTCAAACTTCATAGAGAGAAACTTTATCTAGATTTATACTTTTAATTAAATGCAAATTATAGCCTTAACTGTTAGAGTTGCTACATTATCAATATTAATAACACCTAACCTGGAGAAAAATGTGAAGAGTCTTCATGACTGACTCTTCCTTGGCTGACTAGGGTTCATAAACAGACCCGAGGGTTACGTGAGCACTGTTTAGACTCACCTCGAGGATTTGATCTCAGTGCCCCCATTTGAGACATCTCAATCACAGATTTATAAACCTATTGTTGTATTTTAATCCTTCTCAAATTTTAATTAAGTTATGGTTTTAATTCAAAGTAATTATGCTTACTGACAGACCTATGATTGATGCAAGACACAAAGCAATTAGGTGAATAGAGACAAAAAGTATAGCTAATATCATTGACATAATGGTCCTGGGCAGAATTAACATTGTCTTTGAAATGTGAACCCTTCTGTGAAGATCGCTGACATAGTTGTCATAGAAACTGCTTGTCTTGTCATTACTGCTGTCTCCAGACATCTGTTCTAGGTTCAAACACTCATTCACATGTGCCTTCATTTGGTTAGATGAGGTGTCTTATCTTAGGCACCTTTATCATCTGTGAATATGTTGACTCCTTTTAAATAATGAAAAACTAATAATAAATTAATAACTACAGATGTATCAGCACTTAGAGTTTTGGTTGACAATGGCTAATAACATTACTGAGACTTAATTGTGGCAAGTATTATATGAATTCTATAGTCAATTATGAATTATCTACAATAATAAAAGCCCTGAGATTTAAGAAATACAAATAGTTTTTTAAATCTAAATGCAAGAATTTTTGAAACTGAGTTTATACAGATATGTTTGAGTTATTCTATTTGTTGGGAAAAAAGTCACAACACTTCACATAATGCAATTATACCATGAAGACCTAGTTACAGAGAACTGGTAAAGATATTTAATTTCCCCAGTCATTGCTAGGAAAAGATAGCATTAGCCTTCACCTTAACATATTGAGCAGAATAATTCTTAATTTTGCATCACTGTATTTAACATTTATAATAGGAAATTTAGCATCCCTGTCCTCCAAATGCTAAATGCTAGTGTTAATAGCAGCTCTTGGCCCTGGTCACAGTAGCAAACAAATTTGAATCCACACATTTCCAGATGTCCCCCATGTAGAGTATGGGGTTGAGTGGAAGAAGTAATACCACTCATGAATGGAAACCACTGTAAATGTCTTTGCAAAGATGTCTTTTCTTGTTTTGTCATTTTCTCAGCAGATTCTTACCTTGTTACATTTAAATTTATCTGGTGTGAGTCTCATACTAATTAAAGTCTGGAAGGTTAACATTGCTTCAAGCTGTCAACAATACTACAAGAATGTCAGGAAAACAAAAACAAAAAAGTGAAGTATGTATATATATATATATATATATATATATATATAAGATTTGGTACCCTAAAAAGAAACTGAAAGGGGAAAAAAAAAGTACCAAGTTACTAAACATTTAATTGTTTAGAAGAATAGTTAAGGGTTTGCCTTTCCCTCTGCTGAAAGTTGCAATACTGGAGTGTGTTATTTGTTAGAAATAAATATAAGATAAATTGATGGCGGGACTGAAAGTCTGTTGTGTGAGAGGGGTTCACAGCAAATGCAGAAAAGATAAGCCAATGGACCAGAAGGAAATATCTTAAGATTTTATACCAAAGAAACTTGGACAAGTAGGTCTTTTGGAAATAATACCTGGTGACAGAATGTCTCACGTTTTTCTTGTAAGTTGAAAATTCATTCATAAAGAGAAATAAATTCTTTGAATAGCAGAAAAGTGTTTTTCTTTTATACACTGAAAACCCCGGCATATTTCATTGATTCACACTTTTCTGCTATTGAATGTAGAATAAAGAATTGCCACTAATCATAATTACTATAAAATATTTGTTACTACAATTGTTGTGATGGTACACAATAAATAACAAATGGTTAAAATAAACCCAGAGGAAGATAGAAATATAATAGACTTTACAGACAGTCTAGAAAGTTAATGTTGAAAGATATTATTTTAAGAAATTCGTTAGCTACTTATTTGAAGAAAATGGCTGGAAATTTAAGAGAGATATTTGGGATTGAAGGGATTTGGGAGTCACCAGATTTCTATTCTTCTACTGGAGAAGGCAATGGCTGCCCACTCCAGTACTCTTGCCTGGAGAATCCCATGGATGGAGGAGCCTGGTGGGCTGCAGTCCATGGGGTCACTAAGAGTCGGACACGACTGAGCGACTTTACTTTCACTTTTCACTTTCATGCATTGGAGAAGGAAATGGCAACCCACTCCAATGTTCTTGCCTGGAGAATCCCAGGAACGGGGGAGCCTGGTGGGCTGCTGTCTATGGGATAACACAGAGTCGGACACGACTGAAGCAACTTAGCGGCAGCAGCAGATTTCTATGTGATTAAAATGTAACTGTTTCTTAGGATGTGCTCAGAAATGATGCTTGAGTGGGCCTGCTAAGTCTCTTCAGTTCAGTTCAGTTCAGTTCAGTTGTTCAGTCATGTCCGACTCTTTGCGACCCCATGAATCCCAGCACGCCAGGCCTCCCTGTCCATCACCAACTCCCGGAGTTCACTCAGACTCACGTCCATAGAGTCAGTGATGCCATCCAGCCATCTCATCCTCTGTCGTCCCCTTCTCCTCCTGCCCCCAATCCTTCCCAGCATCACAGTCTTTTCCAATGAGTCAACTCTTCACATGAGGTGGCCAAAGTACTGGAGTTTCAGCTTGAGCATCATTCTCTCCAAAGAAATCCCAGAGCTGATCTTCAAAATGGACTGGTTTGATCTCCTTGCAGTCCAAGGGACTCTCAAGAGTCTTCTCAATCATTGTTATTGATATTTCTTCCAGCAATCTTGATTCCAGCTTATGCTTATCCAGTTCAGCATTTCTCATGATGTACTCTGAACATAAGTTAAATAAGCAGGGTGACAATATACAGCTTTGACGTACTCCTTTTCCTAGTTGGAACCAGTCTGTTATTCCATGTCCAGTTCTAACTGTTGCTTCCTGACCTGCATATAGGTTTCTCAAGAGGCAGGTTAGGTGGTCTGGTATTCCCATCTCTTTCAGAATTTTCCATAGTTTATTGTGCTCCACATAGTCAAAGGCTTTGGCATAGTCAAGAAAGCAGAAATAAATGTTTTTCTGGAACTCTCTTGCTTTTTTGATGATCCAATGGAACTCTTTGCCACGCCATGGACTGTAACCCGCCAGATTCCTCTGCCCCCAGAATTGTCCAGGCAAGAATACTGGATTGAGTTGCCCTGCCCTCCTCCAGGGGATCTTTCCAACCCAGGGATCAAACCTGTTTCTCACTAGGGTTCTTGCATCACTGGGGTAAGCGGGGGAGTGGAATTCATAGACTAGGGGTTGATAGATGTCAGTGGGAGACTATATCTAGAACTTTTTCTTAGTCACTTATCATCAGTTGCTTCCTAGGTGGCACTAGTGGTAAAGAACCTGCCTGCCAATGCAGGAGACACAAGAGAGGCGGGTTCCATCCCTAGGTCAAGAAGATTCCCTGGAGGAGTGCATGGCAACCCATTCTGGTATTCTTGCCTGGAGAACTTCCATGGAAAAGGAGCCTGGCAGGCTATAGTCCATTTGGTTGCAGAGTCAGACACGACTGAAGTAACTGAGCATGCACACACCATTATCGGTTAATAATGGCACACGAGAGAAAGAAATGGAAGAAAGCTGTCTAGGGTAGGAGAAAAAGTGCTGTACTGGGTTAATGAAGAGTGACATTGCAGTAGCATAAGTCTGGATAACTACATCTTTTCATTTCTGTGTTAATTACTTGGGAGGGAATAGCCATAGAAATGATGAATTCGTTGCTTTATGGCCAAATTTTGATGAAATCAGAAGGACAGAATGTTTTGATCAGAGGGAGATCTTTTAATATTTCAGAAGCAGAAGAGTTGTTGGGTGATAACATAGTCCAGAATACAGACACCAGAGTGGATGCGGGAATAGAAAGTGCATGAAATAACTTGAATTATGCAAAGCCAGAAAAGGTTCAATGTTCAGATAACTTTGTCACCTGGTCATTGGTTTACTGAAGATAAATGTTGAATGAAGGGGTAAGTGTCTAAAGAAAAAGAATATGGCATGCCAGGAGCCAAGGTCACTTGCGAGTGAGTGAGATCAGTAGGAAGCTCCATAGATGCGGAGGAGGAATGGTGAGGATGAAGCAACGAGGGCCCAACATGAGCACCAGGAAGTGAACAACTACCCTGCAGTTCCCATGCTTCTGGACTCTGAAGAAAATAAAATATGGGAGCCTGAAAGTTTAATATTTGATAAAGAGTTTTGCAAGGGAAATAGTACTGTGTTTGCCAGCAATCTGTCAGGAAAAGAGAAGCCTCTAGTTAATTTAAGGAAGGGATTTACTACAGAAAAAGAGAGGCTTACAAAAATGGGGACGCTTTTCTGTTCATTTAGGAAATTATTACAAAAAAGCCTTTCCTGAAACCACTGCTAATAATCATAACTATTTTATACATTGTAGTTTATATCAAACCTAATCTCCCATTCACCCCACCCTCCTCTTCCCCTCCATGTCCACATGTCTGTATCTCTATTCCTGCCCTGAAACTAAGCTCAAAGACAGTGGATAACAAGGATTAACAAGGATGCAGTGAAATTCCCACTCCTGGTGGGAATTTTAAATGTTGAACCCACTTTGGAAAACAGTCTAAAAATCTCTCAAAAGGTTAAACACACTTACTGTATGACACAGCAATTCTACTTTAGGCATATACCCAAAGAAATAAAAATATATAGCCACACAAACACTTGTACACAAATGTTTACAGAAGTACTCATTACTTTACCAACAAAGGTCCATCTAGTCAAGGCTATGGTATTTCCAGTGGTCATGTATGGATGTGAGAGTTGGACTATAAAGAAAGCTGAGTGCAGAAGAATTGATGCTTTTAAACTGTGGTGTTGGAGAAGACTCTTGAGAGTCCCTTGGACTGCAAGGAGATCCAACCAGTCCATCCTAAAAGAAATCAGTCCTGATTATTCATTGGAGGGACTGATATTGAAGCTGAAACTCCAATACTTTGGCCACCTAATGAGGAGAGCTGACTCATTTGAAAAGACCTTGATGTTGGGAAAGATTGAGGGCAGGAGGAGAAGGGGATGACAGAGGATGAGATGTTTGGATGGCATCACCGACACAATGGACATGGGTTTGGGTGGACTCCAGGAGTTGGTGATGGACAGGAAGGCCTGGCGTGCTGTGGTTCATGAGGTCACAAAGAGTCAGACATGACTGAGTGACTGAACTGAACTGAACTGATGCATAAAAGTAGTAACCGCCCACATGTACATGAATGGATAAATAAAATATTCCACACAATGGAATATATTCAGCAATAAGAATACATGGAGTGCTGATACATTATGCAACACACATGAATCTTAAAAACACTATGCTAAGTGAAAGAGGCCAGTCACAAAAGGCCACATACAGTTCCGTTTTTGTGAAAAGGCCAGAATAGGCAAATCTATAGAGATAGAAATAGATTAGTGNGGAATTTTAAATGTTGAACCCACTTTGGAAAACAGTCTAAAAATCTCTCAAAAGGTTAAACACACTTACTGTATGACACAGCAATTCTACTTTAGGCATATACCCAAAGAAATAAAAATATATAGCCACACAAACACTTGTACACAAATGTTTACAGAAGTACTCATTACTTTACCAACAAAGGTCCATCTAGTCAAGGCTATGGTATTTCCAGTGGTCATGTATGGATGTGAGAGTTGGACTATAAAGAAAGCTGAGTGCAGAAGAATTGATGCTTTTAAACTGTGGTGTTGGAGAAGACTCTTGAGAGTCCCTTGGACTGCAAGGAGATCCAACCAGTCCATCCTAAAAGAAATCAGTCCTGATTATTCATTGGAGGGACTGATATTGAAGCTGAAACTCCAATACTTTGGCCACCTAATGAGGAGAGCTGACTCATTTGAAAAGACCTTGATGTTGGGAAAGATTGAGGGCAGGAGGAGAAGGGGATGACAGAGGATGAGATGTTTGGATGGCATCACCGACACAATGGACATGGGTTTGGGTGGACTCCAGGAGTTGGTGATGGACAGGAAGGCCTGGCGTGCTGTGGTTCATGAGGTCACAAAGAGTCAGACATGACTGAGTGACTGAACTGAACTGAACTGATGCATAAAAGTAGTAACCGCCCACATGTACATGAATGGATAAATAAAATATTCCACACAATGGAATATATTCAGCAATAAGAATACATGGAGTGCTGATACATTATGCAACACACATGAATCTTAAAAACACTATGCTAAGTGAAAGAGGCCAGTCACAAAAGGCCACATACAGTTCCGTTTTTGTGAAAAGGCCAGAATAGGCAAATCTATAGAGATAGAAATAGATTAGTGATTGCCTAGGACTATGGAAGATTAGTGATATGGGCTTAGGGATAAGGGATATCAGCTTAGGGATATGGGCTTTCTTTTTAGCGTGATGAAAATGTTCTATAATTGACTGTGGTGGTGGTTATGATACATGATAACGTGCTGCTCAGCAGATGGGAATACTAGTACTGAGTGTGAACAGATAATATTAAGGAGAAGTATGTTCAAGTAAGATGAATTAAAATGAGATAGAAAAGACATTAGGAATAGGTTAAACATAGAGTCTTATTTGTTACTGTGAAACAAGAACTAAAAATTTCAGAGGAAATTTTGCCAGAGAGAACAACAGTGGGAAATTGCATCCAGACCAAGGAAGCACAGAGTAGTGTGACTGTGAAACTTGGCGGGACCAGAAAAAGATTAGAGGGAATCATTTTTTGATGTTAATTAAATATCACAGTGAAGTAAGGTATGGTAAACTGAAAGAAACTGATTTCAAGTTTCTTCGAAAAGAGGTTTCATTATTTTTTCTAGTGAAAAGAAAAACTCAAGTCATTTGGATGAAACTGGTAACTTAAGTTGCTTATATAGCCATAGAAATTCTAACCCAACAGGCAAACAATGAGTGAGTGACTTTCTAGGATCCTAATCATGTGTTATAAATGGTGGCAACTTCTGATACATGGCAACCTACTTCTAATGTAAATGAAAGTTGATTTTAAAGTCTTTTTTTTAATTTCAGAATTCTTCAAAACATTAATACTCATGTGAATATCAAAGAATAGGGTATGATGTATAAGAATTAGACTGTATTGTTGTCCCAGTTACTTAAAAGTCCTTTGAGAGGATCCTGATTCCTCCTCCATTGGCCTGGTTTTGGTGGAGGGAGAAAAGAACAAAAGTGAACCTGTGCTATTTATGAACAAAAATTTGACATATCATGTGTTTCCACCATGACTTTTTCCTCTGTCATCAGCCAGCATGTTCCAGATAGGAACTGTTCACTAAGCCTATGTCTCTGGGTGAAGACATGGTTGCAACTGACAGTAATGAACTGACATGAAGAAAATCTGCTTCCATTTTTGTAAACTATACAGGTTTTGAGGTTTTCTGCAACTGTGCTGATACTTCTTTGAACAGTATATAATACATTCCATTTTCCAAATATATATAACTACAACATTTTTTAAAAATCTCAGTTTGAGGGAGATGTGGGGGAAATACTGGTTCAAGTTATTAATTTTGTCTTCTCTTAAAAAATATATTTTTTAAGAAAGAATTTGGTTCCTTGAATGGTTAATTTTTAAGATGTGGAAAATTAAATTATCTTGATTCACATTGCTAAGTAACTCTCTAGGAGTTTAAGATATGTGCTATTATTAAACCATAATAACTTAGCAGATTTTAAAATGTTGTTCTGATTGTTTTGTAACTCTGTTGTATACATGTGTGTGTGTGTGTGTGTATGATATTCAAGTGCTTATTTTGTGTGTTTTTTTTTTTTTTTGTTGTTGTTGTTGTCTTTTATGTGACAAAATAGTACCTGGGGAAAACAGAAGATCAAATCTGTTGTTGTAGGCCCTCTCAATTATTGAGCTGTTTTCACAGAGTAAGCCTTGATTACCCTTAAATGTTAAATATTAATATCTTCTCATTTTTTTCTACTCTGTCAAATAAAAGTGAGGAGTTTCTGTCCTGTTTGTCTTGTATCCCATCAGATTTGGCTTTGAGGCCAGAACCCGGTGCTGAGTCACAGCCCAGTTTTCTAGAAACCCGTGAATACTTGCTTTTGAAAGCCCTTGCCTCTTTGGAGCCGAACTCTGTGCTTTCCATCTTGTCTTTCTCCGAGTCGATCGGCTGCCCAAGGTACTGATTCTTCTCCTCACCTTGTCTTTGAGAATTGGTTCTCATCCATCCTCATTCTATCCTATTTCTCCCTCCCCCCACTCCCAAATTTTACTTTTTCAGTCATTGGTACCTGTCCAGCTCATCTTGCACTTGCCCATTGGCACATTTCATCAGCCTGTCTGGTTTTTCTGTTTTAGTGACACTGTGACTTTTATTATCTCTAGTGATTGCCATCCTGTGCTTCACCCCAAGCCTCTGAGTTATAACAACTGTTGTGAGTCAATGTAATATAGACAGCTTTAGACAGTTTGAATGCTTTTTTAATTAATATATTCACAAGACCCAAGGCAGTTAAAATCTCAGATTAATCAGGTTATTATGAATTTATGAGACGTAATATCAATATAAAAACTATGTTGGTTGAAAGGTTAATTCTTGGTTCATGGGAAAGCCAAACAATGATACATATTTAATAGAGCTATACATAAACTTGATTACAATTATTTCACTCAGGTAAAATGATGAGTTCAAGATTATGTGACATGTTATTTAACTCTTGTCCAGTTAATGTTAAAACTTTCTTCCACTAAAATAAGATAGCAAGCAGAAGACAGACTTGCCACTATGCCTTTTAGAGCAAAGCAAATATTAAGAATTCAGAGTAGCACTGTGTTAAACAGTGATACTTTCAAAAAAGTTAGCACAATAGTGTTACTAAAAATTTGCAACATCAGTAACAAACCATTAGAGAGTGTGACTTGAGTAATGAAAATAGAAAATGTGTTATTTGAGCAGATGTTGCAGGTTAAAAGCATTTAGAGTGGTATATCCATTCACCTGTGTGTATATTTATCTTCAAATGACCAGGCTGACCTTGGCTGAGCATGGCACAATCCTTTTTAATAGACACACTCAAATTCAAAATAGTTTTGGCTGTGTCCTCACTAGTGCTTAGTTTCCATTAGACTGAGCCTATTGGAATAAGCAAACCAAAAACTCCAAGATTCATAAAGTTCTTGAGAGATTTCAAAATTGTACTTGAATATAATACAATATGGAATCCACATATAGCATCATTTAGTAGCAGGTGTTAAATATTTTAAGAAGAAAGATATATTACATACAATGAAACAATACTTTTTCAAAAAAGATAATCGACTAATTTATCTTTGTTATTGTACATGACACCTTTCTAGTTGTCTTATCTGTAGCTATTATATGCAGATATTTTTGATTTTGTGTTTTCCAGGGAAGATTCTATTCAGTATTTGAATTGATAAAACACACCACAAACATTTCATTAATGAGAAATGGCTTATTTTAACCATTGGTCAAATTTACACATCTCATCAAAGAGGCTAGGATTTAGGACATAAGTGATCCAAACTTCTATTTATTCTTTTGTTGATGCCAAGAAATACTAAGAGATTTAAGAATGTTATATTCACTTCTATTTTCCAAATAAAAAGCAATCAAATGAATATATGCTTAAATATATCATTTGGCCTTTATAAAAGGTCAAAGGCCACAGGTAGAGGAATCCCAATGTCACTGGTAAAGGGACCTAAATGTTAATGCTGCTACATATTACTTTTAAATTAATAGTGACAGGACTGTCATTACTAATCCTTGTTTTGTTACTCTTATGCTTTTCTATAGCTAGAAGCATTTAGAAGTATTTCTACTTCTATAAAATATGGTATATTAGTTTATCATTTGCTTTCTAGAATTAAAATTCTGCTGCTTTGCTGTGGTGGCTCAGATGATAAAGAATCTGCTTGCCATGTAGACCTGGCTTCAGTCCCTGGGTTGGGAAGATTAGCTGGAGAAGGGAATGGCTACCTACTCCAGTATTCTTGCCTGGAGAATTCCATGGACAGAAGAGCCTGGTGGGCTACAGTCCATGGGGTTGGGAAGAGTATCATACAACTGAGCAGACTAACAATCAAAATTCTGATTTTGAACATCATGGTGCTTTTTATAGGTCAAAATTAAAACAGCTTTCTGGTGTCCACTGACATTTTTGTTCTTATTTTTCATAAACCTATCGAATATAAAAAGATTTTCACAGTTTATGTTTCCATGTATCTGCTGCATGTCTTTAACACAGTAGTTATTCTAGATGTAGAATAGCTTGTAGTAGTTATGCCATTTGCAGAGTAATGCTTTAGTTATTTCTGATTACCACAGACTATGAATGAATGTCATGTAGACTACGGATTTTGGAAAGTATGAAGCAATCCTGATATATTACCAACATTTGGCAAAAGTACTTCATTCACAAAGCCATATTCAAATTGTGTTCCCTAGCCCACATGGCATTAAGAGTATTGCAATGGAAGAGAGATACTGAAATTAATTAGCCTGAGAGAAAAGGGACATTTTTTAAGCATTGAAGCAAGTTAATAGAAAAGTAGTGGAGGACTTTTGAGTAGAGGTTGATCAACGGAATGTGTTCAGCCCAATGAATTATTCCTAATTTTGCAAAAAATTGTTTTCTTTGATTAGGCTTTCTATGTTTGCTAATTAACACCCATCGAAGTTTGGCTTTTACCCCCCACAGAAACTAGGAGACAAGGATACTATCTCCTTTGATATTTCATCAGGCTCAAAACATGTTATTGTAGCTAAGTCTCATATACAGTTGTTGCTGCTCTTGGAAACTCTTACTCCTTTTACTGCAACCATGACTCTTTATGAATTATGGGAAATTTACAAGACTGAGAACTTTGCCCAGGTTTTTCAAAATTTAATTAATTCTTGGCTATGCTGGGTCTTTGTCATTGCACCAGGCTTTTCCCTTGTTACAGTGAACAGGGGCTACTTTCTAGTTGCCAGCTTCTCATTATAGTGTCTTCTTTTGTTGCTGTTTTGGAGCATGGACTCGAGGGCACATGGGCTTCAGTAGCTGTGGCACATGGGGTCAGTAACTGGTTGTGCATGGGCTTAGCTGCCACGAGGTATGTGGAATCTTCCTGAACCAGGGATGAATCCTGTGTCCCCTGCATTGGCAGGCAGATTCTTAACCCCTGGATCACCAGGGAAGTCTGGCCAGGATATCTGGGGAGATTTTATTGGCGTAAGACATGGTCAGCCTGTGAGAGAACCAGATTTGTTCCAACAGACAGCCTGATTTAGAGAGACCCACACTCATAAGGGTTATAAAACTGCAATATTTTAATAACTTTCTGAGTTCCTCTGGGGTTATGGCAGTGTGCATAACAACAACAAAGTGGGAAGAGAGCATTTTTCAGATGGTGACTTGTGTGCTTTTTTTTATGCTTTGCTATTTCAAGGTACACTTCACCACCACCGATACATTTGATGTTGAGTGTTGACAGCAAAAAATAGCCTAAATCGTAGAACTCAGAAGAGCTGGTTTCTTACAGAGACTCCAGGAAAACCAGTGGAATGCTCAATTAGCCAATTGTAAGGACAAAGTGGACAAAGCCAATATGCAAATTTTGAGTCTTTTACAATTGGTTGACTTTAAAGCTTTTTGGCCTGGAATGGGAGAGAATATGTTTTCTTCCTGGAAAAGCAACTCTTAATAAGTCAAGTCTGTAAGATTATTAGCAGTTTTTGTTATCAATACTAATTATCATTACCATTAATTCAGGTATTTTCACTTATCCATTAATTTTCCTGCAATTAGTACCAATTTCCAAATTTGCTTGTTTATACCTGTTCCCCAAATCCCCATTCCTCACAACCATCATACAGGGCCCCCAGATGGCTCATTCTGTCACGTTCCCACACCTGACACCAGCTATGTGCTTCTCTATCCATTAGCAATAACTTTCAGCTTATCTCCTTACTGCTGACATGACGGAGGAATGTCCTCTTCAAAGCATATCTTAGTTTCTCACTTAACTCATGTTCCCCTTGTCTTTTAGTAATCAGGAAGCAATCTTACACAATGTAAAGAAAACATGGGAGCTTGGAGAAAAGACACATATTAAAAACAAACACAACAGAACACCCAGGAGTAAGAAGCAAGGAGAGTGTTGCTTCCAGTGTTATTATTTCTGTGTATCACAAACATAACACTTTCTAGCATTTGAGAGCTGCTTTCTCTCCTGAGATGTGTAAAGAACAAAAGGGAAGAAATGAAGAAATACAGAAGTTAAAATACCTACAGCACCTGCGTAGTATTCCCCCTGAAATAGAACCAAGTGGGAATATGAGAAATTCTATAGTTTTAAGTGATTCAATATAATACTTCCTTACCAGTAATAGTGATACATTCTATTACTTACATTTTTTTATTCAATATTCAAGAACTATTTCTTAAAGCACTTAATTTTTTTTCAGATATTATACAGCAAAAGATTCCTAGGTATACAATTATTTAGAAATTCCTGCCCTCAAGTGATTTAAAAGTAGAAGGAAAAGTGGTTAGAGAGTAGGTAAATATATTACAGAGAGACGGGCACCTTAATAAGGCTCAGTAAGGGAGATGCAATTAATAGGAACGATGAATCAATTCCTGGGGCAATCCACAAAGACTCCCTTGGACAGATATTTCTAGTCACATGCTTCTACAAGCATGTGTGGGTTTCTCTGTAAAATGTTACTGGAAATGAAAATTTAAGAGTATTCATATATTTAATTTTGAATATTTTCTCTCATTTGCTCTTTGAAGGGCTTGTGCTCGTTTATGCTACCATACCACTAAACGTTTTATAGCCTCCCTAATGTTGGGATTCAGCATGTACCACACCAAATATGCTCCAGTGGGATACTGATTATTTTAAATTAAAGTTATTTAAGAAATGGCAATGTAAGAAGGGCATTCTGACTTGCTATTTGGGAATAAAACAAAATCACTTCCTAGACTTTACTGACAACTGGCATGCTCTACCAGAATTTGTTACTCATTTCCCTTTCTAAAAGCTTATGAATCAGCTTATGAATCCCCCAACTCGGGGGATCATGTGACAGTTTCCTGCATCTTTGATAAGAAATTATGTCTTGGCTTTGACTCTGAAATTAGGACTGACCTTCCCTGGTAGCTCAAGAGATAAAGAGTCTGCCTGCAATGCAGGAGCCACAGGAGACATGGGTTTGATCCTAGGGTAGGAAAGATCCCCTGGAGAAGGAAATGGTAGCTCACTCCAGTATTCTTGCCTGGAAAATTCCATGGATGGGAGGAGCCTGGTGGGTTACAGTCAATAGGGCCACAAAGAATAGGACACTATTAGGCACGAATTCATTCATTCTTTCACCTAGTTCTTCTAAGTAACTTAGGAAAACAAATTCTCATAATGTTTCTATAGGTTTCTACATAATCATAATTGTCATAATCCTTATAGATTTTCTGTCAGTACCCTCATGGTTCTTGTACACTGCTTTCTTCTTTTATGATCACAGTGAGTTTTACCTGTGTGTTTCTCAATAAAGGCTATACCATAATTCTTCCCCTCCACCCCACCCCCACCCTACTCCAAAAAAGGACATTCTGAAACTCTTTCTGTCTTCCAGAAAGCAGGAAATCTCCCATGTTGAGGGTAAATTCCCTGCATCTGGAGTTGGAAGGGCATCCTTAATGCCAGAGACAGGAATTCATGCTGAGAAGCCTATATAAACAAATCTTGTTTCTTCTTTAATTCATTATCCCAAGCCCAAACTCTGTTTAGATTCTATACTAATCAAACACCCGAAACCTAGGTCTTTGGTTCTGTCAATTCCTCATAAATTTATTGCTTTCCTAAAAAGTATAAAAGCTATCTGCTTTGGTCACATCTTAGGTCCTATTTCTATGAGACCTCTGTGCATATAAATTAAAATGTCCTTTTCTCCTGTTAATCTGTCTTGTATCAATTGAATTATTAGTCTATCCACAAGAATTCAATAGAGGCAAAAGGGAGTATTTCTTCATCCTCAATACTAACTTTGTGTACAATCAGGAATTTGAGCTCTAATAGTCTATGTATTTTCACATCTTTATTTTGAATAAAGTAGGTACCTCTTTACAGAGTTATGAACCATCCTTTTTTTTTCCTTCTGTAAACTATGTATTTTGCCTCTTCAAAAAGTAAGTTGCTTTAAAAAATATTTTTAAATCCCTTAGAAGTGCTTATTATATATTTAGAAAGCAATTTTCAATCTTGTATAAAAATTTCCTACTGATTTCTCTTGTGACTTAATGCCAGTTTGTTCTACACAGAAGTATTTTATTTTCATGTAGTCTCATTTTCCATGTTAAAGGATCATTTCTCTATTCCAAGAATTCTTATTAGGATTAAATGATTTATATTTTATATTGCAGGGGAGTAAAATTAAAAAAAAAATTCTTTGGCACGAGGATTAATTTAAGCTAATTATTTTTAAGAAACAAAAGACTGAAGTCTTCCTTTGTACCTTCTCCTTAGCTACTTAAAGAAGTCAGACAAAGGACCTGTTCTGAAGTTGAGCTATCATCAGATATCAGCAAAGAATATGGGCCAGATGTGGTGGGAAACACTTGGCAGGGCCTAGAGATAGGGAGTCTGCTGTTTGTCTCTGTGTGCCCAGCAAGCATTTATTTACCAAATATTTTCTTTTCTATCTCATGCGGTGCTTTCCTCCTCTTTCAAGTCCCTAACCTTAACTCTGAGCATTCTCAATTATCTTTGGTGAAGATGGTATTTGAGATGAGTTTCATCCATTTTAGCAAGTTACTCAGTTTTCCTGGGTCCATGGTGTATATACAGGAGGTGTGGATGAGATGGCTGGATGGCATCACTGACTTGATGGACATGAGTCTGAGTGAACTCTGGGAGTTGGTGATGGACAGGGAGGCCTGGCATGCTGTGATTCATGGGGTCACAAAGAGTTGGACATGACTGAGCGACTGAATTGACTGAACTGATACATGTTATTGGGGCTTCTCTGGTGGCTCAGATGGTAAAAGAATCTGCTTGTGACGGAGGAGATCCGGGTTTGATCCCTGGGTTGGGGAGAATCTCTGATGAAAGGAATGGCTACCCACTCCAGTATTCTTGCCTGGAGAATCCCATGACCAGAGGAGTCTCGCGGGCTGCAGTCCATGAGTTTCGGAGTCAGATATCACTGAGCAATTAAGCGCAAGGTGATAGAGGAGCGCACATCAGTTCAGTTCAGTTCAGTCACTCAGTCGTGTCCGACTCTTTGTGACCCCATGGACTGCAGCACACCAGGCCTCCCTGTCCATCACCACCTCCCGGAGTCTATTCAAACACATGTCCATTGAGTCGGTGATGCCATCCAACCATCTCATCCTCTGTCGTCCCCTTCTCTTCCTGCCTTCAATCATTCCTAGCATCAGGGTCTTTTCCAATGAGTCAGTTCTTTGCATCAGGTGGCCAAAATGTTGGAGTTTCAGCTTTAGTATCAGTCCTCCCAATGAATATTCAGGACTGATTTCCTTTAGATTGACTGGTTGGATCTCTTTGCTGTCCAAGGGCCTCTCAAGAGTCTTCTCCAACAGCACAGTTCAAAAGCATCAATTCTTCAGTGCTCAGCTTGCTTTATAGTCCAAGTCTCACATCCATACATGACTACTGGAAAAACCATAGCTTTAACCAGATGGACCTTTGTTGTCAAAGTAATGTCTCTGCTTTTAATATGCTGTCTAGGTTGGTCATAACTTTTCTTCCAAGGAGCTTTTCTCCTGTTAATCTGTCTCATGTCAGTTTAATTCTTAGACCAGCCAAAAGAACTCAGAAAGGGGAAAGAAAATTGCCTTCTCCTTGACATATTAAGAAATTACATTATGCACACTCTTCTGTGATGAGCTCCCTTTCTCAAACCAATTAATAAAATGTACAATTCAGAATACTTACAACCTTAGCTTAATTTTTCTAAAACTGACATATATTTCTCTTATATAGCACTATAATAATTTATATAGGTGGGCCCTAATTATATATGTCATCTCCTTGTTCACTTTTTGACAAATATCGCTGATTATATTAATGAATTCCTAGGCTCCCCAGATGGCTCAATGGTAAAGAATCCACCTGTGAAAGCAGAGACTCGGGTTTGATCCCTGGGTCAGGGAGATCCCCTGGAGAAGGAAATGGCAACCCATTCCAGTCTTCTCGCCTAGAGGATCCCTTAGACAGAGGAGCCTGGCGAGTTACAGTCCATTGGGGTCACAAAGAATCAAATGTGACTGATCACACACAATACTGATCTGTTTGTCTCCCTAGTTTAAGTGCAAACTATTGATTTTAATTTGGTCATATTTTCAGATTTTAATATATTTTAATTTTTTTGCTTACTTATGTTTTCGTAATGCGATTAGTCTATTTTTAGTGAGTAAATTTGTAAAGTTGAGGTCAATATAAGCTGATTTCAATAAACTTATATTCTGGCTACTGTTTATGTTTTGGACCAATTTAGAGAGAATTAGTATTTCTTCTTGAAGATTCAAGGGAATTATGTTATTATCTGGTCTGAAGTGTGCTTAAAGGGCAGCTACTTTATATTCTCAAAATTTCTATATTCCCTAGAACTTGAGAATTTCTATATGATATCAGATAAACCTTAGTAGTTTATATTACTCAGAAAATAGTAATTTCATATGTATACAAAATTATTTCATAATGTTGGTTAAGACAATAAAATTTTCAAAATTGATTTGCATCTCTGATTTTTCTCTACTTATTTAATTTTTGCATTTCAACTATTTCTTCAGTGGCTTGTATTTCTAATGTTTACTTATTCTATTTTACTTTAATTGCACTTATTTTTATTGATTTTTTAAATAAAATCAGCCCTGGGGTTTTTTAAAAAGACTTTAAAATTATTAATTACTCTTTTGTGTTTTACCAGTTCTTTCAGGCTACTTTTCTGGATTTATTTGGTCTTATCTTTTCTAAAGTTTTGAATTGGCTACTTAACTCATTTATCTTTATTTTTTGTAAATTAGCTCTTTAAATTCATTATTCTTTGATTACAGCTTCAGTTCCATGCCTTGAATACAGATTTTTCTTTTAAAGAATTTCATTCTTTGTGAAGTTTTGACAATGCTTTGAGCAATAATTTAGGATATTTTTGAATGGTTCATGAGTATGCTTTTGTACTTGGCATTTATTGAAGGTTATGATTTATAAATTATGATGCTTTCTTTTTGGGCATAAAGGTCTATGGCATATTTTTGTGGTCTATATTCTTAAAATTATAAGTTGGCCTTAAAAAGTATTTGCTGCTACTAAACATGAATTAAGTCTTATTTAGACTATAGTGGAGTCACAAAAGAATTGAACATGACTTAACGACTAAGCAACAACAGAGAGCTTACTTCTATGGGTTTTCTTCTGAGGTCCATAGAAACTGTCTCATGACACTTGCCTTTTGTTACTTGATTTAGCTTCCTGTAAGCTGAAAGTCCCACTGGCTCAGAAATAAGTCTTGTGGTTTTTTTTTTTTTCTTAACAGTCTCTCCCTTGATACATCCTTTTTTCCAGATGGCAAAAGTTGCCAGCTACAGAACTTCTTGTAAGTTAGAATTTTCTCCTTTCTAACCTGTGGATAACCTACTGGTAATCATGGGTATAATTGCCAATTTACAAATTCAATGCAGCCTTTCTACCATCAGTTCAGTTGAGTCGCTCAGTTGTGTCTGACTCTTTGAGACCCCATGGACTGCAGCACGCCAGGCNCAGAACTTCTTGTAAGTTAGAATTTTCTCCTTTCTAACCTGTGGATAACCTACTGGTAATCATGGGTATAATTGCCAATTTACAAATTCAATGCAGCCTTTCTACCATCAGTTCAGTTGAGTCGCTCAGTTGTGTCTGACTCTTTGAGACCCCATGGACTGCAGCACGCCAGGCTTCCCTGTCCATTTCTGCCGTGCCATGGTATTAAACCTATTATAGGGACCTATAGCCACCTATACTGTGGCTTATAAGAAATCTGTGTTTGGTCTTAGTGACTGTTTCTGGCACCAATCTCTAAAGTTGTTGGAATTTCACCATTGACCAGGGGGACAAATGTGTCTTATGTTATTTAAATAAGACTAGTTTTGGATCTCACCTAAGGATAGAGGTTTCTTCCCCTAGAACTAACCACATGATTAGAGGTTTGGAACTTTTTCTTCTACGCCCTGACCTCTAGGGAGGGAGAGTGCCTGGGAACTGGAAAAATGACCATGGTCAGTGAGTTAATCAATCACACCTGTATAATGAAACTTCCACAAAAAACCCAGAAGTGTAGGGTTCAGAGAGTTTTGAGTTTGGTGAACACACTGGAGAGGCTGGGAGAGTGGTGTGTCTGCAGAGAGCATGGAAGCTCTGGGCCCTCTCCCCATACATTGCCCTAGGCATCTTTTCTATCTAACTGTTCCTGAGTAATATCCTTGTATAATAAACCAGTGATCTGGTTAGAAAAATGTTTCTTTGAGTTGTGTGTGCCACTCTAGCAATTTAATCAAACCAAAGGAGTGCTCATTGTAAACTCTCATTTATAGCCAGAACTGACTTGTGAATTTTATCTGAAGTCTGAGGAAGTGCTTGTTGTAACCTCCAAATAGTAACCAGTTAGTTAGAAGCAAATGTAACAACCTTGGCTTTTAACTAAGGTCTACAGTAGGGGTTGGATAGGAGACTTATAGGACTGAACTCTTAAATGGTGGAATCTAATGCTACTTTTGAGTGGAGAGTACTAGAAGTGCTAGAATTGAGTTTAGGACACCCAGCTTGTGTCCAGAGCATTATTTATTATTGTTGTTGTAGACCTCCCTCTCAACACATACACATGTTGGAACTGTGTCCAGGAATTCAAAAGAGGAAGAATTCCATAGACAGATCCTGCTTTTTATTCATGAGGTCCTTTTTGTAATCTTGTAGGAGAAGATAAACTGACCATCCACTTGATGTGGAATGACAGTTTCTTTGGGACATTCTGAGATATAAAGCTAGATAGTTATAAAGATGTCTCATGCTTTTCCCATGGTCCATCTCTAAGAGATTTGGATTCTACATCTAATATTTTATGTCCCTTTTAAAATATTTAATTTTATCATTGATCTATTCATCTTCTTTCATTAACTCTAAGTTCCAAGTCAAATAAATCAGGTAGCACCTTACTGAGCAGCCTCACTCACTTTAGAAAAATATTTCTGCTGAAAACTTTGTTTAGAGGAATGTAAGAGTATAGACTTTGTAAGTTTAAATTTTATGAACTTTGTTATCTTTGGCAGTTATTCATAACATTTGACTTTACTATTTATCATTTGATTGAATTTTTTTGTTAAGTGGGCATTTAGAAATATTGCCAAATTCAGACTGAAATTGAAGAAAGTGGAGAAAACCACTAGAACATTCAGGTATGACCTAAATCAAATCCTTTATGACTATACAGTAGATGTGAGAAATAGACTTAAGGGACTAGATCTGATAGACAGAGTGCCTAATGAANAATACTTTGGCCACCTGATGCGAAGATCTGACTCATTTGAAAAGACCCTGATGCTGGGAAAGATTGAGGACAGCAGGAAAAGGGGATGACAGTGGATAAAATGGTTGAATGGCGTCACTGACTCAATGGACATGGGTTTGGTGGACTTCGGGAATTGGCGATGGACAGGGATGCCTGGCGTACTCTGGTTCATGGGGCCGCAAATAGTCGAACATGACTCAGCGACTGAACTGAACTTAAGCAGAAAATAAATTGCTGGAGTCTCAAGTAAATTATTATATTGCTACCCCATATTTTCATTCTAAAGTTCTCTTTGGTCATTAATTATTGAGCGTAAGGGAAGAGAATGAAATTTCCAAGAATGGTCTGAAGGACTTTAATAACAGAAGATATGGACTATTATATACAATAAAGAAAATAAAAATAGTTTGATACATGTGAAGGAAGTAGAACAGGAAGAATTTCATGATTATTTTCATGCTAAGATTGAGGGAGAAAGCAGAATCAAGCACGAAATTCAGTTTGGTGTTGAGACAGTGGTTTAATTTTTTGCCATCTCCTGGATTATGGAAATAAGAAGAAAAGAAAGTATGATATAAAAGATAGAGAGTTTATTGTTAAAAAGGATAGTTTCAAAGTCTGAACAGTAGGGTAGTGATTTTTACTCCCAAGCAGCATTCGTCAATGGCGACTTTTGTTTGTCACAACAGGAGCTTAGTGCTACTGGTGTGTAACGAGTAGCGGACAGGAGTGTTGCTGAAAATCCTGTAATGAACAGCATATTCCCTTAACAAGAAATTATATGGACCAAAACTCGGTAACACTGGTATTGAGAAACTGTGTTTTAAGTTGAAATGTCCAACAGGCAGATATTTTGATATTCAGGTCTGGAGTTTAATGGAGAGACCAGTATTAGAGCCACAGGTTTGGACGGGGCCTCTAATTGACCTCTGAGTGAATCCCTTTTTATTCTTTCCTGATACAGACTTCATTCCTTAGTTTTCTTTCTTTAGTGATTTAGTTCCAACCAATGGAATCTGAGGGAGAAGGGAAGGATGGAGACAGAATGAGGGAGAAAGAGAGGGAGCGAGAAGGTGAAAGTATGAAAGCCACAGTCTTTTCTAACCCAGTCTGGGAGCTGGTGCACTCTCCTTCTGCGTCTACTATGTGGAAGACCAACCTTGGTGCCTGTGGGTGGAGACTAGTTAAGAATGTAAGTCACAGTATGTAGAGATCATTGTGATATATAATGAGACATATAAAGATTGGCTAGCTTTATAGCTATATATCCTTTTGTCTTTCATTAATAAACAGTAGCAGTTCTTGGATGGGGGAGTTTTGTTTGGAAAAGAATGAAAGGATAGTGAAAAACTGACACAAATTGTCATGAATAGTAATTGCTATAAACTGAGCTGTGTGTCCCTTCAAAATTCTTATGCTGAAGTTCTAACCCCCAGTGTGACTGAATTTAGAGACAGGGCCTTTATGGAACTAATTAAGGTTAAATGAAGTCATAAAGATTGGGCCCTGATAAAATAGGTCCTTATAAAAAGATACCAACAGAGTTTGTTCTCTTTCTGCTGTGTGTGGACATAGCAAGAATTTGGTCAAGCCATCTACAAGTCAAGCAGAGGGCCCTGACCAGACTCCAACCAAGCTGGCACACTGATTTCAGAATTCCAGCCTTAAGGACTGTGGGAAAATAAGTTTCTGTTGTTTAAGCCCAACAATCTAATATTTTGTTATGACAGCCCTAGCTGATTAATACAGTATCTTATTTGTGTAAGGTTAATCCAATGCTATATCAGAATAACAAAGAGATATATCCTGAAAAAAGTAATTGTCACACAGAAAAAGACTATCTCGTAAGTGTTAAAGTAACCAGAATAGGCCCAAGATGGAGTTGCTCATGCTGAGCCCCATGACAACAAATCAAAGCCAAGTTTCTGTGCTTAGCAATCCCAAGAAAAGAAGGCCTAGGTCAACTTATCAATGTTTGCCTGTTTGGCACAGGTTACTTAACATAACACCAAGACTTCCCCGTGCTTTATATAAAGTTACCCAGCTTTAACCAGCCAGCAAAGGCCCAGTGTAATTTACTTGTTCCTGCTCACTTAGATCGATAAAGCTCTCTCACCTTCTATGGATCTGGAGACCTCTTCTCCATGTGTTAGACTGGAGGCTGCTTGACTGATGAATCACTGAATAAAAGGCTACTAGGTCAATAAATTGTGGGAAATCTTTTAACATAGGGAAGTCAATACGAGGAATGGTCCATGGCGAGACTGTTGAGAACTTTTAAACTTGAATCTAGAGTGAAGGGTAGAACCTAGGAGTGGATCCTGAGTCATGTCTACCTTGCCTGAAGAGAAGGTGCTGGAATTTAAGAAACAACAGCTTCAAATAGAGAGCAGCAAGAAAAGCTAGAGCAACAAGCCTCATAGTTAGACGTGGGCTTTGCTTTCTGAAAGATAATGATTTGAATCTCATCTTCATCAGTGACCATCTCTCTGAGTGAATTAATTTTACCTGGCTTTTAGTTTTCTCACCCCTACAATTATGATATCAAAATATACTTCATAAGGTTATTTTTAAGACATAAACTACTGTGCATGTAAAATACCCATTAGTATGAATATAAAGATGCACTCAATACATATTTGATTATGTCAAATAATTTATTTGAGTATATAGCTTGAAGGATTAAGCCAAATATTATAGGTTTCTCTAGTTTCTTTAATATCTACTTCAGTAATGACTTATGTTGGCTAATCACAGCATATAGATTTTTATACCATTTTGTTTTTAATGGAGAAGCCAAAATATGATATAAATATCAACACATTAAACTTTCAAAATTTTAAATATTGAGAGTTTTTATTATAGTCAAGTTTAATAAATATTGATCTGTTTTCAAGTTCAAATGTGTGTAGCATGATAGAAAATAATATCTGGATATCATAAATAATTTTACACAAAGAGGCATTAAATTTTCATTACTCTTTTGATAGGCATTGAGTGTTATGCTCCCCTAGTTTATTCATAAAGAAAGAGAAGCTTAAAATGATTGTCAAAGATTATAATCAGTTACTGGCAGAGCAAGAATTCAAGTGTAAGATTTCTGCCCATATGAAAAGTAAAGGCATAATATCTACTGTATAAGACTATTGTTAGCATTAAACTAGAGAGTCAACCCACAGAATGGGGAAGCGCCAAGCAAAGTGCCCACCGCACATTAAGTAGTAAAATGAATCATCCCTCCGACCTGCTTTTAGCCCCCACATATCAAGTGCATTCTATCTAATTCTGGCACGTTAGGATTCAGAATCTGCTTTATAAAAGAAGTTAGCAAAAGCCTGAATTAANCAACCCACAGAATGGGGAAGCGCCAAGCAAAGTGCCCACCGCACATTAAGTAGTAAAATGAATCATCCCTCCGACCTGCTTTTAGCCCCCACATATCAAGTGCATTCTATCTAATT
Organism: Neotragus moschatus; assembly: GCA_006410615.1. Taxonomy (NCBI): domain Eukaryota; kingdom Metazoa; phylum Chordata; class Mammalia; order Artiodactyla; family Bovidae; genus Neotragus; species Neotragus moschatus. Next base: position 130,764 of record SJYA01000947.1, read on the forward strand.
CTGGCACGTTAGGATTCAGAATCTGCTTTATAAAAGAAGTTAGCAAAAGCCTGAATTAAATCTGATTAAACAAAAGAGATTACAGGTTTTAGATATCAAATAACCTATTGCATGTAACAAGATCAAATTAGACATTGCATGATAAATTTCCCTACCCCAGTTCTTCTAAAAGATTTTTATCATTGAGTTGGACAGTATAATCATTAAGTCTGCAACTGACAGATATTCAAAGCAGAGGTTAGAGGGAAAATAACGTGAAAAGAAATTTGAACTTCAAAGTGACACAATTTGTAGAGTAAATCAAGGCAGAGTGAATTGTTTGAAATATCTATACAGCATATATTTATTGTTTACTATGTGAAATGTGTGTTCAGCAGTGAAAAAGCAATATAAAACACAGCAATGGACATTGGTCCTTGCTCTTCTGGAGTTTACATTTTAGTCCTAAGAGAAAGACCATCAATATATGTTTTATCAGATGACTGTGAATGATTTTGGGGAAAAAGAGTAAGGGAGATGTGGAGACCTGGGGATTTGTTTTAAATGGGATGTTCAAGGAAAGCCTCATTACCAGGTTGCTGTTGCTAAGTCACTTTAGTCGTGTCCGACTCTGTGTGACCCCATAGATGGCAGCCCACCAGGCTCCCCTGTCCCTGGGATTCTCCAAGCAAGAACACTGGAGTGGGTTGCCATTTGTATCTCCAATGCATTACCAGGTACTGTTACTCAATCTTTTATTAATTCATTTCATAATATTTATTTGGAGTATTGTTTGAATAGGCCCTGTACTGCCTGTCATGATTCAGTAAGTAATATGGTCAAGTCATGTTTTCAAGAAATAATTCAGTTTGGCAATGATTCTTAACATTTGTGGCAACAAATTTGCCTTTGAAAATCTTTTGAATGCTATGAACACTCTTCCAAGAAAATTTATTTGTGTATACTAAATATTGTCTGTTTTCAGGATTCCTTGAAACTAAAACTCAGAGTTTAGAAGCCCTTATCTGGGGTTGAAATTATAAACCAGAAAAAAGCCAGCAACATATAACCAGTTCCTAATTTCAAGTGAAACTTTAATGATATATTTAGGATGGCCAAGATTATTGAACGTAATTATAGTACTCTGAACTTAAGAAAAAACCATGAGGACAGTTAAATGTTTGAAAATAGAAAACATCTAGGTTTCCTTATATTGGAAAAAAAGTTGGAAAAATCCTTTGCGTTGTGTGCTAAGTTAATTCATTCATGTCCCACTCTTTGCGACCCTATCAATTGTAGCCAGCTGGGCTCCTCTGTCTATTGAATTTCCCAGGCAAGAAGACTGGAGTGGGTTGCCATGCCCTCCTCCAAGGGATCTTCCCAACCCAGGGATCAAACCCGTGTCACTTAAGTCTCCTGCATTGGCAGGCAGGCTTTTTACCAATAGTGCCACCTGGGAAACCCCTGGAAGAGTCCTGCTATTCTTGAAATGAACAAATGATTATTTTTACTGGCTTTGCTTCCTATGTAATATATCATAATTTTTATGTGGTTATAGTATGGCATAATAAATGTAGATATTAAAAACTCTATTTGTAAAGGTGACTTTTTCTTTTACTTCCCTTTCTTTCCCACGCCCATTTTGTTTCAATCCTTCATTTATATTTATTGTGTTGGCTTCAGATTATCAGCAAATTAAGTCTAATGGTAGCATCTAGGATATTGTTCTCACAGGATCATAGACCTTCAAATCTAGATGTAATATTACATTATCACTTTGTCTAATTTCATAGCTGAAGAAGTTGAGACAAAAGACAAAGTGACTTAACTGAGTTCACAGTATATTATAAAATAATGACACATTTAACTATGTTAATAAAAACCAGGCATTGAGAAACCTAGACACTAATGCTGTGTTCACTTAAAAATGTGGAAACTGAGCCAGAGAAGGGATAGTGTCTGCCTAGGATCGCAGGATTAGTAAATAGCTGAATTGGAATTTAAGGCTGGCTTCCTGCTTCCCAGACCTCCCATGGTTACATATCATTCAAGTCTCTGGCTCTAAATCCTCTGAAGTTCTCCTAACCCTTCACTCCTACATCCTACACTCACCAACCTCCTGTTCTTTTATCACTGTAAACCTTGGTTCCCTAAATACTGCAGTCAGCGACAGGTGGAAGATTGTCGTGAAAAGAAAAAGCAGCAACATTCTTGTTTAGCCTCTTTATATTATTTTTCCTGCAGATTGGGGTATTTTTCTCAACTATGCATACTCATTCATTCTGCCAAAAAATTCTTTTAAGGCTGTTAGAGCTGTAGTCAATTTTCTCAGTTTGATGTTCCAAAGGAACCTGCTGTGTCTTTTTCATTCTGTGCAAAAATAGGCATGGCAGGATCCACCAGCTGCTAAAGTCACTGAGTAGCTTAAAAACTTTCTATTTGTTTTCTCCATTGTTATGTTTTCACAGTTTCAGAATTTGAACAGCATTTAATTTCTCTCTGCTTAAATTTTCTTTTAGAGAAAGAACGCACTGGTATTTGTATGTGTTGGAGGAATACTTTCAAAGAGAGAAATTATTCTTCAAGTATTTATGTCCACTGAATACTAAATAATACTGCAACCTACTTGAAAAACAAAACCAAAGCCCCTAACCAACCAAAAAACAAACAAACAAAAATCTTGCAAACCACGGACTACAGGAAGCCTCAGAAGAATATGGCAATTATAATGAAATGTAAAGATGCTTTGTTGTATCTTCTCTGGAGAGAGTTCTGACAGTGTTTACCAAATACCCTAAATTTATTCCATCTTTTGTCTCAACAGTTGCACATCTTAAAATACATATAAAAATGTATAATGTAGCCACTGCTTTGGTAAAAGGAAACAGAACCTAAATGTTTAGCAACAGGACATTATCACTGACTAAATTGCCACCATCACACAATAAAATATTATAGAGTCATTGTAATGATATTTACATACTTTTATTAATATGGGAAGTCATTCATAATTTATGTTCAAGTCATAAAAATTTTATGGATTAGTATGCACATTGATGTTTTCATAAATAAGTGACTAGAAAAAAGTACCTCCAAATAGTCTAATTTTGTACGAATGTCCTATCTGACTACTCTTCTTGCCAACAATTTATGTCTTTGAATCTAATTTATTGACTTCTTGCCCACAGTAATTCCTATGGGATGGAGGAGTTAAAAGAAAATTAGAATATGATCCATCCCTGCTTTAAAGATGCTTACCAATTACCAGTGATACAGATATTAAACAAACAAACCAAGAAATAGAAATATGCAGACTGTAGGAAATCTGCATAAACGGTGGGTTTAATTTTCACAAAAGACTTCCAGAGAGAAGACATCTATCTCCTTGGAATAAGAAAGAAAATAAGACTGTCTACTTTTGTAAACTTGAATTTATTAGGAATAGCCTTATGTATTGATTGGATTTGTACCAATTTTTGAAAGTTAAACTTAATCCATTTTTTACTCTTCCAAAGTGATTTTCTTCTTTTGACCTCAGGAAATGGCAACTCTCTCCAGCATTTTTGCCTGGGAAATCGCATGGACAGAGGAGCCTGGTGGGCAACAGTCCATAGGGTCGCAGATAGTTGGAAACAACTGAGCACAGCACGGTACTATTCATTAGCTAACTCACTTGTACTCAGGAAATAGCATATTTTTACCTGCCTATCAGCCTTTATTCTCAACATAATGGGGCATTCTTTCAAAAAAAAAAAAAAAAGCCATATCTCTGACTCCTGACAGAGTTTATTATGGAATCTAGTAAGTAACAGATATTAAATAAACGGCCTGTCAAACAGAAAGCCACCATTCAAGGTTAGTTGCAACAGATATGGCATTCTATACAAAGACAATGTAAATATACATTATATATTTAGGAAAAAATAATCCCCCATACTCCTTTGCTGCTGCTGCTGTTAAGTCGCTTCAGTCGTGTCCGACTCTGTGCGACCCCATAGACGCCAGCCCACCAGACTCTCCCGTCCCTGGGATTTTCCAGGCGAGAGTACTGGAGTGGGCTGCCATTGCCTTCTCCATCCATACTCCTTTAGTTTTATGCTAAAAGAACTCCCAATGAAGGTAATGTTTATACACATACTAGTCAATACACCTAAGAGATGAAAGTCTCCAGGAAACCTGCTAGAGAGGATAGAATGTATCTTTGTAATCAGACACTTCTACATTGGAATTCTAGCTCCTAAAGTTCTAGCTATGTGAACTTAGCATGAATAACAGTCAACATGAAGAAAGCAGTAGCAGATCTAAAATGTTATTAGTGCTATTATGGGGATTTCATGAGATGATCTTGCTAAGCACCTTAACTCCTTTATTTTTTCATTTTCATTGTAAATTTATTTTTAAATCGAGGAATATTTGACTTACAGTATCACATTAGTTTCTATTGTACAACAAAATAATTTGAAATATTTATCATATTTCATTAATAATTATCCATATTATTTATATTCACTATTATGTCCTATATATACTTATAGTTTAAGAGTTACAAACAGCTATGCATAAAAAGTCATCACTTACCCATATCTTGCCTCTCTTGTCTTCCCTCTCACCACTAGTAACCACTAGTTTCTTCTCTGTATCTGTGAGTCTGTTTCTTTTTTGTTATATCCAGTAGTTTGTTTTATTTTCCAGATACAAGTGATGATATACAGTATTTGTCTTTGTCTGGCTTATTTCACTAAGCATAGTACATTCCAGGTCATCATGGTGCAAATGACAAAATGTGCTTTTTGATAGCCAAATAGCATGCCCTTGCTTATATATAGCACATCTTCTTTATTCATCCATCTATTGATGAACAACACCTAGGTTGCTTCCACATATTGGCTATTGTAAATAATGCTGTTATGACTCTTGGAGTGCATATATCTTTTTAAATTAGTGTTTTCGTTTTCTTTGGATATATACTCAAGAATGGAATCCTGGATCATATGGTGAGTCTATTTTTATTTTGGGGGGAATCTCCTTACTGTTTTCCACAGTGACTGTACCAATTTACCTTTCCACAAACAATGTACAACTGTATCCTTTCTTCCACAACCTTGCCAACGTTTGTTATTTGTGTGTGTTTAATCATAGCCATTCTGACAGATATGAGGGTGCTTCGTTTTGGGAGCCCTAGAAAACTGAAAGCAATGGCACCCCAACTCCAGTACTCTTGCCTGGAAAATCCCATGGGCAGAGGAGCCTGGTAGGCTGCAGTCCATGGGATTGCAAAGAGTCAGACACGACTGAACGACTTTACTTTCACTTTTCACTTTCATGCATTGGAGAAGGAAATGGCAACCCACTTCAGTGTTCTTGCTTGGAGAATCCCAGGGATGGGGAAGCCTGGTGGGCTGCTGTCTCTGGGGTCACATAGAGTTGGACAGGACTGAAGCGACTTAGCAGCAGCAGGAGCAGCAAACTGATACAAATCTGTACTCAAATAACAGAAGATACTTTAAAACTTTAAAATGTCTAAATCATATCATAGTCTACTCTTGGCTCTCTAATGCACAAACCTTAAAGTCTTTTAATGGATTCCCATCACACTTACAGTAAAATCTCAAGACCCACAATACTGCAAGTGAGAACACATGAGACTCAGATATTTCTTTTAACTCTTTTTTCTATCTTCTAGTCATTCAGTCTGATCCTGCTTTATTGGTCTTCTTTCTCTTCCTCAAACACACCAAATTAATTCCCACCTTAAAAATAATTTCATTTGTTTTTTCAACAGCCTGAATGATCTTCCAGGTATTTTCAAGTTCATTCTCATATCATTCTGGTTTCTTTAAATGTTATTATCACTTAAGAGAAGCTTTTGCTAACCACACTACCTAAAATGGGTACCCTCCTATCCTTCTCTATCTTTTTATCTGACTTTATTTCCTTTCCTACTACTTACTGCTGATAGATGTAATTTACAGATATTCTCTTTACACATCACTTCCTTCCACTAATATATGAAACCCACGGGAAGAGGGACTCTATTTTGTCACTGTTATAATCTCAGTGCCTAAAAATCACTTTGCAAAAGGTACATACTTGAGATATTTTATGGTATTAAATGGTATTCCTTTAATTTCATGGAAAGAGTTACTATATTTCATTTAANACATCACTTCCTTCCACTAATATATGAAACCCACGTGAAGAGGGACTCTATTTTGTCACTGTTATAATCTCAGTGCCTAAAAATCACTTTGCAAAAGGTACATACTTGAGATATTTTATGGTATTAAATGGTATTCCTTTAATTTCATGGAAAGAGTTACTATATTTCATTTAATGAGCACATAAAAGAAAAAATGAGTTAATGTGTATTCTCTTGTGATAAAATGTAAAATATTTATGATAAAACATAAAACTTTCTCTTGTGAGCAAACAATAAAAACTACCCAAATCTAATCAATAGATTATGTTGGTTTTGTCACACCCACCTTGTCATATATAATTGTTGTTAGAGAAATCATTGGATGATCAATTATAGTTATTGGGGCTATAGCAAAATTTTATAATTTATTTGGTTCAGCCTTCTTATTTACTGTCTTATATGAGAATAAAACTCAGTTTTGATCTTAGCCTGTCATTTAATAAGCCAATGACCTGAGACAAATCTTTTAATACTACTGAACCTAACTGCTTCATTGCAAACTATGAATAATAATATTGGTCCTGCCTGTCACACAGGGTTATAGTAAGTTTTCATTTTAATAGTGCAGTTATTTTGTTATCTAAAAAGCATTCTGAAATGATGAGTGGTGGTGTGGCCTTAGTTACACTCCAGTCAAAATTGAGAACAAATATTGTTTCTGTTCCTAGCATTTCTATTGCTGTGACACAGTCCTCAAACTAGCCACAGAATTTAATCCAAAGAAGTAGCATAATTGGAAATTCTTGTGCCATTTGATCTAAGGATATTTTATCTGATGTGATAAATATTTAGTGACATTCATCAGATAATTAGCAGGAGATGTATTATGCATTGCTCTTCAAGACTTATGAGAATAGTCTATAGCACTTGCAAATTTAATCAGAAGGCAGGCACTGAGAAAGCCTAGCTAAGGCAAAGTCTCTGACCTCCCTAGGGAAGAGCAGTTGGAGGATACCCTGTGGAGAGCTGGGATGTTGTGTTACAAGGTGGACCACAGAGTGCAAGAACTACCTGGAATGGGGACAAGAAGAGAATGACAAAACTTACTTTGACTTATTAAAAATTAAAACTGTTTTATACTGTCTATTGCCTCTTGAGAAATCATGATTTTATAGGGAATCTATGTAACTGTTAAAGTGTAACAGTGGTGATAGTCAACTGGAAAAAAAGCAGTTTCCAAGATTATATTTTGAGATCACTTAATTGTACCTTTTCCTTCAGTTAGATATATTTAAATGTAAAATATCTTTTTAACACCATTTAAAGTTCTGAAGCAAAATGTAAAATTCAGGCATGTGAATAAAGTTTTAAATATATTCTTATTTAGTAATGACTATAATTCAGATATTATAAATAAAAGAAAAAGCTATAACTAGTCTTTAGAACAGAGTTATAAATATGGATATAGTGATGAAAGCATTATAATATTTTTCTCTTTTGTGCATTTAAATCCACATTCAAGCTTTAGCTCATATACACACACACACACACACACACACACACACACACATCTGAATGCTTGCTGTGGTATACCATTTATTAAGAATGTATAAAGGGTGCAAATAATACTTAAGAAAAGAAATTGCCATTCATTTAACAATCATGGGCTTTGGTTTTGAAAAGACTTAAACTATATAACAGAATTCTCATGATGAAGAACAGATTAGTTGTTGCCAAGAGTCTAGTTACAAGAACATGATTGAAGAAAGATGAAAGGTCCATTATATTAGGACCGACTAAGATTAAGAATCTTTATTTTGAAAAGAACAAATTGGAAAGAAAGTGCAATGAAAAGAGACAAAATGTATGAAAGGCAAGATATGGTGTACATGTATATGGTGACCATATTTCTGTTTCATAGAACAAGGAAATATCCTGTAAAACTCAAAAGGAATATATTTAGGATGCATAAAAACATCTTTTCTCACAGAATGGACTTCCCTGGTGGCTCAGTGTTAAAGAATCTGCCTATCAAGGCAGGAGATGTGGGTTTGATTCCCGGGTCAGGAAGATCCCCTGGAGAAGGAAATGGCAACCCACTCCAGTGTTGTTGCCTGGGAAATTCCATGGATAGAGGAGCCTGGCAGATTACAGTCCATAGGGTCTCAAAAGAGTTGGTCATGACTTGGTGACCGAATAACAACCACAACAATTCTCATAGGATATACTAGGGCTAAAGTGTGCTTTACCATTAGAAGTATGATAAGAACAATTGATACAGTCACTATGGAGAACAGTATGGAGGTTTCTTTAAAAACTAGGAATAAAACTACCATATGACCCAGGGCTTCCCTGGTGGCTGGGAGGTTAAAGCATCTGCCTGCAATGTGGGAGACCTGGGTTTGATCTCTGGGTTGGAGAAAGAAATGGCAACCCACTCCAGTATTCTTGCCTGGAAAATCCCATGGACAGAGGAACCTGGTGGGCTACACTCCACGGGGTAGCAAAGAGTCGGACACGACTGAGCGACTTCACTTCACATGACCCAGAAAAGCCACTACTGGGCATATACACTGAGGAAACCATAATGGAAAAACATGCATGTACCTCAGTGTTCATTGCAGCACAATTTACAGTAGCTAGAACATGGAAGCAACTTAGACATCTGTTGATAGATGAATGAAAAAAAGAAATAGTACATATACACAATCAAATATTCAGTTCAGTCGCTCAGTCATGTCCAACTCTTTGCGACCCCAAGGATCGCAGCGTGCCAGGCCTCTCTGTCCATCATCAACTCCCAGAGTCCACCCAAAGCCATGTTCATCGAGTCGGTGATGCCATCCAGCCATCTCATCCTCTGTTGTCCCCTTCTCCTCCTGCTCCCAATCCCTCCTAGCATCAGGATCTTTTCCAATGAGTCAACTCTTAACATGAGGTGGCCAAAGAATTGGAGTTTCAGCTTTAACACCAGTCCTTCCAATGAACACCCAGAACTGATCTGGTTGGTATGTTACCATAGTAAAATAGCCAGTGGAAATTTGCTATATGACGCAGGGAATCTGAAGCAGGTGCTCTGTGATAAACTAGAGAGGAGGAGTCAGGAGGGAGGTGGGAGGGAGGCTTAAGGGGGGAGGGGAAACATATGCATACCTCTGACTGATTCATGTTGATATATGGCAAAAGCCATCACAGTATTGTAAAATAATTATCTTCCAATTCAAATAAAATTTAAAAAATTGATTCACAAACGCTTAGGTAAATGATAATTTTTTGCCTGATGAATCATAAGCTAATATGATTCTTATATATCTATTTTAAAAAGCATTACATGATGCATATGATACAGTTGATTTCAAATAGCAAGAGTTACTTAATGTATTTGGGCAAATAAATGGCTCACCTGACACAATTTTTGTATGGCCTGCATTGGGTATCCCATATCATTTCAGGAGTCTAAAATACAGACTCAAATCCTTGTGCTCAAGTAGTTTATATTCTAGTTGATAGAGAAAACAGTAAACAAAGTTAATAAGTAAAATATTTAGCATATTGGATGGTGGGAAGTTCTGTAGTAAAAAAAAATAAAGCAAGGAAGATGGATAGAATAGTTGGAGATGTTGATGGGAAACAGTATCTAGGAGAAGTTGCACATCTTGGAGAGGAGTTTTTCAGGCATTTCAGGAAAAATAAAGGTCAGTATAACTGAAGTGATGGAGAGTTGTAAGGGATAGTCATTTTTGAAGAGAGTAGAAAAATCATAAATCATAAGTCAAGTAGATCATTCCAAGGGGCAGTACTTCTCAAATTTTAATTTACATGTAAATCATGTACAAGTCACATTAAAATGAAGACTCTGATTTAGGAAGTCTAGAGTTTACATTTTGTACAAATTCCCAGGTGATGCTGATACCGGTGGTCTGTAGATCACACTTTGAATAGCAAAAAAATTGTAACTTGTGTGCCATTGTAAGGATTTCGCATTTACTTTGATTGTTGTGGATTGAACTGTGTCCTTCCCACCAAAACAAATGCATATGTTCAAATGCTACTTTTGAATATGAGCTTATTTGGAAATAGGATCTTTGCAAATATAATCAATGTAAGCTATGGTGCTTATAGATTTGTGTGGGGTGGGATGCATTACTACAATAGCTAGTGTTCTTATAAGGAGAGGGAAATTTGGACAAAGCAGGGAAGACCATGTAAAGATGGTGGCAGAGATTGGAGTGACGCAACTTCAAGTCAAGGAACACTTAGGATTGCTGGCAACCACCAGAACCTAGGAAGAAACAAAGAATGATTCTCCCCTAGAGCCTGCAAGGAGAGAATGGCCCTGCTGATACCTTAATTTAAGACTTGTAGCCTCTCCAACTGTGAGAGAATAAGTTTCTGCCACCCAGTTTGTGGTAATTTGTTACAGAAGCCNGTTGTTTATCCATTCTAAATGTGAAAGTTTGCGTGTATTAATGCCAGACTCCCAGTCCATCTGTCTCTGTCCCCACTCTTCCTTCGCAACCACAAGTCTATTAGTCTCTGTTTTATAGATAGGTTCACTTGTGCTGTATTTTAGATTCTACGTAAAAGTGATACCATATACTATTTGTCTTTTGCATTTTGACTTACTTCACTTAGTGTGATAATCTATATTGCATTCATGTTGCTGCAAATGGCCTTATCTTTCCTTATGGCTGAGTAGTATTCCATAGTGTACCTGTAAAGCATCTTTATCTGTTCATCTGTCGATAGACATACAGGGTGTTTCCATATCTTGGCTATTATGAACAGTGTTGCTGTGAACAGAGGGGTTCATATGTCTTTTATGATTGCAGTTTTGTCTCCGTATATTCCCAGAAGTGGGATTGCTGGATTATATAGTAGTTCTATTACTTCTAGTTTCTGAGGAATCTGCANGTTTCCATATCTTGGCTATTATGAACAGTGTTGCTGTGAACAGAGGGGTTCATATGTCTTTTATGATTGCAGTTTTGTCTCCGTATATTCCCAGAAGTGGGATTGCTGGATTATATAGTAGTTCTATTACTTCTAGTTTCTGAGGAATCTGCATCCTGTTTTCCATAGCGGGTGCAACAATTTACCTTCCTACCAACAATGTAGAAGGATTCCCTTTTCTCCATATCTCTTTGGTGTGAGCCTCAAGATGGGCTCTGTTTCTGATTCTTTTTGTTGTTTTTTTTCCACAGGTGATAGTGAACATAACATTTGATGCTCAAGAAAAATCTGTTAAAACATGTTGGTAATTTTGATCTTAATGTACCCATAAATAAAGCCAAAGTTGGAGATGTTGCACAGTTTGGCATTGCCTGTGATGTTACAGGCAGCATGAGAATAGATTATCATACACTAAGAACCTTCTTGAATTCAAAGTCTTTTGAAGATGCCTTACTTCAGTTTTCTGGAGTTCTCCAAATAAAGATATGGAGGTTCAGAGAGGTTAAATGACTTTGCATCCCTAGGATGCAGTTAGTTGGTAGCAATTTTTTTGCATCCTTTGTGAACTTTGAGTCAATGGCAAAATAATTATACCTTGCAAATGATTATGTAACATCATTAGGCAATTAAGTGTTATTCAATAAAGCTATGTTAATAAATTTTACATAAAACCTACGCATTGTTTTAATTAGCACATTTTCTTTCTTAAACATGCCTTTTTTGTACAAGTAGAATCATATTTTTGGTTTGTCTTTAAACTTAAAGCTGATTTGGGCAGTGATTTACAAATAATATGAGAAGCAAGTGAGTGTGTGTGTGTGACTGTGTACTCTGGCTAATCTTTTAGAAAATGCTGAGACATAATTTGTAACATTACAAAATATGAAATGCTATGGACTACATAGGAAATAGTATTTTGTGTATCAGAGTCATGTGTCCAAGAGGGTGGACAAAGAAGGTTATCATTGCAAAGCTACTGCCCCGCAGGATGGCTTTTGCAGGGATATGGATGACATAATTTTTTTTATTTCTCTGTGAACAAAGAGCTTGTCACCTCCTCAGCACATACATTCTCCCCTGCATGGGGTTATGAGGTCCATGCTGATTTTCAAACCTCAATGTGCAAAAATCTCTTTAGAAATACCTTTCATTGCAATCATTGTTGAAAGAAACTTGCAAGTTGAATTTAATGGTGAGTCACAGTCACTGTAAGAGCTTACTATTTCTTTTATGTAAGAGAGATGCTTTGTCTTTGAAAAAGGCTATGGGTTTAGGTCATGTTGATTGTATCTTTGGCTTTCTCTTGTTAATTATCACATGCTCAATGGTCACTTTCTGTTAATATTTTCCACGAAGAGTTCATTTTCAGCAGCTTTCTAAATCCAAACTGAGGATTTTAAATACATTTATTCACATAGATTTCTTCAGTTTTCTTTGAGGTTCAAATAGTTACAGATACTGTCATTTCCCTTGTATGTGTGAGGCCTTGTAGGTGTTTATTAAAGTTTGAGCTAATTTGAATATTGACATTAAAAGTTTCAACTGGATAAGGTTTTTCTTTTCTTCCTTTCTTATCCCTGTCTCTTTTTTCTTTTTTTTTTTGGCAAGACTACTTCATAGATGGCATTGTAGAGTTCCTTCAGGGAGCACATAGGCCAGATTGTTATCTTTTAGTGATGTTAACACCTACAGGTGATTATTTCCTTGATTCATTAATTTGGCAGGCACTGCAAAGTCATGGTATTCTAATTATATCATCCCTTCTTCATTTATTAGTTGGATGACTTTTATAAACAGAAACTTGTCCTCATCAATTTTTGATACCCTTAGGTACAATTTCTAGGGGGAAGGCAGGATAAATGCTTTTATTTTCTAGGTTTCACAGTAATGATTTGGTTCCCTGGCATCTTTTAAATTTGATCAGTGAGTTTTATTTTGTTTTAAATATCATGAACTGAGTAAATTAGACATATTTAATGTGTTTTAATTCATTGCATTTATTATCTTATTGGTACTCAAGTGGTTCTGTTTGGCCAAATGAGAGCCTACTACAAGATCCTAGTAGTCTTTGATAGCTTCCTTAATTTCTGCTATAACAAAATATGCCAGATTGATTTTGTACATATCTCAGTCCAGATCAGGAAATCTGCCATTTATCCAAGGAAATATGGTTTCTTTTAGTGAGACATTGTACTCAATGATGAAAATCGGGATGGTAGTTTTGTTCATTGCTACTGAGTGGTTATTGTCTGTAGGCTTTTTCAGTATATACACACATAATTTCTGTATGTGTATATATACATATATGTGTATATATAAAATCATAAATTTATACTCATATTTCCAATTCAGATTTAGGTCAATAGGATTTTTTTAAAAAATTAACCTTATTCTTGAAACCATATCTCCTTTCTCCTAAGAGAAAGAAAAGTCCTCTGTTTTCAATGTCACCAACATGATTTCTCATTTGGTTTTGTCCCACCCTATACCACAACAGTCTTAGTCTTATACAATATACTACTCACAGAGTGATGGGGTAAAAATAAATCCTTAAATAGACTAGGCTATCACTTAGCCTCTATATCTAACTATCAAATTCCTGGAGAATCTTATGAAAGAGAGATATGTTAAATAGTATTTAATAATATAACCAGTAAAATCCACAATGCAGGAAACCCCATGGGACAAATGACCTGAATTTTCAACCACAAAAACACAAATATAAAGAAAAATAAGATGAAAATATAGATTCAAAGGGAAGAGACATTTTAGTAGTCCTAACATATGGACCTTATTTGGATTCCAGTGAAAACAATTATATGAGCTTTGCTTGGATAAATCTGTTGACTTTGATAAGTACTATGATCCTCAATAAGATCCTAATAATGAGAATAGCTTACTCAACACTCTTTGATTAATGGCTTATTTTGTCACAATCATGGTCTTAGAATATTCATAGAGAATCAAAGAATATATAATGGGGAAAAGGCTATTCTCAAATAGAGAAATATGGAGATATGTCAAACTCTTATCAGATACTTCTAGCCTATTTCATCTTTGTATTTTTGTTTATCAACTCTTTATACATTAATACAAGACAGAAAATATAAACATTAGATTGATCTACAGACTAAATGAATACTTTGAGACCCGTTAAAAGTCATGACAACAATGGTCAGATAAAAGTGTATTTACTTGAAATTTGAAAATCAGGTGAAAATTTGCTAGACCAGTATCTTGAGCATACAAGATAAAACATCATCTGTTTTTTGAAGTGTAAAAGGAGTAGTTGTATCTATTATGGTTTCAGGTCAATAAGGTTTACACTTCATTGGCAAAGATGCAAAGGGGCATTCTTCACATATTTGGAAATGATATGATACTGGTTGAAATCAATCAATATTTTGCAGAAGCAACTTTTAAAAAATTCTAGAGTGAAACAAAATGTTGTTATTTATTTACCCTAAAGAGTTTATAAAGACTTAAAATAATTGAAAGCATTGACAAAATGAACCAGTAAATCTAACAGATAAAGCAGACACTAAACACTACTCATACTTTAGTTTCTAGGTTGGGTGTGACAAACACTAATTAGTTGATAATTACTGTGCAATACTATTACAAAATGGGCTTCCCTGGTAGCTCAGCTGGTAAAGACTCCTCCTGCAATGCAGGAGACCTGAGTTCAATCCCTGGGTTGGGAAGATCCCCTGGAGGGGAGGGCATGGCAACCTGGTCCAATATTCTTGCCTGGAGAATCCCCATGGACAGAGGAGCCTAGTGGGCTGCAGTCGTGGGGTTGCAAAGAATCAGATGTGATTGAGCGACTTAACACATAACACTATTACAATATAAAACCCTCTGAGCAATGTTGAAGTTTCTTGCCAACTGAAAACTATCAGTGATTTCTTTTACCAAGTAAATCTCTTTGAGATGATTATAAAAAGTATGTTAGCCACTTCTATGGTCAGTCATAGGATTGAAAGGTAATGACAAAGGGCTGCATGCATTCTTTATGAATATTAATGAATAGCATATGTATTACATGTTCTTTTTTCTTCTTTCTCATCAAAGATAAAAGCCATATTTACAACCTCTGAGGTTATTGTCAAGTTTGGATATTTTATAATAGTAATAGATTTTCTTCTTGAATTTAAAGTATTGTGCATATATGCCAACTCCTTTTACCATAAGTGTAATGAGATGGATCTGCCTTTTGTAAAACAGTGCAAGTCCTGGAACATTGCTATAACAATATTTTAAAGAATCTAAAATATATTTTCAAATACATGGAAAAGAATCTTATGAAAACAATTTAGTAAAAAATTTGACAAAGATATTTTTAGAACATTTTGGGAAATAATGAGAAATTATAGGCTTCTGATTTGGGTGGGAATAAAAGATGCCTTGCGGAGAAGGTAATGGCACCCCATTCCAGTACTCTTGCCTGGAAAATCCCATGGATGGAGGAGCCTGGAGGGCTGCAGTCCATGGAGTCGCTGAGGGTCAGACACAACTGAGCGACTGCACTTTCATTTTTCACTTTCATGCATTGGAGAAGGAAATGGCAACCCACTCCAGTGTTCTCGCCTGGAGAATCCCATGGACGGTGGAGCCTGGTGGGCTGCCGTCTGTGGGGTCGCACAGAGTCGGACACGACTGAAGCGACTTAGCAGTAGCAACAAAAGATGTCTTGTGTATTTACATTTATTCAGTAAATAATTTCAAGGCAATCAAGTAAAAATAAGTCAAATTTAAAAAAGAATATAAAATCAAGGGGTGTCACTGTGAGATCAGAAACAAATTGTGAACAATTCTCATATGATACCAAAGGCAGCATTCAATAACAGGAGAGATGTTTTCAATAGCAATAATAATAGGTTATTTTATTATCTTTTCATGCACTTAAACATAAGGAATGGAACATACAAATGACAAGAAAAACATTAGGAAAATGTAAATGCATTTCCAGAGTACATTAGTCACTGCATAAGAAAATTTGAAATACTGAGAAATAATGTACCTCATATATTAAAACATAATTTTTCTCAAATGTGACTACCATCTAAAAAATTTTAAAAGTACCAATTACAAGTCATAAAACTTAATTAATTAAAATTATTAATAATAAAGCAAATTTGATTTAACTATGGTGTTCTTGCTAAAGCAAATTATAACAAAACTATTGATTTATAAAGAGATAATAAAAAATGTTCAACATTTTAGGATAAAAAGTATTGGTAGATAATTAATGAAATCAATAGTTTATTTTCTGTTTGTGTGTGTGAGATACCTATGTTAATTGCCAATTCTTAAAAATTGTGATGTGCAATAATTTCTTTAGATATTTATAACCATGCTTAACTTTGTGTTCAAAATTTTCTATTTATTGTCAAAAGATCATTCTCTAAATTTTATAAGCTTTTGGCATCATAAAACCATCACTTGGTTGTAACTTCAGTGCTAACAATCATAGGAAAATTGCTGCTCACAACTGTTGTTTGCTCTAATTGTGAGTTAACTTTATACAAACAAAGCATGCAAACTAAGTGCTGGCTATGGAATAGCAGTCAGTGCAGAATATAATCCCTGAGATAACAAAGACATATAAACTGAACGACAGAAACTTTGTGGTTCTTTACCTAAAAGCACTTTCTGAACAACAGCACAAAGAATCAGAGCCCAGTGTATGCCATTGTCGCTCAGCAAGGGATGACTGCTGTGTGTTAAATCACTTCAGTCATGTCTGACTCTTTGCAAGTATATGGACTGCAGCCCATCAGGTTCCTCTGTCCATGGGATTCTCCAGGCAAGAAGACTGGATTGGATTGCCATGACCTCTTCCAAGGAATCTTCCCCACCCCAGGATCAAACCTGTGTTTCTTACATCTCCTGCATGGCAGGAAAATTCTTTATCACTAGTGCCACCTGGGAAAGACTAGAGATCTCTTCAAGAAAATTAGAGATACCAAGGGAAAATTTTCATGCAAAGATGGGCTCAATAAAGGACAGAAATGTTAGGGACCTAACAGAAGCAGAAGATACTAAGAAGAGATGGCAAGAATACACAGAAAAAACTATACCAAAAAATCTTCATGACCCAGACAATCACGATGGTGTGATCACTAATCTAGAGCCAGACATCCTGGAATGCGAAGTCAAGTGGACCTTAGGAAGCGTCACTATGAACAAAGCTAGTGGAGGTGATGGAATTCCAGTTGAGCTATTTCAAATCCTGAAGGATGATGCTGTGAATGTGCTGAACTCAGTATGCCAGCAAATTTGGAAAACTCAGCAGTGGCCACAGGACTGGAAAAGGTCAGTTTTTATTCCAATCCCAAAGAAAGGCAATGCCAAAAATGCTCAAACTATCGCACAATTGCACTCATCTCACACACTAGTAAAATAATGCTCAAAATTGTCCAAGTCAGGCTTACACAATACGTGAACTGTGAACTTCCAGATATTCAAGCTGGTTTTAGAAAAGGCAGATGAACCAGAGATCAAATTGCCAACATCTGTTGGATCATCAAAAAAGCAAAAGAATCCCAGAAAAACATCTATTTCTGCTTTATTGACTTCACCAAACCCTTTGACTGTGTGGATCACAATAAACTGTGGAAAATTCTTAAACAATGGGAATACCAGACCACCTGACCTGCCTCTTGAGAAACCTATATGCAGGTCAGGAAGCATCAGTTAGAACTGGACATGGAACAACAGATTGGTTCCGAATCAGGAAAGGAGTATGTCAAGGCTGTATATTGTCACCCTGATTATTTAACTTATATGCAGAGTACATCATGAGAAATGCTGGGCTGGATGAAGCACAAGCTGGAATCAAGAATGCAGGGAGAAATATGAATAACCTCAGATATGCAGATGACACAACAACACCCTTATGGCAGAAAGTGAAGAGGAACTAAGGAGCCTCTTGATGAAACTGAAAGAGAAGAGTAAAAAAGTTAGCTTAAAGCTCAACATTCAGAAAACTAGATCATGGCATCTGGTCCCATCACTTCATGGCAAATAGATGGTGAAACAGTGGAAACAGTGGCAGACTTTATTTTTTGGGCTCCAAAATCACTGCAGATGGCCATTGCAGCCATGAAATTAAAAGACACTTGCTCCTTGAAAGGAAAGTTATGACCAGCCTAGACAGCATATTATAAACAGAGACATTACTTTGCCAACAAAGGTCTGTCTAGTCAAGGCTATGGTTTTTCCAATAGTCATGTATGGATGTGAGACTTGGACTATAAAGAAGGCTGAGCACTGAAGAACTGATGCTTTTGAACTGTGGTGCTGGAGAAGACTCTTGAGAGTCCCTTGGACTGCAAGGAGATCCAGCCAGTCCATACTAAAGGAAATCAGTCCTGAATATTCATTGGAAGTACTGATGCTGAAGCTAAAACTCCATACTTTGGCCATCTGTTGGGAAGAATGAACTCATTGGAAAAGACCCTGATGCTGGGAAAAATTTAAGGTGGGAGGAGAAGGGGATGACAGAGGATGAGATGGTTGGATGGCATCACCAACTCGATGGACATGTGTTTGAGTAAACTCCGTGAGTTGGTAATGAACAAGGAGGCCTGGCATGCTGCAGTCCATCGGATGGATCACAAAGAGTGGGACAGGACTGAGTGGCTGAACTGTACTGAACTGAGCACCACCTGGGAAGCCCAGAGGGGACAGTAATTCACTAAACTCTCAGAAGAATCAATTGAGACAGCAGAAAAGCCATGCTTGAAGAGCAAGACTAATCTAGCCTTAGCATTTGGACTTATTTAGAGTCACACTACACTAGTAAATTTAAAATAGTTAACCAACAGAGACCTACTGTAAAAATTTTTTTTAATTAAAAAAATATAAGGAAGAATACCTTTTAAAAACCCTAAAAGAACAGGTTGAATTGCTATTAAATTTACTTTCTGCCAAGTAAGATAGAACACAATTCACAACCATTGTGTAATAACTGTAATGTTCAACATCCAATCAAAAATGAAGAAGCAGAAAAATATGAACCTTTAAATGGAATACAGTAACACAGATTTAAAAAATAAATAAATGATAGAAATAGCAGACTAAATCTTTAAAACAGTAATTATAAATATGTTTAAGGATTTGCGAAAAAGACAAAACTGTTTAGGGAAAAGATGGAGAGTATTAATAAAGACGTAGAAATGGTAGGAAAAACCCAAATGAAATTCCAGAAATGAGAATTAAAATATCTGAAAATAATCTGTGCCTAGGATTTAAAAAAACTGCTGGTGTTTCAGAAGAAAAGATGATGAACTTGTGCACAAGTAAGTAGAGACCCTGCCAACTAAAGCACAGAAGATAGGCCAAAAAACAATGTACTATCAGACATGTGAAAAGTGTCAAACAATCAAATATATATATGCAATTAAAGACTTAAAAGGAGAGGTAGGAGATAATTTGTTAGGAAACTTCATTGTAAAAATGACAGAAAAATTTCAAATTTGATGAAAAATAACCCCCAGATCCAAGAAGTTCTGTGAACCTGTAGGAGAATTAAAACAGAAAAATAATTAGACAGGCATATTGTACACAAAGAGCTGCAAATCAAAGAGAAAGAAAAAAATCTGACAAATAGCAGAGGAAAAATAAACATATAACCTTGACAGGAACACAGGTAAGAATAAAAGCTGAGCTTTTATTATGAACAATATAATCCAGATGACAATGAAAGTACAACATTAAATCAAAGAAGAAAAAAAAAGGAACTGCCATCCTAGAATTGGATGTTCAGCTAAAATTCTTCAGAAATTATGAAATAATGACATTTTAGGGAAATAAAAATGAGTGTGTCTGCAGCAGGCAATTGCCTAAGTACCTCCTAAGTAAAGGAGGTACTTCAAGTCAAAGAAAGATGTCACTATATGAATATTGAGGTCTACATAAAGGAAAATACAACATCATAAATTATAAATATGTAATAAAATAAGGTACTTTTTAAGAACTTTTATAAAATGTTTTTGATAATTTAAGGCAAATTAGTAATATTTTACTAGGAAGATCATAACACAAGTAGATATAAAATGAATTATTAAGTTAGCACAAAATATAAAGGTGATAAATGAAATTATACCATTGTAAGGTTATTAAATTGTATGTAAAATGGTATACTATTAATTCATTATAGGCATCCTTGAGATCTTTAAGCCTCACGAGGCCCCAAAGCCCTAGCCTTGAGGTCACCTACACCCAGTAAAAAAGGCTGCCATCTGGTTGGTTTCACCATCAGTAGGACCACTTGGACCTACCAAATCTTCAATCTAAGAAGTTTCACTTTACTACTGCTGCTGCTACTGCTAACTCACTTCAGTTGCGTCCGACTGTTCAACCCCATAGACGGCAGCCCACCAGGCTCCCCCACCCCTGGGATTCTCTAGGCAAGAACGCTGGAATGGGTTGCCATTTTCTTCTCCAGTGGTTGATAGTGAAAAGTGAAAGTGAAGTTGCTCAGTCGTGGGCGACTCTTAGCGACCCCACGGACTGCAGCCTACCAGGCTCCTCCGTCAGCCCATAAAATTATTCCAATAAGCCAGTCATGTTCTCTTGCAGGAGGCAGGGGTNAGGCTCCCCCACCCCTGGGATTCTCTAGGCAAGAACGCTGGAATGGGTTGCCATTTTCTTCTCCAGTGGTTGATAGTGAAAAGTGAAAGTGAAGTTGCTCAGTCGTGGGCGACTCTTAGCGACCCCACGGACTGCAGCCTACCAGGCTCCTCCGTCAGCCCATAAAATTATTCCAATAAGCCAGTCATGTTCTCTTGCAGGAGGCAGGGGTCATCCACACTTGTCACTGCAAAGCCATGGCCCATGCTGGTGTACTCTGTTCCTGAGTACAGTCCCTTGGAATGCTGCGTTGGGACTCCATTGGACTCCTTTGGAGTGCTGCATTGGGAGACATTGCATTGCACCTCCCCTGAGGCTGTGGGTAAACATAACAAAAATTTCCTTGCCAATCTTAAATGTTGATTATTAGATTTCATGTTTGGCTATCTTATATTTTTTAGGACAGGGGATCCCTCCTATGCTATGGTTAAAAAAATTTTTTTTGGAATATTTGATTTCAGAGAAGACAGGAAAGGAAAAAAAAACATTTTACAGACTGAAAACTGCAAAATATATTTAAATGCATTCAAATCAATGAAAGCAAATATAAATTGATTAAATATTTATTTTAAAGGTGTACAATATTGGATTTGATTAAAAGCAAGAAAGAAAAAGCAAGAAAGAATTATATACTTCTTATATGGACTATATTTTAATAAAATGTAACTGATAGGTTAAAAGTTAAAGGAATAAAAAATAGGTAAGCATAAATATTAACCATCAGAAAACTAGAAAGACCATGTAAATAATGTTAAAATATACCTTAAGAGAAATTATCAGAGATACAGAGAAAAATTATGATGAAAGAATCAATGCATCAAAGAAACTTAATCTTAAATATGTATACATTCAATCAGTTCAGTTCAGTCGTGCCCGACTCTTTGTGACCCCATGAATCGCAACACGCCAGGCTTCCCTGTCCATCACCAACTCCCAGAGTTCACTCAGACTCACATCCATCGAGTCAGTGATGCCATCCAGCCATCTCATCCTCTGTCGTCCCCTTCTCCTCCTGCCCACAATGCCTCCCAGCATCAGAGTCTTTTCCAATGAGTCAACTCTTCGCATGACATGGCCAAAGTACTGGAGTTTCAGCTGTAGCATCATTCTTTCCAAAGAACACCCAGGGCTGATCTCCTTCAGAATGGACTGGTTGGGTCTCCTTGCAGTCCAAGGGACTCTCAAGAGTCTTCTCCAACACCACAGTTCAAAAGCATCAGTTCTTCGGCACTCAGCCTTCATAGTCCAACTCTCACATCCGTACATGACCACTGGAAAAACCATAGCCTTGACTAGATGGACCTTTGTTGACAAAGAAATGTCTCTGCTTTTCAATATGCTATCTAGATGGGTCATAACTTTCCTTCCAAGGAGTAAGCGTCTTTTAATTTCATGGCTGCAATCACCATCTGCAGTGATTTTGGAGCCCCAAAATAAAGTCTGACACTGTTTCCACTGTTTCCCCATCTTTTTCCCATGAAGTGATGGGACTGGATGCCATGATCTTCGTTTTCTGAATGTTGAGCCTTAAGCCAACTTTTTCGCTCTCCTCTTTCACTTTTATCAAGAGGCTTAGTTCCTCTTCAATTTCTGCCATAAGGGTGGTGTCATCTGCATATCTGAGGTTATTGATATTTCTCCTGGTAGTCTTGATTCCAGCTTGTGCTTCTTCCAGCCCAGCGTTTCTCATGATGTACTCTGCATATAAGTTAAATAAGCAGGGTGACAATATACATTTAATAATATGCCTTTAAAATAATGGAGCAAAAAATGCAGAATTTGAATGAGTGAAAGACAAACCTAGAGTTATTTATGAAGATTTTAATGGTCTTTAGAATTTGAAAGATAAAAATATAGCTGAAAAAAGAAAAACAGTAAGTATATAGATCTAAACAATGCTAGGAAACAATTTAATTGATACTTATAAAACAATCCACTCTGGAACTGCAGAATTCATTTTTTTCAAATGTACATGAAACATTCACCATGATGGAGCCTATGCAGTGTCATAAAATGCCTTAAATTTCAAAAAATTGTAGTATTAAAAAATACATTCCATGGCCACAATTGAATTAAATTAACTGAAAGCTATCTAGAAAATCTTCATGTAATTAGAAATTAAAAAAATACCTCTAAATAACCAATGGATCAAGCATATCACAAGTGAAAGCGAGAATATTTTGGACTAAATTATAATTAAAACCTGTCAAAATTTGTGGGATATATATTAAAAAGGGCTTATGAGGAAACTTATATTTCTAAATGTATTATAAACCAACAAAATTTTTAAGTCTAAGTTTTAGAAACTGAAGTTTCTATATTATGTTAGAGAAAGAGCAAATTAAAAAGTAATTTAGTAAAATTAAGAAAGCAATAAAAAAGTAGATATCAATGAACTAAAAAACAAACTACAGAGAAAAATCAATGCAATCATAAATCATTTTTAAAGCATCAGTAAAAATTGTCACTTGTGACCAAAATAATCAAGAGGAAAAGAAACAGTGACCAAAAGATAAATATCAGAAGTGAAAAGGCAACAAAACTGTAGCCCTAAAGTTTTAAAATATTCTATCTTATGAAAAATTTATGCCAATAAATGTAACAATTCAGATGAAATAAGCAAGCACAATATTGACACAAGAATAAATAAAAATTAGAAATGATTAGAATTAATCATATATGATTAAAAACTTCCCCTCAAGAAAACTTCAGGCCCAAATAAATTTCCTGGTGAATTCTATTAAACATATAAGAAATAAAAGACAAAAGAAAACCTTTAAAACTGTATCACATCATATACAATAACTAAGTCAAAATAAGTTACAGAACTAAGTGTAATAGCTCTAATTATAAAGCCTCTAGAAAAAAATTGGAAAATATCTTCCTGACCTTGAGCTATACAAATGTTTTTTAGGAATCAAAATAACAATAAAAAAATTATAAATTATGTCTCATCAAAATGTGAACTGACAAAAAATATTTGTAATATCTATGTGAGCCAAGGTGATTTGTATTCAAAATATATAAACCATGCCTAAAAACAGCTTTGATAAATAAAGGGCCAAAGACGCATTTCAGGAAGGAAGATGTATATGGAGCAAATAAGCCTAAGTGCTCACTAATACTAGTGATTTGGGAAATTCAAACTAAAACCACATGAAATACTACACTGGTGGTTGAAATAAAAAAAAAGACTGTCAGCATTCAGAACTGATAAGAATGAAAAAGATGCAGGAATTTCATATGCTATTGGCAGGAGTGTGAAATGGTGCAACAGTTTTGAGAAGAGTTTTGGGATTTTCTTATAAACTCAAACAGACACATCTGCTATCAACCAGAAATTCCATACTTGGTATCTACACAAGAAAACTCCAACCATATCTCCACCAAAGGAAATAACAATAATATTCATAGCATTTTTATTGAAAATAGACAAAAACTGGATGTAACCTAAAATGCTTTTCAATAAGAAAACTATATAAACTAAATGAAGCACATATTTATGGAATGTGATGAAATAGTACTTAAATATACAGTGACATTGATACAAATTAAAAAGTCAGCTAGATATAAAAATGTATGAATTATATAATTCTACTCATGAAATTTTATGACAGGTAAATCTGGTGTGAGGAATTAGAATAGTAGTTTATGCAAATAAAGTAGAGATTGGGGAGGGCAAGTGATGAGTTGATGGGCATGCTTTTTCTCTTGGTATCTACGTGAGGTATATGGATGTGTACGCTTGTAAATAACCTCAGATATGCAGATGACACCACCCTTATGGCAGAAAGTGAAGAGGAACTAAAAAGTCTCTTGATGAAAGTGAAAGAGGAGAGTGAAAAAGTTGGCTTAAAGCTCAACATTCAGAAAACGAAGATCATGACATCCGGTCCCATCACTTCATGACAAATAGATGGGGAAACAGTGGAAACAGTGTCAGACTTTATTTTTCTGGGCTCCAAAATCACTGCAGATTGTGACTGCAGCCATGAAATCAAAAGACGCTTACTCCTTGGAAGAAAAGTTATGACCAACCTAGATAGTATATTAAAAAGCAGAGACATTATTTTGCCAACTAAGGTCCATCTAGTCAAGGCTATGATTTTTCCTGTGGTCATGCATGGATGTGAGAGTTGGACTGTGGAGAAGGCTGAGTGCCGAAGAATAGTTGTTTTTGAACTGTGGTGTTGGAGAAGACTCTTGAGGGTCCCTTGGACTGCAAGGAGACCCAACCAGTCCATTCTGAAGGAGACCAGCCCTGGGTGTTCTTTGGAAGGAATGATGCTACAGCTGAAACTCCAGTACTTTGGCCATGTCATGCGAAGAGTTGACTCATTGGAAAANATATGGATGTGTACGCTTGTAAATAACCTCAGATATGCAGATGACACCACCCTTATGGCAGAAAGTGAAGAGGAACTAAAAAGTCTCTTGATGAAAGTGAAAGAGGAGAGTGAAAAAGTTGGCTTAAAGCTCAACATTCAGAAAACGAAGATCATGACATCCGGTCCCATCACTTCATGACAAATAGATGGGGAAACAGTGGAAACAGTGTCAGACTTTATTTTTCTGGGCTCCAAAATCACTGCAGATTGTGACTGCAGCCATGAAATCAAAAGACGCTTACTCCTTGGAAGAAAAGTTATGACCAACCTAGATAGTATATTAAAAAGCAGAGACATTATTTTGCCAACTAAGGTCCATCTAGTCAAGGCTATGATTTTTCCTGTGGTCATGCATGGATGTGAGAGTTGGACTGTGGAGAAGGCTGAGTGCCGAAGAATAGTTGTTTTTGAACTGTGGTGTTGGAGAAGACTCTTGAGGGTCCCTTGGACTGCAAGGAGACCCAACCAGTCCATTCTGAAGGAGACCAGCCCTGGGTGTTCTTTGGAAGGAATGATGCTACAGCTGAAACTCCAGTACTTTGGCCATGTCATGCGAAGAGTTGACTCATTGGAAAAGACTCTGATGCTGGGAGGCATTGTGAGCAGGAGGAGAAAGGGACAACCGAGGATGAGATGGCTGGATGGCATCACTGACTCGATGGACATGAGTTTGAGTGAATTCCGGGAGTTGGTGATGGACAGGGAGGCCTGGCGTGCTGCGATTCATGGGGTCGCAAAGAGTCGGACACGATTGAGCGACTGAACTGAACTGACGCTTGTAAAATGCATCAAGATATTACACTTAAGATTTGTGCATTTCACTGATGTAAATTACACCTCATTAAAAAGAGTCGTTCATTTTATAGGTAACTAATTTTCTGATTTTTTTAAAAAAATAATAATTCTGAAATTAAAATCTCCATAGTCTCTGAAGATGAACTGGTTTTAGTGCAATTTAATTCTGTTGGCATTGTCTTCCCCCCCCTCCTCAAATTTTGGCCACTCCATGCAGCATGTGGGATCTTATTAATAGTTCCTCAACCACGGATCAAACCCATGCCCCCTTCATTGGAAGTGCAGAGTCTTAACCGCTGGATTGCCAGAGAAGTCCCATTGGCATTGTCTTAAGTGCTTTATGGGAAAAGTTTATGATCTTGAGAGTATATATGGTTTTTGCTCCATAATGTTGTCTGACTTGAAATATTTAAAACATGTTTATTTAGCTGTCCATTAGGATAATACAATATTCCACTTTGAGGAATGATTTTATACTGCTCTGGACCCAGCAATTATCACAATTCTAAGCAAATAAGCTCTGTTGGCTTAATCCCTAATTCTTACACAGTGCTACACTAGAAATGATTATATGGTGTATAAGCATAATACTCTTTCCATTGCTTAATGGCACTTTGGCTTCATGCATTTGGAGACGCCTTACTGATGTCAAATGTATTTTTAGTTTTCCCAAGCAGCTGTTGCTTGGAGGACTGGCAAAAGGAAGCTATTCTGACAATTTGGCTGAACTCGTGGAAATTTCAGTCTTGCCCAGATGGTGAGTTTCAGCTGTTGTGTGAAACAGGTAAAGGCACCATTTTAAATGCTTCTGGCAGTTTTCCTGCGCCTTGACAACAGGTGTTCTATATTTCCCTTTCCTAAAATATTCCCCCAAATTGCAAATTATACGATGTTGTTTGTTTTGAAAACAAATGAACCTTTTCCCTCCAGAGTGATAAAACAGTTGTGATTACTTTAACCACATTGTCAGAACCCCACTTCTAAATTTTATATGGTTGAGGTAAGGTGATATTTTTTCACTAAGATGTGGCTATACAAGGAACACGGAAGATGCAGTTCATTATTATGATAGAACTATCAAAAGTAATAGACCCTTGGCTTGTGATACAATGACAAGAGAGAGACATTTGTGGACTGGATATTTGTGGACTGTATCCACAAAGTGCTTTGGTTAGGCTCAGAGGGGTTTTTGTGTATGTGTGTTGACATCACAGCCAAGCACTGAGCTTTGTCAATTTTGCACAATTGAATTTTATTTGTCATTTTAATCACCAAAATTACAGCCCTTTTCCAGTTATCTGGGTCATTAAAGTGATAGAATTAGATTGATTACTCTTGATCCAATTGCTCACTAGGAAATTGATCCTCAAAGAGACAATCCAGGCCACTCTGACAACAAACCATGATAATGGGATGCTAAACAGCTGTGAATTGCAAGTTCTTCCCAAGAGGCTAGAGTTTTGCTCAGAAAAGAGTCATGGGACTTTCTAAATGCCTCGTGAAAATTAACAAAGTAAAAATTTGCTACTTTTATGGAATCATTGCTTAACGCAACAAACTAGCTAAGTATTTGAATAAAAACGTGAAAGGTCCACTCAGGTTTTTCTTTTTTAATTTTCTTCTTTATTAGACTCACTATTTTGTGGAGTTTAAATAAAACTTCAAGAAAATATTTCTTGTGCTACCAAGGGATTCTTACTTTCAACTTCAAGGAAGCCAGGGTGAAAAAGGCAATTAGTAAACTATAATCCAACAGATGGAGTGACTTTAAAAGAACCTATTGGGAGAAGTATTTTCCAGGTTTAGAAGATGTACTTACCACTAATATATCATTATTTCTTGTTTATTTCTCTCAAATTGCCATTTTCCCCATGCTCTCATATACCTTTTCATTGCTGGCTTGCTTGTACATCCTCTAATTTCTTTTTTTTTTTGCTTTTGAAATTTTTAATTTTTATTTCATTTTATTTTTACTTTACAATATTATATTGGTTTTGCCATACATTGACATGAATCCGCCATGGGTGTACATATGTTCCCCATCCTAAATCCCCCTCCCACCTCCCTACCCATCCCATTCGTCTGGGTCATCCCAGTGCACCAGCCCCGAGCACCCTGTATCATGCATTGAACCTGGACGGGTGATTCGTTTCACATATGATAATTTACATGTTTCAATGCCATTCTCCCATATCATCCTGTCCTCACCCTCTCCCACAGAGTCCAAAAGACTATTCTAAACATCTGTGTCTCTTTTGCTGTCTTGCATACAAGGGTTATCATTACCCTAAATTCCATATATATGCATTAGTATACTTTATTGGTTTTCTTTTTGGCTTACTTCACTCTGTATAATAATAGGCTCCAGTTTCATCCACGTCATTAGAACTGATTCAAATGTATTCTTCTTAGTGGCCAAGTAATACTCCATTGTGTATATGTACCACAGCTTTCTTATCCATTCATCTGCTGATGGACATCTAGGTTGCTTCCATGTCCTGGCTATTATAAACAGTGCTGCTATGAACATTGGGGTACACACGTCTCTTTCAATTCTGGTTTCCTCAGTGTGTATGCCCAGAAGTGGGATTGCTGGGTCATAAGGCAGTTCTATTTCCAGTTTCTTAAGGAATCTCCACACTGTTCTCCATAGTGGCTGTACTAGTTTGCATTCCCACCAACAGTGTAAAAGGGTTTCCTTTACTCCATACCCTCTCCAGCATTTATTGTTTGTAAACTTTTGGATCACAACCATTCTGATTGGTGTGAAATGGTACCTCATTATGGTTTTGATTTGCATTTCTCAAGAGAGTTCCAGAAAAACATCTATTTCTGTTTATTGACTATGCTAAAGCCTTTGACTGTGTGGATCACAATAAACTGTGGAAAATTCTGAAAGAGATGGGAATACCAGACCACCTGACCTGCCTCTTGAGAAACCTATATACAGGTCAGGAAGCAACAGTTAGAACNTTTCTTTTTTTTTTGCTTTTGAAATTTTTAATTTTTATTTCATTTTATTTTTACTTTACAATATTATATTGGTTTTGCCATACATTGACATGAATCCGCCATGGGTGTACATATGTTCCCCATCCTAAATCCCCCTCCCACCTCCCTACCCATCCCATTCGTCTGGGTCATCCCAGTGCACCAGCCCCGAGCACCCTGTATCATGCATTGAACCTGGACGGGTGATTCGTTTCACATATGATAATTTACATGTTTCAATGCCATTCTCCCATATCATCCTGTCCTCACCCTCTCCCACAGAGTCCAAAAGACTATTCTAAACATCTGTGTCTCTTTTGCTGTCTTGCATACAAGGGTTATCATTAC
Source organism: Neotragus moschatus (assembly GCA_006410615.1). NCBI lineage: Eukaryota > Metazoa > Chordata > Mammalia > Artiodactyla > Bovidae > Neotragus > Neotragus moschatus. The sequence continues at coordinate 159,996 of SJYA01000947.1, forward strand.
CCTAAATTCCATATATATGCATTAGTATACTTTATTGGTTTTCTTTTTGGCTTACTTCACTCTGTATAATAATAGGCTCCAGTTTCATCCACGTCATTAGAACTGATTCAAATGTATTCTTCTTAGTGGCCAAGTAATACTCCATTGTGTATATGTACCACAGCTTTCTTATCCATTCATCTGCTGATGGACATCTAGGTTGCTTCCATGTCCTGGCTATTATAAACAGTGCTGCTATGAACATTGGGGTACACACGTCTCTTTCAATTCTGGTTTCCTCAGTGTGTATGCCCAGAAGTGGGATTGCTGGGTCATAAGGCAGTTCTATTTCCAGTTTCTTAAGGAATCTCCACACTGTTCTCCATAGTGGCTGTACTAGTTTGCATTCCCACCAACAGTGTAAAAGGGTTTCCTTTACTCCATACCCTCTCCAGCATTTATTGTTTGTAAACTTTTGGATCACAACCATTCTGATTGGTGTGAAATGGTACCTCATTATGGTTTTGATTTGCATTTCTCAAGAGAGTTCCAGAAAAACATCTATTTCTGTTTATTGACTATGCTAAAGCCTTTGACTGTGTGGATCACAATAAACTGTGGAAAATTCTGAAAGAGATGGGAATACCAGACCACCTGACCTGCCTCTTGAGAAACCTATATACAGGTCAGGAAGCAACAGTTAGAACTGGACATAGAACAACAGACTGGTTCCAACTAGGAAAAGGAGTGTGTCAAAGCTGTATATTGTCACCCTGATTATTTAACTTATATGTAGAGTACATCATGAGAAACTCGGGCTGGAAGAAATACAAGCTGGAATCAAGATTGCTGGGAGAAATATCAATGACCTCAGATATGCAGATGATACCACTCATATGGCAGAAAGTAAAGAGGAACTAAAAAGCCTCTTGATGAAAGTGAAAGAGAAGGGTTAAAAAGTTGGCTTAAAGCTCAACATTCAGAAACTAAGATCCTGGCATCTGGTCCCATCACTTCATGGGAAATAGATGGGGAAACAGTGGAAACAGTGTCAGACTTTATTTTGGGGGTCTCCAAAATCACTGCAGATGGTGATTGCAGCCATGAAATTAAAAGATGCTTACTCCTTGGAAGGAAAGTTATGACCCATCTAGACAGCATATTGAAAAGCAGAGATATTGCTTTGCCAACAAAGGTCCATCTAGTCAAGGATATGGTTTTCCCAGTAGTCATATATGGCTGTGAGAGTTGGACTGTGAAGAAAACTGAGTGCCAAAGGATTGATGCTTTTGAACTGTGGTGTTGGAGAAGACTCTTGAGGGTCCCTTGGACTGCAAGGAGATCCAACCAGTCCATTCTAAAGGAGATCGGCCCTGGGATTTCTTTGGAAGGAATGATGCTAAAGCTGAAGCTCCAGTACTTTGGCCACCTCATGCGAAGAGTTGACTCATTGGAGAAGACTCTGATAATGAGAGGGATTGAGGGCAGGAGGAAGAGAGGACGACAGAGGATGAGATGGCTGGATGGCATCACCGACTCAATGGACGTGAGTTTGAGTGAACTCTGGGAGTTGGTGATTGACAGGGAGGCCTGGTGTGCTGAGATTCATGGGGTTGCAAAGAGTCGGACATGACTGAGTGATTGAACTCAACTTAACTAAACTGATAATGAGTGATGGTGAACATCTTTTCATGTGTTTGTTAGCCATGTGTATGTCTTTGGAGAAATGTCTGTTTAGTGCTTTGGCCCATTTTTTGATTGAGTCGTTTATTTTGTACATCCTCTAAATTTCCAGGTATAAATGCTGTTTCTCTTTCTGAAAGAATCCATCTGCCCTAATTGTCTGTGCTATTCACCCTGCGTGTGTATATAGATGCTTTACTGCTGTGCTTTAAAGGGACAGATAGACAGTATCCTATTGGTGTTGAACCACATGCATCTTGCCTCACTTGTTCACTATTTTGGCAGATAATTATTGAGCCTTCCTATAATCTATGAGTTAGCCATATAGAAAACTGTCTTAATTAAGTGGCCATTATTATTATTTTTTCTTCTAATCAGGAAGCAGAAGACCTTTTCTAAGAGTGCTTAGTTCCAGCTCAGACCAGGGCTTCATTTTGGACTGTAGATTGCAGCCAGTTGTAGTTCATTTTAGTTAACCATGCTGGAAGGCTACATACTTCTTTTGGAATTGAAGAGGTTCTGACAGATGCCATGCCCTGTCTCCATCTGAGTACTGAAGCAGATATATATATGTATAGACATAAGGCAAATATGGATCAAAATATCACTTCTTTTTAGCAGACAAAATATATATTGTGATATAGCTTATAACGCAGCTTAGTGGGATGAAGCCAGATTTACCTACTCAGTTCAAGGGCAGTGGCAATCTCTATAAAACTTGTTCTATGGAGAACCCAGCAGAGTCATGCTTCTCACGAGGATATTGAGTTGCTCCATGTCCCTCAGTGACAGATTGATAAAGGGACTGAGAATGAGGCCAGGCAGGTTAGAGCAACTTCCACTGAAGTAAACTTGAAAAATAGAGAAGGAACACTTCTTCTTTTAACAGAATTTGGACAACAACTTTCCCTCTAAATCTCAGTAGGGAAAGAGGAATTTCCACTGACTTCATATACATTTCCCTTCCTAGACGCTAGTCTTTTCTTCTTCAGCTTTCATTCAGAATTAAACATTAATTCCATAAATCCACTCTTCAGAAGTGACATATAAACCAAGAGCTGGGGCTGTGAGTGAGAATTAGAGATATCTGGGTAGATGAAGCAGGAAGTGTATGGGGTTCCTTAGAAGAATATCAGTGTGGTTAGAATTAGGCAAGTAAATTTGAGCAGGGGGCCATCTCATCATATAAGTTGAATTAAGACTTGGGTTTTTCTGCTTAGAATATGAAGCTCTGTGTGTGTGTGTGTGTGTGTGTGTATGTGTGTGTGTGTGTATGTGTGTGTATGTTTGTGTGAGTTGCTCAGTCATGTCCAACTCTGTGACCCCAGGGACTATAGACCACCAGACTCCTCTGTCCGTGGCGAGCTCATAAACATGAAAATGCCAGATCTAAGGATAAATTTGCTGTGTTATAAATGGTTTAAAGAAAGGACAGTAGGCATAAAGTCTACCGTAGCAATCTTGATGAGCAGTGGATAGCTTGGAATAGGGTGCTATCAGTGGAGAAGTGATGGATTAGGGATAGATTTTAAAAGTAGAACAGAAGAAAATGGATTGGATGCAGGGTACCAGCAAAAAAGGATTAAAAAATATACCCCAGGTTTTTGGTTAGAAAAACGAGTAGATGACAGAATTATATCCTGAGGTAAGAAAGACTTAAACCGTGTTCTATTGTTCTTATCTTTTTTCTTTCTTATTTATTTATTTTTATTATTTTTATTTTTTTTTAATTTTAATTTTTTTTTTTCATCTCAGGTGTACATGAGTTCCCAATCTTGAACCCCCCCCCCCAACCTCCCACTCCACACCAACTCTCTGGATCATCCCCATGCACCAGTTCCAAGCATCCTGTATCCTGAACCGAATATAGACCAACGATTCGTTTCCCACACGACAGCATACATGTTTCAGTGCCATTCTCCCAAACCTTCCCTCCCTCTCCCTCTCCCTCCAAGTCCAAAAGTCCATTCCATGCATCTGTGTCTCTTTTGCTGTCTCGTATACAGGGTTATCATCACCATGTTTCTAGATTCCATATANCCCTCTCCCTCTCCCTCAAAGTCCAAAAGTCCATTCCATGCATCTGTGTCTCTTTTACTGTCTCGTATACAGGGTTATCATCACCATGTTTCTAGATTCCATATATATGAGTTAGTATACTGTATTGGTGCTTTTCTTTCTGGCTTACTTCACTCTGTATAATTGGTTCCAATTTAATCCATCTCATTAGAACTGATTCAAATGTATTCTTTTTAATGGCTAAGTAATACTCCATTGTGTATATGTACCACAGCTTTCTTATCCATTCATCTGTTGATGGACATCTAGGTTGTTTCCACGTCCTGGCTATTATAAACAGTGCTGCTATGAACATTGGGGTACATGTGTCTCTTTCAATTCTGGTTTCCTCGGTGTGTATGCCCAGCAGTGGGATTGCTGGATCATATGGCAGTTCTATTTGCAATTTTTTAAGGAATCTCCACACTGTTTTCCATAGTGTCTTTTTTCTTTCTCTCTCTTTGTCTCACTCTCTCTCTCACTTTCTCCTCCCTCCCCCTTCCTTTCCCCAGAAAACCTAGAACTCTCACTCTCTCTTTTTTCAGTTTCATTTTCAAATATCAATATTCAAATGGAGATTGGATTGCATTTTGATGTATAATCCTGGAACTCATAGAAGTTAGGGTAGGATATGTAAATTGGAGAATCATCAGTATGCTAATGATATTTGAAGACAAATGACTGAACTAGATTTCAAGGGTATATAGGGTTTAGGATATCCTGTAAAAGAGAACACAGGCCAGAAGCCTAATTATTTTAGTATCTAGACACTTGCCCTAGTGTTGGTCTAACATATTTGAAATCCTCTGTCCCACTCTTTTTTATTTGTTTAATATCTGCATCTCTTACTGTATTTGGTCAATTTTCATGGAAAAAGAAACACTTATGGTAGAAAAAGGAAGTTTCTACTGGTACATTTGTATCAAGGTGTATTCGAAACTTCATTGCTCACAATGGTTGAATTGCATTTAGCTGTATAGATAATTTCCCAATCTTTGGAGATCTTTTGTATTTATTATATTAAAAAGTATTCTGCCCAAAAATTGAAAAGAATTCAAGCAAAGTAAGTAATTGTTAATACTATCTGCAGGATAATTTTCCCAACCAGTTCCTTGAAGAGCTTAGCAATTATTCTTCCTGTTTATTGAATCAGCTAAATAATAGAATCATAACCATATCCTAAGGGGATTTCTGCAAGTTGAATCCACTATAAAATCCTGGATAGGGAAATGAATATTCACCAGCTTTAGTAAGGATTAGCTATACTTCCTTCTCTTTGGGGTAAAAGTTAAGCTTCAATTTAAATGACAATTTGCCAGTTTGCATTCTCAGAAGATTCTAAAATAGAAAAAAAATCAAACAAAACCAAACTCTACTAATAGTTAGTTTGGGGGGCGGAGCGGAAATTATCTTTCAAAAAAGGGACATATTTAGTTGTTTTTTTGCTGTCTATATTTGTTTTCCTGAGAAGTTCATTTAAATTTTTAATACTGTCCTGAAATGTGATTTTCAGTTAAGAAGAGACCTTTGGTTATTGTGAAAATAATAGGAGGCATTATTCCTGGACACTGTGCTATAGAGTGTGTCACTAGCTGGGCTGTCTGATTGTAGGCCTGAAATCAGCAGAAATAAAATCTGTCTTATGATACAGTATTCAACTTCCTTAAAATTCAAAGTCTCCACCTGTGAAATGTATATGGTCATTTTTAAAATGCCTTTGTTCATGCTGTTTAACATTTTAAAAAGTATTAATTTGTGAGGGCTATTACTCTTAAATCTAATATAGGAAGTGAACAGATACAGTATATTCCTGGTTACTAGTGCCAGGTATGTGCTTGATAATCTATCAGATGCTTCCCACATAATTTTTCAATGAATAACCCTAAGAACACTGTGTCTTAAGTATTATTATTCTCATCTCAAATTGGAGAAAACTGAAACTCAAATACTTTAAGTAGCTTACCCAAAGAACTTTGCTAAATAATTTGTAGATTTATATAACTTCCAGTTCTATACAGTGTCCCTTAGCAGATTTCTATTAGAGTCCCAAAGAACAAAGATTATTTTTGATGCTGGTGTTTTTAAACAACTACTAAATATTTTATTTTACTTTTTATTTTGTTAAGAACACTAAATGTGAGATGTGCCGTCTTAACAAATTTTTAATTGCACAATCAGTATTGTTAGCTATAGACAGTGTTGTACAACAGATCTCTAGAATTTATTTTGCATAACTGAATCTTTTTTCTGTAGACTTTCAGAACTACACAGCTATATTTTCATACCCTCCATAATATATTTAAAATTGATAGCTAGTATTTTCTCTCAAATGTCTCTTTCATTGGCTACAATGTTTCATTAAATAAATATGTAGGATTCCTGCTGCTGCTGCTGCTGCTGCTAAGACGCTTCAGTCGTGTCCAACTCTGTGCGACCCCATGGACAGCAGCCCACCAGGCTTCCCTGTCCCTGGGATTCTCCAGGCAAGAATACTGGAGTGGATTGATATTTCCTTCCCCAATTCATGAAAGTGAAAAGTGAGAATGAAGTCACTCAGTTGTGTCTGACTCTTAGTGACCCCATGGACGGTAGCCTACCAGGCTCCTCTGTCCATGGGATTTTCCAGGCAAGAGTACTGGAGTGGGTCACCAGTGCCTTCTCTGATGTAGGATTCCTAGAAGGTCCCAAAAGTACACAACTATGTTCCTTTAAGTGGTTAATCAGTTCAGTTCAGTTCAGTTTCTCAGTCATGTCTGACTCTTTGTGACCCCATGGACTGCAACACACCAGGCTTCCCTGTCCATCACCAATTCCTGGAGCTTACTCAAACTCATGTTCATTGAGTTGGTGATGCCATCCAACACTCTCATCATCTGTCATTCCCTTCTCTTCCTGACTTCCATCTTTCCCAGCATCAGGGTCCTTTCCAGTGAGTCAGCTCTTCACATCAGGTGGCCAAAGTATTGGAGTTTCAGCTACAGCATCAGTCTTTCCACTGAATATTCAGGACTGATTTCCTTTAGGATGGACTGATTGGATCTCCTTTCAGTCCAAGGGATTCTCAAGGGTCTTCTCCAATGCCACAGTTCAAAAGCATCAATTCTTTGGTGCTCAGCTTTCTTTTTTTTTAATTATTATTTTTTTAATTTTAATCTTTTAGTTTGTTTTGCTTTACAATACTGTATTCATTTTGCTATACATTGACATGCATCAGCCACGAGTGTATATGAGCTCCCAATCCCGACCCCTCCTCCTCCCTCCCAACCCACACCATCTCTCTGGATCATCCCCGTGCATCAGTCCCAAGCATCCTGCATCCTGCATCGAACCTAGACCAGCAATTCGTAGTCCAACTCTCACATCCATACACGACTACTGGAAAAACCGTAGCTTTGACTAACTAGAAGGACCTTTGTCGACAAAGTAAGGTCTCTGCTTTTTAACATGCTTACTAGGTTGGTCATAGCTTTTCTTCCAAGGAACAAGCTTCTTTTAATTTCATGGCTGCAGTCACCATCTGCAGTGATTTTGGAGTCCCCAAAAAATAGTCTGTCACTGTTTCCATTGTTTCCCTATCTATTTGCCATAAAGTGATGGGACCAGATACCATGATCTTAGTTTTTGAGTGTTGAGTTTTAGGTCAACTTTCACTCTCCTTTTTCATTTTCATCAAGAGGCTCATATTAATTGGTTAATATGAGTCTGTTATGCTCTGTGTCTCTGATTCTAGGAAAACAGAACTTTATGTACATGAAACTATATTTTCATGAGATATGACAAATCATAAATCACAGACATAAATCTAATGAGTGAAAAAAATTCAAATTCAGTTAATTAGAAAATTTTAAATAAAAAATGCTTCTGAGAAATATCCTAAGTTTTCCATGAAGTAGCATATACACAGTTTTGAATGTACTAACTTGTAATGTGAATAGATATGGAATGATATCACAATATACAGTATTTGATTCCAAAGGGTTTCTTGTTTGGAACAACTCATTGCATTATCCTTTCAGTTGGGTTCATCTCCATCTTAGATTTTTTTTTCTTCTTTTGATTCTTTTCTGAATAATCTTTTCACTTTTTCCTCTAGAATTTTCATGATAACCCCATCACCCACTTCCAGGTGACTTGAAAGATGTGATTTACTTTTCTTTCATTGGTGGGAGAAAAATGTTAGTCTTCTATTCTTGTGTCCTTGAGTTTATAACAATTTGTATAGTCTCTTTAAAAAATATAAATTCTTCATTTTAGATTAGTTATAGATACACAGAAAAGTTGGGAAGATACTACAGAGTTTCCTTATGCGCAACACCCAGTGTCCTTTGTCATTAACACCTAGCATTGATATGGTATGTTTATGACAGTTACTAAAGCAGTATTGATATATCATTATTGTATCAATATTGAAGTCCATACTTTATTCAACTATGAAGACCACACTTAAGAACTAGAGAATTATATTTCACTTTCTTGAGCCATAATATTCTCATAAATTTGATAAATTATTTAGAATTTTTCTGCATTGAAGATTTGTCTCTTCTGTATCATTTATAATTTTTTTTCAGACATTTATTTATGTTAAGTGGCCTCACTGTTTTATAATACTTTGGATTATAATCAATTATCATTTTATGTATGTCTGTTGCTCAAATTGTTTTAGCTTTGGCCACTTGGAGCTCTTTCAGGTGGTTCCTATGTGTCTTTGACGTCTTTAAAATACCGCCATAATTGTGAGTGTGGTGGGGTAAATGTGTGTGTATGTTTAAGAACTTCCTTATTTTCTGGCACCACAAAATGTTCCAGATTTATCTTGTATAATTTCTGCTCTAGTCCTGATAGTTATTTTGTTTAGGAATTCTGATTTATTATTGATCACAGGCTCCTTTTGATTCCTTTTGGCATTAGATTCTCAGTGGTTATAATCACAACTGAAGAATAATTCAATTCATATGTCTCTCATGCCAATGTATTTGTTTTGAAAGTTAAATGCATGTATATTTTGACCTTGTTGTATCTCAGAGACAGCCATAAAGTTAGTATTAGTTAATAGTTTAGCAAATTAAGCAATAGGCCCTGACTGCTTAATAGTTTCAACAAAATTCTGGTCATTTTGAAGAAATTTATTGGAAAGAATAAATCATAGTTAGGTGATATATAAAAACTCAGAGATGTTTAAAGTTCATATTCAAAAGAATATTTACAGATGTTTGGGCTAATTATAAAGATTCAAATCAAACTAAGTATAAATACTTAAGAGTATACGCATACTATTAAATAATACAGAGTTAAACTATATGTGTTCATTATAAATAAGGAAGAAAATTTCATCTTTTATGGTTTATCTTCTATTTCACATTTTGTTAGCATTTTTGATTAATATACCTGAATAGTATTGATAGAAAAGTACAGATATGTCTTTTTACCACATTTGTATGGTCAGCCTACAGTGTTTAAGAATATTAGTAATATATACAATTTGTATTGTGTTTTATGAATTATGTTTCACAGTACTTATTGATTTATACCTCCATTTCTTAAAATAATGTGAAATTAAAAAAGAGAAGTTTTAAAAAATTCTCTTTGAACTCTAAAGGAGATCTCAAGGCAAAGGAGAAAAGGAAAGATACACCCATTTGAATGCAGAGTTCCAAAGAATAGCAAGGAGAGATAAGAAGGCCTTCCTCAGGAATCAATGCAAAGAAATAGAGAAAACAATAGAATGGGAAAGACTAGAGATCTCTTCAAGAAAATTAGAGATACAAAGGGAACATTTCATGCAAAGATGGGCTCGATAAAGGACAGAAATGGTATGGACCTAACAGAAGAAGAAGATATTAAGAAGAGGTGGCAAGAATACACAGAAGAACTGTACAAAAAATATCTTCATGACCCAGATAATCATGATGGTGTGATTATTCACCTACAGCCAGACATCTTGGAATGAGAAGTCAAGTGGACCTTAGGAAGCATTGCTATGAACAAATATAGTAGAGGTGATGGAATTCCAGTTGAGCTGTTTAAAATTCTGAAAGATGATGCTGTGAAAGTGCTGCACTCAATATGCCAGCAAATTTGGAAAACTCAGCGGTGGCCACAGGACTGGAAAAGGTCAGTTTTATTCCAATCCCAAAGAAAGGCAATGCCTAAAGAACCTTCAAACAACTGCACGATTGCACTCATCTCACATGCTAGCAAAGTAATGCTCAAAATTATTCAAGCCAGGCTTCAACAGTACATGAACTTTGAACTTCCAGATTTTCAACATGGATTTAGACAAGGCAGAGATCAAATTGCCAACATCCGTTGGATCATCCAAAAAGCAAGAGTTCCAGAAAAACATTTACTTCTGTTTTGTTGACTACGCCAAGGTTGGTGACTGTGGATCACAATAAACTGTAGAAGATTCTTAAAGAAATGGGAATATCAGACCACCTGACCTGCCTCTTGAGAAACCTATATGCAGATCAGGAAGCAACAGTTAGAACTGGACATGGAACAACAGACTGGTTTCAAGTCAGGAAAGGAGTATGTCAAGGCTGTATATTGTCACCCTGCTTATTTAACTTGTATGAAGAGTACATCATGAGAAACACTGGACTGGATGAACCACAAGCTGGAATCAAGATTGCAGGGAGAAATATCAATAACCTCAGATATGCAGATGACACCACCCTTATGGCAGAAAGTGAAGAAGAACTAAAGAGCCTCTTGATGAAAGTGAAAGAGGAGAGCGAAAATGTTGGCTTAAAACTCAACATCCGGTCCCATCACTTCATGGAAACAGATGGGGAAACAATTGAAACAGTGAGAGGCTTTATTTGTTTCGGCTCCAAAATCACTGCATATGTTGACTGCAGCCATGAAATTAAACGATGCTTACTCTTTGGAAGGAAAGCTATGACCAACCTAGACAGCATATTAAAAAGCAGAGACATTAGTTTGCCAACAAAGGTCCATCTAGTCAAAGCTATGGTTTTTCAGTAGTCATGTATGTGTGTAATAGTTGCAATATAAAGAAAGTTGATTGCCAAAGAATTGATGCTTTTGCACTGTGGTGTTGGAGAAGACTGTCCAACTCCTTTGGACTGCAAGGAGATCCAACCAGTCCATCCTAAAGGAAATCAGTCCTGAATATTCATTGGAAGAACTGATGCTGAAGCTGAAACTCCAATATTTTGGTCACCTGATACAAAGAGTTGACTCATTGGAAAAGACCTTGATGCTGGGAAAGATTGAGGGCAGGAGGAGAAGGGGACGACAAAGGACTGGATGATTGGATAAGATCACTGACTTGATGGACATGAGCTTGAGTAAGCTCTGGGTGTTGATGATGGACAGGGAAGCCTGGTGTGCTGCAGTCCATGGATTCAGAAAGAGTCAGACATAAATGAGCAACTGAACTGAACTGAAACTTGGAAATTATATAGAAATGATAAGGCAGATTTTGGCTCAGATGAAGTGATTTTTCCACTGCAGAATATTTCTTTGTTTCTTCTACAGGCATAGAAATACAAAATCCATACTAAAAGCATCAGAACTAAGCAATAAGTATATTTTGGTTTAAGCTGTGTCATGAGTCGAAGAAAATTTTGTGTTAGCTTGAATATCCCATCTAAAGAAATTTTCTGATTATATGAGATAGAACAGTTATGTTGATAGTATTTATACACCTACTCCTCCCAATGATTTTTTCACTGAGGGGTAATTAACATATAATATTCATGTTTCTAAAATGTGAAATTCAGTGCTTTCCAGTATATTCGCAAAGATATTAAATCACCTTCACTATCTTATTCCAGAACCTTTTGTAAACCCCAAAAGAAACTCATACCCATCAGCTGTTTTTCCACGTTTTACCCTCTTCATACTTCATGGCAACCTCTGACCTATCCTCTGTCTCCACGGATTTACCTATTCTGGGCATTTAATATAAATAGAATCATACAACATGTGTCCTTTTTCATCTGATTTCTTTCACTTAACATGTTTTGAAGTTCACTCATTCTTTTTATGGCTGAATAATACTTCATGGTGTGGACATACCACTTTAGTCTATCTGTTCATCAATTGACTGACAGTTTTTTCTCACTTTGGCTGTTGTGAAAATATTGATTAAAAATACCCATGAACAAAATTTCTGTAAACATTTGCTTTCAATTCACTTGGACATACACTTAGGTGTAGAATTGCTGTTTGGTGTGATAACTCTGTGTGTAATTCCTTGAGGAACTATCAAACTGCTTTTTAATGCAGCTACACTGTGTTAAAATTTGGTCAGCTACATTTGAGGGTTCCAATTTCTCCACATCCTCATCAACACTTAAACTTTTATATGTATATTTTTTACTGTATAGTCATACTAATGGATTTAAGTTATGATTACATTTTCTGTAGTTTTGATAATAGGGCTTCACTCCTAGCTCCTGCAATGCAGGAGACCTGGGTTTGATTCCTGGGTCAGGAAGATCCCCTGGAGAAGGAAATGGCAATCCGCTCCAGGATCCTTGCCTGGAAAATCCCATGGACAGAGGAGCCTGGCAGGCTACAGTCCATGGCATTGAAAGAGTCAGACACGACTTAGCAACTAAACCATCAAACCACCAGTGGCTAATTAGGGCTTATCTGGTGGGTCAGACGGTAAAGTGTTTGCCTACAATGTGGGAGACCTGGGTTCCATCCCTGGATTGGGAAGATCCCCTGGAGAAGGAAATGGCAGCCCACTCCTGTACTCTTGCCTGGAAAATCCCATGGACGGAGGAGCCTGGTAGGCTATAGTCCATGGGTTCTCAGAGAGTTGGACCCAACTGAGCAATTTCACTTTCACTTTCTCCGGCTAATTATGTTGAGCATCTTTTCATGTGCTTATTGACCATTAGTATGTATTCTTTGGAGATATATCCGTTAAATATTTTTCACTTTTTGTGTTATCTTTTTATTGCTAAGTAATATTTGTTTATATATTCTGGATTTTAGGCTGCTCTAAAATATATGATGTACTAATACTTTCCCATTGTGTAGATTCTTTTTCATTTCTTGTCTTCTTACTTTTTGATATAATGTTGCTTTATAACATTATGTAAGTTTCATGAATATACTATATTTCAGTGTCAGTACACACTAGAGTATGCTCACCATCTAAAGATTAGTTTTCATCCATCAGCATAAGATTGACCCCACTATACCCGTTTCACCGTCCCCCCAACCTTCTCGTGACTACTGACTGCTCTGTTCTCTGTATCTACATGTTTGTTTTTATTTGATTTATTTTGTTTGTTTTTTATAACCCACATATGAGTGCAATTATATCGTATCTGTCTTTGTTTCACATAGCATAATGCACTCAAGGTTCAGCAATGTCACAGTGGCAAGGTTCCATCTATTTTTGTGATGACCAATATTCCAATTATAAATATATATTACATCCTTACTCATTCATCCATCAATGGGCACTTAAGTTGTTTCCATATCTTGGCTATTTTGAATGATGCTGCAGTGAACTTAGAGGTACATATGTCTTTTTCAGTCATTGTTTTTGTAATCTTCAGATAAATACACAGGAGTGGAATAGCTGGAACACGTGATAGCTCTTAATTTTTTGAGGAGTCTTCATTCTGTTTTCCATAGGGATGATGATGATGGTTAGTCACAAAGTCATGTCTGACTCTGAGATCCCACGGACTGTAACCTGCCAGACTCCTCTTCTATGGAATTATCCGGTGAGAATACCGGAGTGCATAACCATTCCCTTCTCCAGAAGATCTTACTGACCCAAGGATCAAACCCGTGTCTCCTGGGTCTTCTGCATTGTAGGCAGATTCTTCACTGTCTGAGCCACCAGGGAAGCCTGGTTTCTGTAATACCATTTTACATTTCTAACAACAGTATAGAGGGGTTTCCTTTTCTCCACATCTTTATTAGCACCTATTATTTCTTATCTTTGTGAGGTCAGAATGTGGCTTTAATTTGCATTTCCTTGTGGATTGGTGATGTTGAGCCTCTTTTCATATGCTTGTAGGCCATCTGTATGTCTTTGGAAAAATGTCTATTCAGCTTGTCTGCTTATTTTTTTATTCAGGTTGTTTTTGTTGTTGAGGAGTATGAGTTCTTTAAATAATTTGAATATTAACTACTTATAAAATATATGATTCGCAAATATCTTTCCCCATCTGATAGGTTGTCTTTTCGTTTTGTTCATGGTTTCCTTAACTGTGCAGAGCTCTTTAGTTTGATATAGTTCCAATTGTTTATTTTTGTTTCTGTTTCCTTGTCTGAGGAGACATATACAGAAAAATATTGCTAAGACCAATATCAAAGAGTGCACCATCTATGTTTTCTACTTGGAGTTTTATGGTTTCAGGTCTTACATTCAAATCTTTAATTCATTTCGAGTTTATTTTTATGAATTGCTGTCAAATAGTGGTTCTAATTTCATAGTGGCTTCTATATCTGTGAAAAATGTCCCTGGGATCTTGATAGGAATTGCATTGAATTTTTGTATTGTTTTAGATAGTATGGATATTTTAATAATGTTAATTCTTTCAGTACATGTACACGGAGAATCTTTTTGTTTCTTTGTGTCTTTGTTAATTTATATCAATAATGTCTTATAGCTTTCATTTTACATCTTTTACCTCTTTGGTTAATTTCATTCCTAGGTATTCTTTTTGTTATTATAAATGTTGGGATTATTTTCATAAATTCTCTTTCTGTTATTTGCTGTTAAGTATATAAAAGTGCAACAATTTTTTGTACATTGATTTTATACCCTGTAATTTTACTTTTCCAATTTGAATGCCATTTATTGCCTTGTCTTTCCTAATTGCTCTGGATAAAACTTTCAATATCATGTTGAATAAAATTGGTGAGGATGGGCATCAGTGTTTGGTTCTGTCCTTATCTCAGGGAAAACTTCCAGCTTTTCACCATTGAAGGTGACAATAGATGTAGTTTTATTCAGACATCTAGCCTTTATTATGTTGTGGTACATTCCTTCTATACCCATTTTATTTATAATTTGTTATCATCAATAGGTGTTGAATCTTTTCAAATGCTTTTAATACATCTATTGAGATATAATTTTATCCATCATTTTGTTACAGTGTATAATGTTGATTGATTTGTAGATGCTGAACTATCCTTGAATCCCTGGAATAAATCCCAGTTGATCACAAAGGATGATCCTTTTAATGAACTGCTGTATTTGGTTTGCTAGTGTTTTGTTGAGAATTTCCTCATCTACAATCATCAGCGATACTGGCTTTTAATTTTTATGTGTTTGCGTGTTGTCCTTTGTCTAGTTTTGGAATCATGGTAATATTAAACTTTTAAAATGAGTTAGTAAGTATTACCTCCTCTTCAATATTTGCAAGAGTTTGAGAAGAATATATATTAAATCTATTTTAAATGTCTGGTAGTAATTACCAATGGAGCTCTTTTTGGGTGGTTTTTTAAGTTGCTGTTTCAATCCCATTACTTTTGTTGTTCAGTCTCTAAGTTGTGTCTTACTCTTTGCGAATCTGTGGACTACAGCACGCTGGGCTTCCCTGTCCTTCAGCATCTTCCGAAGTTTGCTGAAACTCATGTTCTACTAGTGATCAGTTTTCAGATATTTTACTTCTTCATGATTCAGTTTTGGAAGGTTGTATGATTCCAAGAATTCATCCATTTCTTCTAGATTTTACAATATGTTAGTGTATAGCTATTTATAATATTTTCTTATGATCTGTTGTATTTTTGTGTTATTTATTTCTATTTTTTCCTGATCCTGTTTATCAGTACTTTCTCTCTCTATTGAATTTAGCTAAAGGTTTGTTAATTTTATATTTTCAAAAAACTAGCTCAGTTTATTGAATTTTTATTGTGCTTTTACTCTCTATTCACATTTCTTCTGATCTCTATTATTTCCATCCTTCTACTCACTTTGGGTTTCATTTGTTCTTTTCCTAATTCCTTTAGGTGTGAGTGTAGATCGTTTGTTTGAGCTTTTTACATTTCTTGAAATAGGCCTGTATTGCTATCAACTTTACTCTGTACTACTTTTGCTGCATCTCAAAAATGTTAAATTTTTGTTTTGTTTTTCAGGTATTTTTTATTCATTCTTTGATTTCTTTATTGATCCACTAGATGTTCAATAACATGTTATTTTGTCTCCACATATTTGTGATTGTTTTCCAGCTTTCTTCTTATTGGTTTCGAATTTCTCACCATTTTGATCAGAAAAGATGCTTGATAGTGTTTTCACTTAGATTTATTGAGACTCATTTTGTCTTAACATACATTCTGTCCTGAGAATGTTTCAGGTACACTAGAGATGAATGTGTATTTTGCTGCATGGATGGGACTGTTCTGTATAAATCAAGCCTATCTAGTCTAATGTTTCATTTAAATCTTCTGTTTCCTTGTTGACTGCCTGCCTGACTTATCCATTGATATAAGTGTGTGTTTAAGGTCCCACCTTTACTGTGGTGCTGTCAGTTTCTCCTTTGAGGCATATTGATCATAGCTTTAACATATTTCAGTGCGCCTGTGTTAGATGTGTAGATATTAATAATGATTATGTCTTTTTTGATTAATTGTCCCCTTTATAATGTCCTTTCTGGCTTGAAGTCTGTTTGTGTGAGTATGGCCATACCTGCTTACCTGTAGCTGCCATTTGCTTGGAGTGTCATCTT
The DNA here is from genome assembly GCA_006410615.1 of Neotragus moschatus. Classification (NCBI taxonomy): domain Eukaryota; kingdom Metazoa; phylum Chordata; class Mammalia; order Artiodactyla; family Bovidae; genus Neotragus; species Neotragus moschatus. Next base: position 176,390 of record SJYA01000947.1, read on the forward strand.
TTAGCTTTTCATCTTAAGCCCGTGTTTGTCTGTAGAGCTGAGGTGAGTATCCAGGAAACAGGATAATGTTGAGTCTTGGTTTTTAATCCATCCAGGCCTTCTGTGTCTTTTGATTGGTGAATTCAGCACATTTACATTTAAGATGATTATTGATAGATGAGAAGTTAGAATTGCCATTTTGTCTTTTGTTTTCTGGTTATTCAATATCTCCATTTTCCCCTTGTGTTTCTGTCTTCTGTTTTCATTTTTTTTTAATAATTCTTTTTCTCACATTCTTTTTTTTTTTATTTCATTTCTCTGCTCTAGATTTATGTTTTGTGGTTACCATGAAGTTTAGTAAAATGTCTCATAGACATAGCAGTCCTTTTTCTGCTGATAGCACCTTATCTTCGGAGGCCTGTATGGGTTCACTCTTTTTCTCTTCCCTCTTTATTTTTTGTTGTCTCAGATTTCCCCTTTGTATGTTGTGAGTGTGTTATCATATTGAACTAGCTATAGTAATTGTATACTGCACTCTCTCCTATATCTTTTATTATTTAATGAAGTGTTCAAAAACCTACTGTTAGAGAGTTGAAATTTCTTGATCTGATTTTACTTATCACCTTACTCAAAGTTTTTTTTAACTTTTGCCTTATTTTCTGGTAGAAGAGCTTTCATCATTTGTTAGGCAGGTCTAGTGCTGACGAACTCCCTCAGCTTTTGCTTGTTTGAGAAAGCTTTTATCCTTCATATTTGAAGGATAACTTTACTGGATAGAGTATTCTTGGCTGACAGTTTTTAATTTTTAAGTATTTTAAGTATGACATTCCTTTCTCTCTTGGCCTGTAGAATTTCTGCTGAAAAATCTGCTGATAGCCTAATAAGGGTTCCATTGCCGGATACCATTTTTTTCCTCTCTGGCTGACTTTAAAATTCTTTCTTTTTCAGTGAATTTTGGCAGTTTGATATAATGTGTCTTAGAGAAGGTCTTTTTATGTTGCAGTAACTAGGTATTCTAGTTTCATGGGTTTGTATATCTATAAAGAAAGTTGAGTGCTGAAGAATTTCAGCACTGGTGTTGTAGAAGACTCTTGAGAGTCCCTTAGACTACAAGGAGTTCCAACCAGTCCATCCTAAAGGAAATCAGTCCTGAATATTCATTGGAATCTCAATTTTATTCCATTGATTTCTAGATCTATCCTTAAGTACCACAGAGTTGTGATTACTGTATGTTGTAGAACTGTGAAATAGATAAATGTGATTTTACTGAATTTGTTCTTTTTGAGCTTGTTTTAACTCTTATGGGCTTCTTAAATATTCTATGAATTACAGGATCATTTTTGTCTATATTTTCAATAGAAAGGCAGCTGGAATTTTATAGCGATTGCATTTCATCTATATATACATTTTAGGATAATTGCTTTATTAATATCAAATCTTACAATCCACGAACACTGGGTGTCTCATCATATACTTAAATCTTCAATGTATTTCAATGATATTTTTAGGGGTCACAAAGAGCCAGGCATGACTGAGTGACTAAGCACAGCATTTGTATATTTTTGTTAAACTTAACGGGAAATATTTTTGATGCTACTTTTAAGTAAACGTGTGTTTTAAATTTTACTTTCAAATTGTTTATTGCTAATGTATATTCTTATCTTTTTTTCCTGAACTTATGTTTTAACCATAATCATTTTACTATGGATTCTTTAGAATGTCTATGTATAGAATATGATATCATCAACAAATATTTTCGTATTTCTAATCTAGATGTCTTTTGTTTTTCTTATATAATTGTTCCTGGTAGAACCTTCAATACGGTATTGAATAGAAGTGGTGAAAAGAGATACCTTTGTCTTAGGAGAAAACTTTTAATTTTTTTAAACTATTAATTATGGTATAATCATATTCAGTTCAGTTGCTCAGTTGTGTCTGACTCTTTGCGACCCCACCGCAGCACTCCAGGCCTCCCTGTCTATCACCAACTTCCGGAGTCCACTGAAACCCGTGTCCGTTGTGTCAGTGATGCCATCCAACCATCTCATCCTCTGTCGTCCCCTTCTCCTCCTGCCCTCAGTCTTTCCCAGCATCAGGGTCTTTTCCAATGAGTCAACTGTTCTCATCAGGTGGGCAAACTATTGGACTTTCAGCTTCAACATCAGTCCCTCCAATGAACACATATTATGGTGGCTCCAATGGTAAAGAATATGCCTGCAATGCAGGAGAGCTGGGTTTAATCCCTTGGTTGGGAAGATCCACTGGTGAAGGGAATAGCAACCTACTCCAGTACTCTTACCCAGGAAATCCCACGAACAGAGGACTCTGACAGGCTATGGTCCATAGGGTTGCAAAGAGTCAGACACAATTGAAGAGACTTAGCAGGTGAACATGAAATATTTCTCCATTTATTTAGTTTTTCATTGATTTTGTTCATCAGAGTTTTGTAGTTTTCCTCATATAGGTCTTGTGTATATTTTACTAGATTTATACCAAGTATTACATTTTTGAGGGATGCTAATAAAAATAATACTGGGTATTTTTAAATTTCAAATTCTACTTCATTGTTGATATGTACAAAAATGTTTAACTATTGTATGTTAAGCTTTTATCTTGCTTGTATAATTGTTTATTATCTCCAGGTTTTTTGTCAGTTCTTTGGGATATTATACATAGACCATGTTATCTGCAAATGAAGCTGATATTGCCTCCTTCCTAACTTGGAGAATTTTTATTTTATTGCCTACTGCATTAGTAATAAATACTTCCAAAAAAATGTTAAAAAGGAGTAGTACGAGGAGACATCCTTTCCTAGTACCTGATCCTATTGGGAAAGCTTCTTCTGGGTTTTCACCATTTAGGATGATGTAAACTGTGGGTTTCTTGAAGAAGGTTAAGGACAGTCTCTATTCCTTTTCCTGAGAGACTTTTATTATAATGAGTATGAGATTTTTGTCAAATGCTATTTCTGCATTTATTGATATGATCATTTTATTTCTATTTTTAAGTCTCTTGATGTGGTCTGTGCTAAGCTGCTTTAGTCATGTGGGACTCTTTTGCAACCCCATGGACTGTAGTCCAACAGGCTCCTCTGTCTATGGGATTTCCCAGGCAAGAGTACTGGAGTGGGTTGCCATGCCCTCCTCTAGGGGATCTTCTTGACCCAGGGATCAAAACTGCATCTTGATTATATTAATTTAAAAATGTTTAACCAGCTTTTAAACCTGGGATAAATCCCACCTGGTTTTGGTGTGTAATTCTTTTTATAACTTTTTGGAAATTTAAAACTCTGTATTTGCAGCCTGGCTGATTACTATCTTATATCCATGAGCACAATGTCATTTTTAAGACTATAAAAGGGAAGCCATACCCATCATTCCTTCAATTTTATATTTTTCCTTTAATCTCTTGCTTCTGTAATTCATTCACTGTTCAATGTACTGTCCTATCTTCTCATTTGGTTTCTTTTCCCTACACATAGAAACACCTGTTGGTCAGGCCTACTTCTATTGTTCTTCTTCTTCCTGTAGATCACAGTCTGCAGAGAGACACACAAGCCTATCCTTAGGCTGAGCATCAATGAAACAGCTCCATCCCAAACTTTGTGGAATGTGAAGAGTTTTAAAAAATTATATCTACAGTCAAAATTGACAAAATTATTCAGTGTAAACTTTTCGGATAATATAAAACATTACATTCTAGAAGGAGCATTGGAGGAATTGGGAGGACAGGTAAATAGCATATATATGTTAAATCTTTCTGAATTAAAGCATTATTATTTGATCATAAGAATACTGAAAAAGAAAAAAAATCATTTAAAGTGGACACATGTAGAATTTCTTTCTTAAATTGGAGGATTCATATCTGTACTTAAGGAGTAGAACCCACACATGAACAATAAACAAATTCCATGTATATATATATGGTAGCTCCCTGGTAGCTCAGCTGCTAAAGAATCTTCCTGCATTGCAGGAGACCCTAGTTCATTTCCTGGGCAAGGAAGATCAACTGGAGAAGGGATAGGCTACCCATTCTAGTATTCATGCGCTTCTCTTGTGGCTCAAAGAATCCATCTGCAGTGTGGGAGACATGGGTTTAATCTTTGGGATGGGAAGATCCCCTGGAGGAGGACAAGGTAACCCACTCCAGTATTCTTCCCTGGAGAATCCCCATGGACAGAGGAGCCTGGCGGGCTACAGCCCATGGGGTCACAAAGAGTTGGAAATGACTGAATGACTAAGCACAGAATAGCATATATGTAAGCATATGTATCAGAGAAGGCGATGGCACCCCACTCTAGTACTCTTGCCTGGAAAATCCCATGGACGGAGGGGCCTGGTAGGCTGCAGTCCATGGGGTTGCTAAGAGTCGGACACGACTGAGCAACTGCACTTTCACTTTTCACTTTCATGCATTGGAGAAGGAAATGGCAACCCGCTCCAGTGTTCTTGTCTGGAGAATCCCAGGGATGGTGGAGCCTGGTGGGCTGCCATCTATGGGGTCGCACAGAGTCGGACACGACTGACGCGACTTAGCAGTAGCAGCAGCAGCAAGCATATGTATATGTGTATATATATATATATATATATGCACACACACACATGTATGTGTGTATATATATATATATATATTCCCAGGAAAAATAGGTATCAATTATTGGTTGACTTCATCTTCTTTTTCTAATTCTGGAAAGAGATTTCCACTTTGAGCATAGTGTTCAGTGAATTCATAATTGAACAGTTGACCTCCTGGGTTCATGTTCTTGAACATGTCTCAGCGTAGACTGGAATATTAAGTGCCTGCATTAATGCTCTTCATTTTGTCCTTAATCTGATTTAAACGCATTCTGTTTTTATTGGAATAAAAACGTGTCACTACTTACTGAGTATGTCATTCTGAAACTGCAGGCTTGGTGATACTCATTTTCAGCTGAAAACAATCCAGCTCTTTTGAGCACGGAGAGGCAGCTTGTCCTCTTGTAACCATGGAGACCTATGCTGGGTTTAGGACTTCAACTTGTGTGCTCCATATCAAAAGAAAATAGCTTTGAGAAGATCACAGAAGTCACCCTTTGGCCTGTAGGAAGAGCAGTGTTAGACAATGCACACAAGAAATTACAGATCCACATATTTTAGGTTTAGTTCTGATATGCAGTGCTGTAGATCAGCTCTTTTAGTGCAAAACACAAAGCAAACAAATAGAACAGTTATAGCAATTTTTTCAAGGAAGTACATTTAAAAAGTGAGTTGATTTCTTTCCTAATATAAATTCACTATCTGCAAACCAACAAACTCTTCAAACTAGTTTCATTTTAAAAATATTTTAAAATAAAGTCCTTTTCATGTGTTACAGTCACTGTATGATTTCACTCCTGCTATCATTTCTCCTTCCCTTTGTTTTTTTACCTCGCATCTACTCTTGCCTCGGTGTGCAGGGCTTTTTACCCGGCTGTTTACACGGCTCATCTCCCTCTACTATCATCAGTCTTTATCTCAAATATATATACACCTGACCTCTCAATTCCTACCATACTCCTTCTAGAATGTAAGCCTCTAGTGGAAAATACTGTTTCTGTTTTACTGACTACGTTATCTTCAGCACTTCCATCGGTGCCTGTCATATGATGCTGCTACTGCTAAGTCACTTCAGTTGTGTCCGACTCTGTGCGACCCCATAGACGGCAGCCCACTAGGCTCCCCCATCCCTGGGATTCTCCAGGCAAGAACACCAGAGTGGGTTGCCATTTCCTTCTCCAAGGCATGAAAGTGAAAAGTGAAAGTGAAGTCGCTCAATTGTGTCTGACTCCTAGCAACCCCATGGACTGAAGCGTACCAGGCTCCTCCGTCCATGGGATTTTCCAGGCAAGAGTACTGGAGTGGGTTGCCATTGATGTACATAAATATTTGTTGATTAACTGGATGAAATAATTTAATATCACGATTGAACTTTGATTGTAATTATGATACTGTGCAATCAGGTTAAAGAAAAATTCACCAATTTTCCAAGAGTTTTCAAACATTGTAAAGACAACAGAAAGTGATGGTAAAAATAATTTTGAAATAGTTAATGACTCTGACCTATATTAATATAATTGGGCTAGAAAAGCTAGCCATCCAGAATAATTCACTAGACAGGTAACAGAATAAACTTGGCTTAATTATGCCAAATCTTTTAAAGTTACTATGAAAATATGACAAATTCCAATATCTGCAACAGGGACCATAATTTTATGCTTGTGGATATTTCAACCTAATCCCAATTCCTCCTCTTTTTCAACTTTAGCTTTCTGAGAATTTTATTATTTCTCTTATAGTCACAGAAATTAACTCAAATATCCAGTCTTACAACTTTGACATCTCTAATTTTCTTGTCTTTACTTAGGCCCTGTTCTCTATTAAACTGGTCGTCAAATCCTCTATGTCTCAGTTTGTGGCAGAAATTGCTATTTACATAACCTGATATACATTAAAAATCCCAATTTCAGCTTCTGCCTGCATTAATTGGACTATATTTCCCAGATTTCTCTTTAGCTAAGGTTGGTCACATAGCCAAGTTCACAACTGAGGAGATGTCATTGGAAATTTTGGATGCCTTCCATGAAGGTTGCTTAAAGGAAGCTGACTCAGAGAAGAGGACAATCTTATTTTGAACTACTACTTTGTTATCCAGGCCTGAAATGGAGAGGCTATGATGGAGATACAGTCATCATCTTGGGAAAACTTAAGATAGGAGCCGTACAAGAATGGTAGCAGGGAGAATTAGGGTCCTTTGAAGGCTCCTTACAGTTACTGTATTAATTCTTTGGCATTCCTAATGTTCATCTTTTAAATGAGAGACAGATGGACTTCTCTCATGAGCTTACTGTCCTTATTTTACATTGCTGTTACTCCACTCATTTAATTGTAATCCTGATAATGTACTTCACACATAATCCTTTTCATTCTGTTGTCATCTTTCCACTGGACAATTGTAATCGGTTTCTAGTTTGTCTCACTGCATACAATTCTTCATAATGGCCAGGTTGATTTTTCTTAATTTTGATTCTTATAGTGTTGTCAGCTCAAAAGCCTTCAATAGCTTATGTTTGCTAACATAATAACATCATATACCTTCATCTCACACTTAACATTTACAGTATTGTTGGATTAACCTATCTTGCACCTTAGCTTTCTCTATTCCTTTCCCTTACCCTACGTATTAACCACAGTGAGCTATGCTTTTTTATAGTCCACTGCCTAACAACTCTCCCATAACCATAGCCTTTCTGACCAACTCTAGCCATGCCCATTCCTCTCTCTGTTATCTGTATTTCTCCTGTAGTACTTATCATATTCTATGTAACGTTTTAGTTATTGATGTACAATTCTTGTGAGAGTAGTAGTTTTTCTTTCTTTCTTTTTTTTAATTTTGGATATGCTAAGATGATATTGTGAAAGTGCAGCACTCAATATGCCCGCAAATTTGGAAAACTCAGCAGTGGCCAAAGGACTGGAAAAGGTCAGTTTTCATTCCAATCCCAAAGAAAGGCAATGTCAAAGAATGCTCAAACTACCACACAATTCCACTCATCTCACACTCTAGTAAAGTCATGCTCAAAATTCTCCAAGCCAGGCTTCACAAATACTTGAACTGCGAACTTCCAGATGTTCAAGCTGGTTTTAGAAAAGGCAGAGGAACCAGAGATCAAATTGCCAACATCCACTGGATCATGGAAAAAGCAAGAGAGTTCCAGAAAAACATCTATTTCTTCTTTATTGACTACACCAAAGCCTTTGACTTTGTGGATCACAAAAAACTGTGGAAAATTCTGAGAGACATGGGAATACCAGACCACCTGACTTTCCTCTTGAGAAACCTATATGCAGGTCAGGAAGCAACAGTTAGAACTGGACATGGAACAACAGACTGGTTCCAAATAGGAAAAGGAGTACATCAGGGCTGCATGTTGTCACCCTGCTTATTTAACTTACATGCGGAGTACATCATGAGAAATGCTGGGCTGGAAGAAGCCCACGCTAGAATCAAGATTGCCAGGAGAAATATCAGTAACCTCAGATACGCAGATGACACCACCCTTATGGCAGAAAGTAAAGAGGAACTAAAGAGCCTCTTGATGAAAGTGAAAGAGGAGAGTGAAAAAGTTGGCTTAAATCACAACATTCAGAAAGCTAAGATCATGGCATCTGGTCCCATCACTTCATGGGAAATAGATGGGAAAACAGTGGAAACAGTGTCCTTATTTTTTTGGGTGCCAGAATCACTGCAGATGGTGATTGCAGCCATGAAATTAAAAGACACTTACTCCTTGAAAGGAAAGTTATGACCAACCTAGATAGCATATTCAAAAGCAGAGACATTACTTTGCCAACAAAGGTCCATCTAGTCAAGGCTATGGTTTTTCCAATAGTCATGCATGGATGTGAGAGTTGGACTGTGAAGAAAGCTGAGTGCTGAAGAATTGATGCTTTTGAACTGTGGTGTTGGTGAAGTCTCTTGAGAGTCCCTTGGACTGCAAGGAGATCCAACCAGTCCATTCTGAAGGAGATCGGTCCTGGGTATTCATTGGAAGTTCTGATGCTGAAGCTGAAACTCCAGTACTTTGGCCACCTCATGCTGAGTTGACTCATTGGAAAGACTCTGATGCTGGGAGGGAATGGGGGCAGGAGGAGAAGGGGACGACAGAGGATGAAATGGCTGGATGGCATCACCGACTCGATGGACATGAGTTTGGGTAAACTCTGGGATTTGGTGATGAACAGAGAGTCCTGGCATGCTGCGATTCATGGGGTTGCAGAGTCAGACATGATTCAGTGACTGAACTGAACTGAACTGATAGACTCTCATACATGAATACTCAAGAAATAATTTTGATGGTTGGATGGATGGATCAATAGATAGATACTGGCAAAAAAGTTCCTTACTTCACTTTGCACACTGATTCCAGCAGTGGAAAATCCATTATTTTAAGGGTTTTTAATTATTTTCTCAGTTTTTGCCTTGACTCTATTTCACTGTGATGCCTAAATAATTTTCTGAGATAAAGAGCAACTGAATGTTTATGAAGTTTACTTTTCTTCTCTCTGTGGAAAATGCCATTACACTGAAAACAATGTACTAATACATGCTGTCTGTTTGCTTCTGTTGAAAGAAAAAAGATGAAGTGTCAAGAAGAAAGGTGAAATTGAGACATGTGCATGATTTTCCAAAGACCATTATGGATTCTCAGTACTTTTGATTTGTTACCTAGAAGAAAAAAGTTGTGTTAGTTATCTTTCCTTGAATAAGAAATAGGGCATTTCTTCATCTTATCACATCCTTTATTTTCCCGCTTGCATAGTTATATCCGTATGATTTACCTATAACTCAATATTTATAGCAACTGGTACCTACATGACACATTAGAGACAGTCAGAGGAATCCAGACTCATCTAGTCTTCAGAATAACCTAGCGAACTAAAGAAGGAAGAAATTTATATCCACATTTATGAAAGAAAACTGGAGTTCTGAGACATTGTGATTTATCTCAAGTCACATACATGCAAGTGACAAATGACTCAAAGTGTTTTGATTTCTAGAGTCTTCCTTTGCATTTCTACTTTCTTATTCAAGTCTGCAGTGGAAATATTCTTTCTTTTTTCTTGATAATTTTCCAAAGAAATGATTATATAACCAATTAGTCTAAATTAATCAGATTTGTGCATATCAAATATATCTGCTTATACCTACAATAATAGGGAAATAACATGTCCTGCTTTTTTATTTTTTCTTTTCTCATTCTTTCCTGATCCTGCCTTTTCTCACCCTTCTGTCTCCTACTGTCTATATTCCTGGTTCCACGTACCATGGATCTGTCACATGGACCACAGCAAAAGCTACCATGTATATCTCCATTTTTGTCCTTGCCTCACTTGGGTTTATTCTCTAGGCAGCAAAGATCATTATAAATAAGTCATTATAAAGATAGATTATTTAAAATATTTCTCTGTACACAGCGATCATTTTAAATAAGTCAGGTCGTGCCATTCCTTTGGTTAAAGTCTTCCCAAGATTTAGGGTTGCCAGAGCAAATACAGAACATTCAGTTAATTTTGATTTTTCAGATAAAGAATACATAATTTAGAAGTAAGTATGTCCCAAGTATTGCATGTAGCATACTTGTAATAAGGTTATTCAGATAATTTTTTAGTATATGTATTCCACAGAACATGTTTATGCTAAAATTTATATTTATTATCTGAAATTGATATTTAAATGGTGTCTTTTTATTTGCTTGATCTGGCCATTCCGGGTGGGTTCCCACTCTGAGAATAGAGGCAGACTCCTTACTATAGTCTACAAGCTTCTATGTGGAAGGCCTCCCTAACCTCCCTGCCTTTGTCTGTTATTACTCCCACCTCTTCCTTGATTTTTTTTCCTAACAGGTCAGACACTTCTGCTGTAAAGCCTTTGTTCTGACTGCTCCTCCTGCCTGGAAGAACCCGTCCTACTCTAATTAATACTGCAAACCATCCCTGCAGAGCATTCCTGATTCACTTGTTCTGTTCTGCGTGCTCATCTCCTTCTAGTATCTATGTTTCTTGGGTTTATTGTTTATATTCTCTCCCTTTCCTCACTCGAAAGATTTACAGATGTAGAAATCTGTGTTTATCATTGTGCTCCAACCACCTAAAAGGTGCCTGGCACATAGAAGGCATTCAATTAATATTTGTTGAATGAATTACTAATAAAATAAAGGGAGGCAAGAAATGCAAATCAAAAATTGATAGCATTCCTTTTTGCAATAGAATGTAGGTAATTATTGATCAAAAATAAAAGCTAAAATGTATTCTGTTTACAGCCTATTCACACTTATTGGTGAGAAGATACATTCTTATGTAAGATAAATACAGACCAATTTTTTTTCCATTAAATGTTATAAATGCCAGTCTGGAGACTGCTATTGCCTAAGTGAATCATTCTTTTGTTACATGTTGTTTTCTGTTGGCTTTTTAGAGCTGAAGTGTTTCTGTATGGCATTATTGATGTTAGTAAAATAAAAAAAAATGTTCAAATGAAGAAAAGAGAACAATGAACTTGTTTGACATTTCGACTGTAATCTCCTGTTTAGAAGGGTCAACATTATTTTTCTGGGCAAGCATAGCAGAACAAACTGTACTAAATGTTGCAGCTTTCAGGAAGCCCACTCTGTGCTCAAATATATTTCTACCCAGTAAAATATTATCTCATTCGTGTCCTAGATTTTAGGTCTCAGTTCTAAAGATTAGACAAGTTTCTTTTAAAAGCTTGCAAACAAAATTAAAGTTTTCTAATTTTATTGATTTGATTTTTCTCCCTTTGTTTCTTGATGAGTCTAGCTAATGGTTTGTTAATTTTATTTATCCTTTCAAAGAACCAGATTTTGGCTTTGTTGATTTTTGCTATGGTCTCTTTTGTTTCTTTTGCATTTATTTCTGCCCTAATTTTTAAGATTTCTTTCCTTCTGCTAACCCTGGGGTTCTTCATTTCTTCCTTTTACAGTTGCTTTAGGTGTAGAGTTNTGGACTCTGTGGGAGAGGGCGAGGGTGGGATGATTTGGGAGAATGGCATTGAAACATGTATAATATATGAAACGAGTCGCCAGTCCAGGTTCGATGCATGATACTGGATGCTTGGGGCTGGTGCACTCGGACGACCCGGAGGGATGGTATGGGGAGGAAAGAGGGATCAGGATGGAGAACACGTATACAACTGTGACAGATTCATGTTGATGTATGGTAAAACCAATACAATACTGTAAAGTAATTAGCCTCCAATTAAAATAAATAAATAAATATATATACACAAAAGTTTTCATGGTAGTGATGAGGCAGAGAAGGAAAGAAAGAATAATATGTAACTGGTCTTTTTTTTGTAAAATGAGACTAGGTTTTTGTATCTCTTAGTACTAATAGATGGCACATTTACTAAAAGGTCAGACAATTATCATGAGGTGTTCACAAATAACTGCTGTGCATCCTATGTCAGTTCATTCTTGCAATTATCAAATACAAACATATAGGCTGTAACTAATATTAATGCTTTATTTTAACAAATATGCAAAATAGGTGGATGAAACAAGGCTGGTTGAGAAAAAGGAAGAAAATGTATAAGTGAAAACATGAGTGTTTTATCTCCATTGTTTTCTAAACTCCTGACATATGTACTTTACTTTCATAGTTTTTTTCATATTATTTCATAGTAAATAATAATATAAATGAGAGCTGTGGGAAAATGCAAAAGGGGGTGTGGTACATGGCCTTTTGAGCTCAAAGACTTGTGTGGCAAGAGACAATGACAGATTTCTATAGGAAAAATCCTCTACTTTCTGCTCTTCCTGAACAAAACAATGGCAGACCAGCTTTAGAGATGATGGGAAAGAAAAATGACTTTTGAACCTGACCAACATAATAAAATCCTTTTCTTTTTCAAAAGGGATGCAAGTCATATTTTCTAGAACTGTAAGGTTCAAGTTGTAGTGATTTTAATTTAGAACTTTTATTAAAAAACATAAAAGTATTCACAATGATCAGATTTGGATTAATATAATGTCATACTAATCTCCAAAATCACTGCAGATGGTGACTGCAGCCATGAAATTAAAAGACACTTGCTCCTTGGAAGAAAAGTTATGACCCACATAGACAGCATATTAAAAAGAAGAGACATTACTTTGCCAACAAAGGTCTGTCTAGTTGAAGGTATGGTTTTTCCAGTAGTCATGTATGGATGTGAGAGTTGGACTATAAAGAAAGCTGAGTGCCGAAGAATTGATGCTTTTGAACTGTGGTGTTGGAGAAGACTCTTGAGAGTCCCCTGGACTGCAAGGAGATCCAACCAGTCCAACCTAAAGGAAATCAGTCCTGAATATTCACTGGATGGACTGATGCTGAAGCTTAAACTCCAATACTTTGGCCACCTGATGCAAAGAATGGACTCACTGGAAAAGACCCTGATGCTGGGAAATATTGAAGGCAGGAGGAGAAGGGGACGACAGAGGATGAGATGGTTGGATGGCATCACCGACTCAATGGACATGAGTGTGAGTAAACTCCCGGAGTTGATGATGGACAGGGAGGCCTGGAGTGCTGCAGTCCAAGGGTTTGCAAAGAGTCAGACACGACTGAGTGACTGAACTAACTAACTAAATAATATGAATCTTAAATAATATAAAAGTTTGGTGATGGTATATATGTATATCTCTGGACATAACTTTCTTTTTTTTTCCCTCTGAGAAAACGTCTGTTTGTCCTTTTATCCAACACAAAATAAACTTCATAGTTTGGTATTGTCATGAAATTGGGGTAGCAGCATACAGCAATAATTTAATAGTAATATTTTGTTATGTAAAAAGCACTTTTACTTGGGAAAAATCATAACCCTCAGTTACATCACTCAAAAAATGAAGGCCTTGAACTAACTTCTAAGTTGGTTTTTATTTTTCTTGCAAGATTACTTCTTTATATTACATCATTTTAAAAATTGTCTTTACAATGCAAAATATAGCCAATAGTAGAGATTAGATTTTCAAATAATTCAGATCTGAGAAAAACTTTTTGTATATTAGATATACTGATGTTTTTAAAGAAAATAAAGTACAGAACACTTGAACACTATGTTGGAAATGCATCACACATAAGAAAAATTAGAATAGAATGTAAATTAAAGGAAGACTACATTGCTTTGTGTGAGAAAAGACGTAATGTTGTTTTTAATAAAAAAGATAATTGCCTATTTAGCAAGAGTGACGGGAATTTTCAATGCTTATCTCTATACACAGACACACACACACTAAGCCTTCAGCAGGCATGAAGAGGAGCATGCTACTGCTAGGTTACTTCAGGCATGTTCGACTCTGTGCGACCACAGAGACAGCAGCCCACCAGGCTCCTCCTTCCCTGGGATTCTCCAGGCAAGAACACTGGAGTGGGTTGCCATTTCCTTCTCCAGTGCATGAAAGTGAAAAGTGAAAGTGAAGACGCTCAGTCGTATCTGACTCTTAGCGACCCCATGGACTGCAGCCTACCAGGCTCCTCTGTCCATGGCATTTCTCAGGCAAGAGTACTGGAGTGGGGTGCCATTGCCTTCTCTGGAAGAGGAGCATATATAGATACAAACAGGAGACTGCATGCTTAATGTACTTAAATTATCCATCTGATAATTCCAAAATATAATGTCTTCTTTCTGTTCTCAAAATAATTTTATTCATCTAAAATATTTTGAGCTCTGTTTTTGTAATAAATTTTATCTGGAATGGCATTTTGGAATTATGAGAAGATTATGTTATTATAATTAAAAGAAGTTTCTTTAGTTTCAATGTCACCACCTTGACCTTGGAAAACCCATTGACCTTGGAAAACTACTTTATGCTTATAAACCTCTGTTTTTAGTTGTGTTTATGTCTGAGTATGCTAAGATTTTTTAAAATTGAAGTATAGTTGATTTACAACACTGTATTAGTTTCAGGTATACAGCATAGTGATTCAGTATGTTTGCAGTTTATAATCCATTATAGGTCATTAGAAGATAATAGAGATCATTTCCTGTTCTATACAGTATATTCTTATTATTTACCTATTTTTGTTTATAGTAGTTAATATCTGTTCATCCCATACCACTAATTTGTCACTCACCCTCTCCTTTTTCCCTTGGCAGCCATAAGGTTTTTTTTTTTTTTTTTTTTTTTTTTTTTTTTTTTTTTATTTTTTTTTTTTTTTTTATTTTTTTTTTTTTTTTTTTTTTTTTTTTTTTTTTTTTTTTTTTTTTTTTTT
>SJYA01000947.1:200910-308513 GCA_006410615.1 Neotragus moschatus
TGAGAGTTGGACTGTGAAGAAGGCTGAGCACTGAAGAATTGATGCTTTTGAACTGTGGTGTTGGAGAAGTCTCTTGAGAGTCCCTTGGACTGCAAGGAGATCCAACCAGTCCCTTCTAAAGGAGATTAGTCCTGGGTGTTCTTCGGAAGGAATGATGCTAAAGCTGAAACTCCAATACTTTGGCCACTTCATACTGAGTTGACTCACTGGAAAAGACTCTGATGCTGGGAGAAATTGGGGGCAGGAGGAGAAAAGGATAACAGAGGATGAGATGACAGGATGGCATCACTGACTCAATGGATGTGAGTTTGAGTGGACTGTGGGAGTTGGTGATGGACAGGGAGGCCTGGCATGCTGCAATTCATGGGATCACAAAGAGTTGGACATGACTGAATGACTGAACTAACTGAATTGAATATATCTAATATTCAACAGAAGTAGAATGTGAAAAGGAAAAATCCAATCAGTTTATACACACACACACACACACACACACACACACACACACACACACATATACATGTTACATGCTGTCATGGTCAGAATTAAATTTTGCATGGTTACTATTATCATATATGCAGTAGTATGGCTATAGATTACATTTAGAACTTCTTTCTTTGACTTCTGTTTCTTTTGCTATTAGATATTACATCAGCTGGTCTTGATTCTTTATTGGACAGGATGGAAACATTATCTATTGAAACATTTGTGGAATCTGATATTCTGTATACACTGCAGATCAGTGCAGAAATAACCCTAGAAAGAATGAGGAGATGGAAACAAAGCAACAATACCCAGTTGTGGATGTGACTGGTGATAGAAGTAAATTCTGATGCTGTAAAGAGCAATATTGCACAGGAACCTGGAATGTTAGGTCCATGAGTCAAGCCAAATTGGAGTGGTCAAACAGGAGATGGCAAGAGTGAACATTGACATTTTAGAAATCAGTGAACTAAAATGGACTGGAATGGGTGAATTTAACTCAGATGACCATTATATCTACTACTGTGGGCAAGAATCCCTTAGAAGAAATGGAGTAGTCATCATAGTCAACAAAAGAATCCAGAATGCAGTAGTTGGATGTAATCTCAAAAACAACAGAATGATCTCTCTTTATTCCCAAGGCAAACCATTCATATCACAGTAATCCAAGTAAATGAATATTCAGGACTGATTTCCTTTAGGATTGACTGGTTTGATCTCCTTGTAGTCCAAGGAATTCTCAAGAGTCTTCTCCAACACCATAGTTCAAAAGCCTCAGTTCCCGGCACTCAGCTTTATTTATGGTCCAATTCTCACATCCATACATGACTACTGGAAATGTAGCGCTACAGAGTTACATTGTAATGGGATGTTGGTACTGAGAGGAGTGTTATGACCATACATTTTGCTTTGTGGCATTCAGACTAGAGGATGAGATGGTTAGACAGCATCACCAACTCAACGGACTCTGCTATTTAAGCAAACTCTTGGAAATACGAGAATCCCTTGGACTGCGAGATCAAACCAGTCAAACTTAAAAGAAATCAGTCCTATATTCATTGGAAGGACTTATGCTGAAGCTGGAACTCCAATACTTTGGCCACCTGATGTGAAGTTCTGACTCACTGGAAAAGACCCTGATGCTGGGAAAGACTGAAGGCAGGAGGAGAAGGGGACAACAGAAGATGAGATGGTTTGATGGCATCACTGACTTGATGGACATGAGTTTGAGCAAACTCAGGGAGTTGATGGGCAGGGAAGTGCTGCATTCCACGGGATCACAAAGAGTCAGACATGACTGAGTGACTGAACTGAACTGAGAGATAGTGAAAGGCAAAGGAGCCTCGCATCCTTCAGTCCATTGGGTCACAGAGTCAGATGTGACTTAGTGACTGAAGAATAACAAGGATTCAAATAGACTGGGTGGCCTACTGGGAAGACAGATAGGTGATCTATTTATTGGGGTTTCTTTGATTTAGCAAACCCTATTATTTGAATGGGCATCCATGATACTCTCTCAAAGTTATAGAGAAACAAATATCAGCAGTATCCTTCAAAAGGCTTCTTTATCCTGATAGTCCGCATCTGTCTTCAGGTGCAGAGAACATCACTGCAAAGTATCTGCAAGTCAGTTTGAAAAATTTTGAAAACTTTTATTTGGTGAGATATCCAAAGTGAGGGACAAGGTCAAGGAATTTTATTCTGAAAGTTCATTATCTGTAATGTTTTGAACTAACAAACTTATCATAGAGAAAATGGAGAAAGATTGCTTTCTGATTGTCACTTTAAGATCAATCGTCTTTAATCTTAAATTTTTAAAGCAACTATTTACTGGACTCCTTCTATAAGTCAGACAGCTTGCTGCAAGAATTGAGATACAACACAAAAAGACATGATAATTTTTCCTGATGCAAGACATAAACAGATACATACAACACTATATAATTATATATTTTGACAAAGGAACAATCAATGTAACTTGTGAGAGAAGCTTAACCGATTTTAGATTTGGGGTTTTGGAATTTTGGGGAAGATTTCTTTGTATTAGTGAAGTTTTTAAAAAGATTAGTTGTAATAAACAAGGCATGGTTGTATGCTGGAAAGGTAGACTGTAGATATGTTATAGGAAGAGCAAATAAAATAGGTAACTGGATTTTAGTTTCAGCTATCAAGATGAAAAATACTACAACTAATACAAGAGCAAGGACAGGAAGGATGGGAAAAAGGAGAGGCATTAGAAAGGTGTAAGTGAGGGAACTCCCTGCCAGTCCAATGATTAAGACTGACTTTCAATGTAGGGGGTGCAGGTTTGATTCCTGGGAGGGGAGCTAAGATCCCTCTGTCTTCAAGGCCAAAAACCCAAACATAATACAGAAGCAATGCTGTAACAAATACAATAAAGATTTTTAAAGTGGTCCACTTAAAAAAAAAAAAGGCACATATAAATGAGATAGACCTATAAGAATTGGTGGCTGATTATATAGGAGGGCTGAGAAAGGAGGAGGAGTAAAGGATAACTTTCAGATATTTCCTTTGGCCATATATAAATATATGGGCATGTATCTAGATTTCCTATGTAGATGCTATGGAGAAAGGGGAGAGAAAACTCCTTGCATAAATCAGCTCAAAGAATATTTATGTCCAAGTTTGCTCATTGAAGCATCAAGATTTTTATAGCAGTATTGCAAAATATGGCTATCAATATATGCAGAAATAGGGATCTATACTAAATAAAGATAAATATATGTTACACTGAAGACCAAGGTGACATAATTTAGGATGGATGTGGCCCAGAAGTATGTGTGTGTGTGTGTGTGTGTGTGTGTGTGTGTGTGTGTATGAATGTGTGTGTATATATATATATATGCTCATAATTAAACATATTTACTTCAGAGTCTATTATACAAATGTGTATATGTATATATATATATATATATATATAATGGATATTTGCACACATATGCAAATGGGTCCATATTTAGAGAGAGGAAGTCAGTGTTGATCGCCATTTTTTAAATTACTTGTATTGTTTCCCAGAATTTAAAGATAATGAAATTTCACTTAAAGCTCTAGCTTTTCTTTAAAAGATGGAAGATCTAGAAATTCTCTTCCTGAATCCAAGCATTCTGTATTCCTGTATGGCAACAGCTAGGTACACTTGCATGGCTAATGTGTTTCAAGCACTAGTTCATTTGCCCTTTCTAGATGTCTCATGAACTCTGTAGTTGGTTACAAAGGATAATTCACTAATTTTAAATTTTTGCACAACTTGTCTGGTTTCTATAAATATTTCATTTTGAAAATTCTACTTTACACAGTTTATTAGATAAAAGAACATTTCAGGTCAGAGGATCTATTTCTTTGACCATCATCTTCAGAGATGTAACTACAGGGAGCCATAACAATTGACTAGTTCAATTACTTTAAAAACTTTTCAATTTAGAGACAAGTCAGCAAAATTTATCATCTAAGCCCAGGGAAATATTTCAATGGATAAGCTGTTTCTGTCAAAGCATTAAACCTAATAACTCTATATGGATGTAGACTATATTTTTATAGAAACAGGGAAGATTTCCCTTTTGTCAATTTGTGCACATCACTGAGTGATTTATGCTTGAAGCATGCCATATACAGGAGACCATTATCTCAATTTTACGATGGGTGACATTCTTGCTACCTATTCCATTTTCAATTTCTTAGAGAAAGTAATGTCTGAGCTCTTGTTCAGATGCACTACAGATTTTAAAAACATCAATAGCCCTCAGGAAATTAAAAAAAAAAAGGACAGCAATATAATAGCAACTATAAAATGCTATGCTCATAACCAACATTGATCCCAAATCTATTTTCCTTATGTGATAAATTCTTATGCTTCCACACTGGAGATCTGTGATTTAATCATCTACAGCCATAGAAAATGCTCTTGAATAATTATTCTTTTAGTAACATAGTTTTTAGGTTGGTAGTTCTGTTTCTAACAAGAGACCGTTCCACAGAAGATGAGTTTGCATGAAGATATGCACTGCAAAATAAGATATGCTTCTTCTTTTATCATTGTGGAGGTAGTTTACATTCATGAGGAAGGCACTGACTTGGGACTCAAAGGTGCACACTTGGCCTTCCTATGCCATTAAGTCAACACTGATATTTCTCACAACTTTCAGAATAAAAAATGAAAATTCCAGTCTATCTTTACCTTTTCGCAGTACTGAATTTCTCACATTATCAAGCTTTCATCCTTAAGGATTGCAGTTTATGAAAGTGTTATTTTGCCTTTTTGTCTAAACCATAGGTTAAATAATATCTTTAACAGACAATAGTGTATATTCTAATGATTCATGGTGTTAAATTTTTCTCAAAGTATTACATTCTAATTTTACAATATTTAGTATGTTCTCACCAACTGACATAAAAATATTTAGTTTATATAGTTAACTTTCTTCCTACAATCTTCCTGGTTGCTATAGGAACTTAAAAAAATGATACAATAATCTTTTTTGCATCTTCCAATAAAATGCCAGAGCCTGAATTTTTTTCCAAGAATTCTTTTTTTTTTTTTGTATTGAAGCAGTAGTTGATTTATAATACGATGTTAGTTTCAGATAGTTGGTTCAGCATTTTTGCAGATTATACACCATTATAGTTTATTATAAGATAATGGGTATAGTTTATTATAAGATAAGATTATACCCATTATCTTATATATCCTTGTCACTTATTTGGTTTATACCTAGTAGTTTGTATTTGTTAATACTGGATGGCATCACCGACTCGATGGACGTGAGTTTGAGTGAACTCTGGGAGTTAGTGATGGACAGGGAGGCCTGGCGTGCTGCGACTCATGGGGTCGCAAAGAGTCGGACACGTCTGAGTGACTGAACTGAACTGATAGCCCTAAAATGTCCCTTCTCCCTTCCCTCTCCCCTTTGGTACCCATAAGTTTGGTTTCTGTATATTTGAGTATGTCTCTGTTTTGGAAAGAGATTCATTTGTATATTCTTAAAGGCACAGGCCCGTGTTCATTAGGAAGAGGGGCAAAAGGGCATCTCAAGTAGAAGGAGCAGCATGCACAGAGGGCCAGGGATGGGAATGGACATAGTGGAGACAGGGAATGGCAGTTATGGGAGCTAAAAGGCAGTAAGGGCTAGAGGCAGCTGCGTAGCAGAATGTAGGGCTAGAAATTGACACAGGATATTTACCATCAAACATTATTAGCCCCAGAAAAATCCAGAACTTTCTGTAGTACATAAAAAAGGAACTTATAACCTAAGCCATCTTCTGAAATCATCTAGTCCCAAGGCATGCTATTTCTATAAGATTCAAGTGCTTATTCACTGAGTCCCTATCAGATAATTCCTTTAAGAAAGAGTCACCATTTAGGACGATAGTGTTATAAATGCTTTCTTAGGTGCTATGTGGTCCTGGCAGGGGTTTGGTGTTGGGTCTTCTCTGTTTCTCACTGTATGGAATGCTGATAATGAACAAAGAGCTAATGTTCTTAGAGTTTGTTCCACTGTATTTTCACTAGGCAAATAAAGTTTTCAAATTACTATGGCCTGGCTCTATCATCTTTGTTTTATTTTCTACAAACCTCCAGTGCAGCGGCATTAATGGGAAGGCCCTAGACTTTAATTTCTATACTGTAAGGCTTCCCTGGTGGCTCAGGCAGTAAAGAATCTGCCTGTGATATAGGAGACTCAAGTTCAATTCTTGGGTTGGGAAGATCCTCTGGAAAATGAAATGGCAACCGACTCCAGTATTCTTGTCTGGAAAATCCCATGGACAGAGGAGCCTGGTGAACTATAGTCCATGCAATCACAAAGAGTTAGACATGACTGAACACTAACACTTTCAGATTAACAGATACAAACTACTATGTGTAAAACAAATAAGTGACAAGGATATAATGTATAGCACAGGCATTATTTTAAGTGAACTCTAGAAGGAATATCAAAATACCTTGAGAACATTTATTTCTGCTGGAGTAGAAGATAACTTCAACTGGGGAGAACAGATAATTTCAAAAGATCTGATAAATGTCGGGATATATTGCATTTGAGCTATTATAGATGAATAAGATTTGAAAAAGATTTGAGAGAGGAGACATATGAAGGATAGGACATAGTAAATATACAGTCATTATCCTTTCAGTTGGAAAGAATGTAAACTTTTTCTTGTTAGATAATTTCTTGCTAATTATTTTGTGAATGTTCAATCTGAAAGAGTAAAACAGTTCTCCTAACAATTGTTAGTCTATTGGGGACATCAAATAGCTATTTCGTCAGAACCAGACTGTCATTAGCAGTGTGTTTCTAAATGAAAGTTCTGCATGGTAATGCTAACTGTGACATGAATAGTAAGATTGGCATTAAAGACTCTGTGAAGTGAGAAAAACATTCATGATTAACCTACAGAGTGTAAAAATTGGGAAATCATCCAGTAACATTGTGAGGCTATGTTGCCCTGTAATTTCATTTTCACTAGCAATGACATTGTTATGGAATAATGAGAGAACTTAAAGTGCAACAAGATAGGTAAAAAAAATTGCTGTACCAATTTTATAACTTCCAGTCATTTAGTAATGTATAGTTTTCCTCTTAACCCTTGAACAATTTTGGAGATAGGATTTTGTTTATTTACATGTCTTTACTATTGTTGTCATATCATTTATAGGCATGTTGGAGGTGATATAACTGATCATTTAATTTTAGATCTAATCATTGTGTTCTATGGATTTCCCTGGTGGCTCAGACAGTAAAGAAAGTGCCTGCAATGCAGAATACCTGGGTTCAATACGTGGCTTGGGAAGATTCACCTAGAGAAGGGAATGACTACCCATTTTAGTATTCTTGCCTGGAGAATTCCATGGACAAGGGAGACTGGTGGGCTACAGTCCATAGAGTTGCAAAGACTCAGACACAACTGAGCAGATAACACTTTCAGTGTTTTCTATACTTTCAGTTGGGAAGAGAGGGAATAATATTTAGTGGATTCCTCCCATGTGCCAGAAAGCTTATGTTTGTTTGTTTTTAATTTATATTTTATTGAAATAACATTGGTTTATAACATAATAGATGGGGAAACAGTGGGAAAAGTGTCAGACTTTATTTTGGGGGGCTCCAAAATCACTGCAGATGGTGATTGCAGCCATGAAATCAAAAGATTCTTACTCCTTGGAAGAAAAGTTATGACCAACCTAGATAGTATATTCAAAATTGGAGACATTACTTTGCCAACTGAGGTCCATCTAGTCAAGGCTATGGTTTTTCCAGTGGTCATGTATGAATGTGAGAGTTGGACTGTGAAGAAAGCTGAGCGCTGAAGAATTGATGCTTTTGAACTGTGGTGTTGGAGAAGACTCTTGAGAGTCCCTTGGACTGCAAGGAGATCCAACCAGTCCATTCTGAAGGAGATCAACCCTGGGTGTTCTTTGGAAGGAATGGTGCTAAAGCTGAAACTCCAGTACTTTGGCCATGTCATGCGAAGAGTTGACTCATTGGAAAAGACTCTGAAGCTGGGAGGGATTGGGGGCAGGAGGAAGAGGGGACAACCGAGGATGAGATGGCTGGATGGCATCACGTACTAGATGGATATGACTCTGAGTGAACTCTGGGAACTGGTGATGGACAGGGAGGCCTGGCATACTGCGATTCATGGGGTTGCAAAGAGTCGGACACGACTGAGTGACTTTACTGAACTGAACTGAACTGATAGCATAATAAGCCAGTGAACTTCCAGATGTTCAAGCTGGATTTAGAGAAGGCAGAAGAGCCACAGATCAAATTGCCAATATCTGTTGGGTCATTGGAAAAGCAAGAGAGTTCCAGAAAAACATCTACTTCTAATTTTTTGACTATGCCAAAGCCTTTGACTGTGTGGATCACAACAAGCTGTGGAAAATTCTTCAAGAGATAGGAACACCAGACCACCTTACCCACCTCCTGAGAAACTTGTATGCAGATCAGGAAGCAACAGTCAGAACTGGACATGGAGCAACAGACTGGTTCCAAATCGGGAAAGGAGTACGTCAAGGCTGTATATTGTCACCCTGCTTATTTAACTTACATGCAGAGTACATCAAGGGAAATGCCGGGCTGGAGGAACCACAAGCTGGAATTAGGATTGCCAAGAGAAATATCAATAACTTCAGATATACAGATGACACCACCCTTATGGCAGAAAGTGAAGAATAGCTAAAGAGCTTCTTGATCAAAGTGAAAGAGAAGAGTGAAAAGTTGACTTAAAGCTCAACATTCAGAAAACTAAGATCATGGTATCTGGCCTATCACTTCATGGCAAATGGATGGAGAAACAATGGAAACAGGGAGAGACTATATTCTTGGGATCCAAAATCACTGCAGCCATGAAATTAAAGCATGCTTGCTTCTTGGAAGAAAAGCTATGACCAATCTAGAGGGCATATTTAAAAGCAGAGACATTACTTTGCCAACAAATGTCTGTCTAGTCAAGGCTATTGTTTTTCCAGTGGTCGTGTATGGATGTGAGAGTTGGACTACAAAGCTGAGTGTCGAAGAATTGATGCTTTTGAGCTGTGGTATTGGAGAAGACTCTTGAGAGTCCCTTGGACTGCAAGGAGATCCAACCAGTCCATCCTAAAGGAAATCAGTCCTGAATATTCATTGGAAGTACTGATGCTGAAGCTGAAACTCTATACTTTGGCCATCTGATGTGAGGAACTGACTCATTTGAAAAGACCCTGATACTCAGAAAGATTGAGGGTGGGAGGAGAAGTGGACGACAGAGGATGAGATGGTTGGATGGCATCACTGACTCAATGAACATGAATTTGAGTAAGCTCTGGGAGTTGATGGATAGGGAGGCCTGGCGTGCTGCATTCCATGGGGTCACTGAGTCAGAGATGACTGATAACATATACAAGTTTCATTTACAAAACGTTGTATTTTTACTTCTATAGACACTACCGCATTTTTACAACCAAATATTTGTTTCCGTTAACCACTATACAGTTGATTCCCTTTATCCATTTCACCCTCCCCACTGCCACCTCTTCCCCCTGTAATAACTCCTACTTTGTTCTCAGTATCTATGTGTTTATTTTTATTTGGTTTGGTTTGCTTATTTTGTTGTTTGTTTGTTTTTTGTATTGTACATATGAGTGAAATCAAATAGCATTTGTCTTTACCTGTGTTTTCTCGTCCAATCTGCCTAGTGAATCCGTGAGATTATTCCTATTTTCTGGAAAAGAGAATGGCAAACCACTTCAGTATTCTTGCCTTGAGAACCTCATGAAAATATGAAAAGGCTGTTTTACGTGTTTTACAAATGAGGAGTCTGAAATTAAGGGGAGTAAAGTTGAGTGGATATGTATACATTTATGTTTGTTTGTTTTTCCCTAGTATGTTTATTTTTGACGGCTGCACCGCACCCTCCCTTGTACCAAATGGTGTTTTTAAATACTCAGCCTACTTTCTTAGTCTCAAGAGAAACAATCTCAAGATCTGTGCAACTTGAAGACGATGGTTAATCTTCTTGTGGGCTCATGATTGTAACAAGGCCAATAAATATTCTTTCTCAAGGATTAAACCACCAATGGCTTCCCTGGTGGCTCAGATGGTAAAGATTCTATTTACAATGTGGGAGACCTAGGTTCAATCCCTGGTTTGGGAAGGTCCCCTGGAGGAGGGCATGGCAACCCACCCAAGTAATCTTGCTTAGAGAATCCCCATAAGCAGAGGAGACTGGCAAGCTGCAGTCCACGGGGTTTCAAAGAGTTGGACACACACCAGAGCGACTAAGCAGGAGCAGGAGGAATGTAACCACCAAGGAAAAGGGGGTGATACTGACTTTACAAAACGCATAACCCCGGCATCCTTTGGATCTCTTATTTTTGCTTCCATAGGAAGATATCTTACATAAGTCTAAAGCCAATACAGAGTATGGCAGAACTGAGAGATGGAGACAAAGAACCTGATTAAGCAGTTTAATTTGAAGTTTAAAAAATCTGGCCATAAAACTTAGTGGAGAGGAATCAGATATACATGTAAATAAGTGTAATAATTACTGTGCTAACAGTCTTTCTTAGAACACTTGTATTCTCATCACTAAAATTTGCTTCATTTTTCCATCAGTACAAGGTCTAATTCCTTAAGCAATTTAGGGCAAATCTATGATGGTTATTGACCTCATACAAATAACTTCAGCTATTAAAAGTAAATCCTTGAAACATATTGAGCAGAGGAGTAATCAAATTTATTTGAAATGTAGAATTTAAGCAGATAATTCTGTTGTACAGTTTTGGGTGGTTTTAAAGGATAGGAAGGACATAATTGATTTTTGCTATATTCACTAAGTTTGCACTGTGTGAGTTGTGAATGTTTCTCTGAACTTGCAAAAGAAATGTGGAAACGCAGTGTAGAATTGATCCTAGGGGTAAAACCTCTATTGGTCTTGATATGTCGTGGCCTGGAGCTTGGCTGTCTCCTGCTGTTCTCAGTTGTGTTTGAGTCTTTGAGGGGCATTATTTCTTGCTAAACATATACGCTTTGTGCAGCAGTCATATAACTAGTGACTATCCTAATGGTTTTTATTTCCTGGAAATAGTTCACTCAGAGGCTAGATTACACCTAATGACACTGACTGGATCTCCCTTGTCTAAAGAAGTAGACTAAAAATTGTGTGTGTTTTTTCCCCTCCCTGTTGTGAAGGAAAGAATGTGTTCTCAAAAGGCTCTTCTGAGACATAGCTATATAGATATTGGTGGTTCTTACTGATACCTCAGATATGCAGATGACACCACCCTTATGGCAGAAAGTGAAGAGGAACTAAAGAGCCTCTTGCTAAAAGTGAAAGAGGAGAGTGAAAAAGTTGGCTTAAGTCTCAACATTCGGAAAACAAAGATCATGGCATCCAGTCCACCACTTCATGGGAAATAGACGGGGAAACAGTGGAAACAGTATCAGACTTTATTTTTCTGGGTTCCAAAATCACTGCAGATGGTGACTGCAGCCACAAAATCAGAAGACGCTTACTCTTTGGAAGAAAAGTTATGACCAACCTAGACAGCATATTCAAAAGCAGAGATATTACTTTGCCGACTAAGGTCCGTCTAGTCAAGGCTATGGTTTTTCCAGTAGTCATGTATGGATGTGAGAGTTGGACTGTGAAGAAGGCTGAGCACCGAAGAATCGATGCTTTTGAACTGTGGTGTTGGAGAAGACTCTTGGGAGTCCCTTGGACTGCAGGGAGATCCAACCAGTCCATTCTGAAGGAGATCGGCCCTGGGATTTCTTTGGAAGGAATGATGCTAAAGCTGAAGCTCCAGTACTTTGGCCACCTCATGCAAAGAGTTGACTCATTGGAAAAGACTCTGATGCTGAGAGGGATTGGGGGCAGGAGGAGAAGGGGACAACAAAGGATGAGATGGCTGGATGGCATCACTGACTCGATGGGTGTGAGTCTGAGTGAACTCCGGGAGTTGGTGATGGACAGGGAGGCCTGGGGTGCTGGGATTCATGGGGTCGGAAAGAGTCGGACATGACTGAGTGACTGAACTGAACTGAACTGAACTGATACTAGCAAATTACTGAGGATCTCCTAAGCACCCAGAACTTGGTTGAGAATATATGTTGCTAATCTTCACAGCCATTTTCAAGGTTTAAATAATGAGGAAAATGAAGCCCCAAGAATTTCTAAGTGATAGAAACATATATGAAAATAGAATAGAACGATGCATGTGAAATTATCTAATGTAAACAGTGCACTAGGTAAGATGCTCAGTTTCATCTCTCCCATTCCTCTTCCTTTCTTCCATGGCCTGAATGTCTGTGTCCTTCCAGCTCCCCAAATTCACATGCTGAAACCTAATGACCAGTGTTACTGTATTTGGAGATGGGACCATTAAGAAGTGATCTGATCATATGGGGGAACCCTCAGTGGAGGGATTTAGTGCTCTTGTAAAAGAGGCCTTAGGGAAAGCTCCCTTATCCCTCTGACATGTGAGGTTACAGTGAGAAGACAGCCAGCAATGCAGAAGCTGAAACTTACCAGACCCTAAAGGTGTCAGAACCTTGATCTGGATTTCCCAGCCTCTAGAACTGTGAAAAGTAAATTTCTGTTGTTTGTTATAGCAGCCTGACCAGACTGACATAACAAACTTCTGTTATTTGTTATAGCAGCCTGACCATCCTTTCCTCTTTTCCTTGCTTGCCTTGATGAATATTGAAAGCATTTTCCACGGAGGCTTCTTTTTGTTAATTACAATAACCTGATATGGCAATTTGTGAAAATTTCAAGTCCTTTTCAATCCTACGTTGAAACCTTTTCCAAATAGTTGGTGAATTTTATAGCTACAGATGTAGTGAATGCTATGTATTGACCTTGTTTACTTAGACAGGAAATTCCCAGGTATTGTAGCTTCAGTGGATTGTGCATTCATGTCAGAATTAGCTAAACTCTAAAAATAGATTATGCTCTGTACGTGAGATTCTTCCCTAGTGCTTTTCAACCTCTGTTTCTCAGAAATAGTTGATGCAGCTCAGAGGCAGAAAAGAACAGTGAGAGTAACTCCAGAATTCACAGTGGGAGGAAATGATATTAAATTCAGAATGAGTTCTGACATGTATATCGTCACTAAGTGCTACAGGTCTTAGTAACATTTTTAGATATAACCTTGCTGAAAAGTTATATATTTCAAGCTTCATGTATGTGACCATAGTTTATATATTTATAGCTTCATGATTCAGGATCTGTCTTGAAACTCTGTTTTACATATATATACATGACGGTTTCTAATACTTTTGGGAAATCATTTTTTATAATATGCTACATTTTCATTATATAACCTTGCTCTCCTTTAGTTAGTTTTCATCTTTTAACTAGCATATACTTATATTTAAGATAAAAAATTTAAAAAAATTTACAAGTCTGAATTTGTCTTTGTTTCCACAAAGCATGTCTAGATTTCGCTGGCTACATCAGTAATGTAAAGCAATGGTAACATGCCACTGAACTGGAGGCCTCAGATGGATTTGCTGATAACAGATTTTATCACCCAGCTGATGGGAGCAATAAGAACTCAATGAATGGTTCTCATTTCTATATTTATACTTTACCAACACACAAAATGTATCATACTATAATTACCCGTTTGTGCGTCTGCCTCGTTCCTCTGTGAACACCTAGAGGAAAGCAGTCCTGCCATATTCAGTCTTGGTTGCCCTCAGTGCCTCTTGTGATGCTGAACACGTGCTGTCTCAAACCTCACGGCAGAG
This sequence comes from Neotragus moschatus, assembly GCA_006410615.1. NCBI lineage: Eukaryota > Metazoa > Chordata > Mammalia > Artiodactyla > Bovidae > Neotragus > Neotragus moschatus. The sequence goes on from SJYA01000947.1 coordinate 214,644, forward strand.
AAGAGTAAATGTGTGACCTGGCAGAGAAGGGACTGGGGATGTAGTTTGTAGAGCTCTGTTACTACCTCAGTGCTCCTGTGAAGCCTTTGATTTTAGAAAGGCTTTGGGGCTTGGATTCCTTTCATTTTAGAAGTTGATTTGGGCTTGGATACCTTGGATGCATAAGTTGCTTACTTGAATGAGGAAAAGAGAGTTGCTTTAAATTATCTGATACTGATGTTGAATAAACTTTACACGCCAGAACATATGCTACGTTTACCCTGAAATATGTGAGGATAGATATTTAAAATGTGTTTGAATTTAATTGTGTTTAGCAGTCCACTTTCAGAAAGCCAAGAGTATGGACAATTCAGGTGGAAACAAGGTAGAGTTTTAAATCCACTGCCTCTTTTCCAGTATTTGGTGTTCTTTTTTCGCTCTTGTTCCCTCATCTCCATGTCTTTATTACTAGTTTCTCTCATAGGAGAATGGTGTAAAAAACAAAGATCTGTGCTTTTTGCTACCAGGGTGGACCTCTCAGCTGGCAGAGCACAGAAATGTATGTGTGTGTAACTAGCCCATGAATAGGAACATATCTAAATATTTCTACTTGCAATGATATGTAAAAAGATAAACATGAGTTCTTACTAATGTCTCTGATTCTAATACATTACTACGTGAGTCATACTAGCTTCTCCTCCTTGCCTATGTAATGTATTTATAGAAACATGGGTGTAAACTTGTTTCTAAACTGATGATGATACTGATTACATTTATTGATGACTTACCATTTTAAGAAGCAGTGGCAAGAATACACAGAAAAAACTACACAGAAAATATCTTCACAACCCAGATAATCACAATGGTGTGCCAGACATCCTGGAATGTGAAGTCAAGTGGGCCTTAGAAAGCACCACTACGAACAAAGCTAGTGGAGGTGATGGATGGAATTCCAGTTGAGCTATTTCAAATTCTGAAAGATGCTGTGAAAGTGCTGCACTCAATAGGCCAGCAAATTTGGAAAACTCAGCAGTGGCCAGAGGACTGGAAAAGATCACATTTCATTCCAATCCCAAAGAAAGGCAATATCAAAGAATGCTCAAACTACTGCACAATTACTAGTAAAGNTGGAATTCCAGTTGAGCTATTTCAAATTCTGAAAGATGCTGTGAAAGTGCTGCACTCAATAGGCCAGCAAATTTGGAAAACTCAGCAGTGGCCAGAGGACTGGAAAAGATCACATTTCATTCCAATCCCAAAGAAAGGCAATATCAAAGAATGCTCAAACTACTGCACAATTACTAGTAAAGTAATGCTCAAAATTCTCCAAGCCAGGCTTCAACAATACATGAACTGTAGACATCCAAATGTTCAAGCTGGTTTTAGAAAAGGCAGAGGAACCAGAGATCAAATTGCCAACATCAACTGGATCATTGAAAAAGCAAGAGAGTTCCAGAAAAACATCTATTTCTGCTTTATTGACTATGCCAAAGCCTTTGACTGTGTGGATCACAATAAACTGTGGAAAATTCTGAANACTGCAGCCTACCAGGCTCCTCTGTCCATGGGATTTTCCAGGTGAGAGTACTGGAGTGGGTTGCCATTGCCTTCTCCCAGATAACAAATGGAAAATAATCAAAAAGACTATGAAGAAAATAATAAAAGAAGATTATGATGTTGCAGCTCCAATACTTTGGCCACGTGATGCATATAGCTGACTCATTGGAAGACCTGATGCTGGGGAAGATTGACAGTAGAAGAATGTGAGGGGGATGGAGGAGGATATGTTTGGATGACATCACTGATTCAATGGATATGTACTTGGGCACACACTGGGAAATGATGAGGGACAGGGAAGCCTGGCATGTTGCATTCCATGGGGCTGGGAAGAGTCAGACACCAGTTGGCAACTGAACGACATGAGGGTAATAAACAGAAGCTATAGCTGGTAATCAGGGAAACTATTTTCATTAATTAAGTAAGATGTTTTAGGAAGTTTTTCAGCTGACATTTCAAAGAGTAAATAATTGAACTATACAAAGGACCAGGAAGAGATTATTTTAAAAGGAGAGAACGATAATCACACAAGCCGAGGGGTAGAAAAAGGGTTGGTATATCCAAAGATTTACAAAGTGATTAACAAAGTTTGAGGTATAATAAATATAGGCTAAATTTGTCCCTCCAAAATTCAGATGTTTTAAATCCTAACCCCTAGTCGGGTTCTATTAGGAGGTAAGGCCTTTGAGAATTAATAAATTGATGAAGGTGGAGCCCTGATGAATGAGATTAGTGCCATCGGGAAGAGACAGAGGAGAGGTCTCTTCCTCTTTGCTTTCTGCCATGTGAGGGCATGATCAGAAGTCAACACAAGATGATCACCTGCAAAAGCAGAAGCAGGTTCTTACTAAAACTCAACCATACTAGAACCCTAATTTCAGAATTACCAGCATCTTGACACAATAAAAATTAACTTCTATTGTTTAATCAACTCAGTCTAGAGTAATTTATTATAGCAACCTGAACTGTCTAACACAGTAAGAAAGAAAGAAGTTGTATGAATTGTGCTTGGAATGAGGTAGACAGGAAAATATAAAACCTGGATCTGTGTCATCATAAAGGAGCTGGTGTTTCTTTTTCTATTAGCAACAGAAAGGTAATCAAGGAATCGAAGCAGAGTGTAAGGAATGAAGAGTCAGATCTTGTATACTTTTTTCAAAATTCTGCTCTAACTTCTGTGATTGTAGATAACTGAGGAAGGAGCTGAGATGTAGGAAAGAAAATAGATAGATTCAGATATGTTGTCATGTTTTAGAGGAGAGATAGGGTGGCTTTGGTAGAGTTAACAGTAGAGAAAGAGAGAAATGGAAACTTGGGGATATAAATAATGATGGAAAAAGAAGAATATAGATTGGCCTCAGGTTTGGGGCAAGAGTTTCACAGGCATACTGTGGTGCCATTTTATGAAATAAAAAACTATTCAAGGAATTATATTTCAATTTCAGACATACTAAGTTTGAGATTTCTTTTAGATATCCAGGGGATTTCAAGTGGGAAATTGGATGTATATAGTATTAAATTTGCAATGATCTTTCTTTAAGTGATCTTAGATGAATATTAGATAAATAAGTTGAGGTACAGTGAAGTTATGACCAACCTAGATAACATATTCAAAAGCAGAGACATTACTTTGCCAACAAAGGTCCGTCTAGTCATGTATGGCTGTGAGAGTTGGACTGTGAAGAAAGCTGAGTGCTGAAAATTTGATGCTTTTGAACTGTGGTGTTGGAGAAGACTCTTGAGAGTCCCTTGGACTGCAAGGAGATCCAACCAGTCCATTCTAAAGGAGATCAGTTCAGGGTGTTCTTTGGAAGGAATGATGCTAAAGCTGAAGCTCCAGTACTTTGGCCACCTCATGCGAGGATTTGACTCATTGGAAAAAACTCTGATNGGTTGGTATATCCAAAGATTTACAAAGTGATTAACAAAGTTTGAGGTATAATAAATATAGGCTAAATTTGTCCCTCCAAAATTCAGATGTTTTAAATCCTAACCCCTAGTCGGGTTCTATTAGGAGGTAAGGCCTTTGAGAATTAATAAATTGATGAAGGTGGAGCCCTGATGAATGAGATTAGTGCCATCGGGAAGAGACAGAGGAGAGGTCTCTTCCTCTTTGCTTTCTGCCATGTGAGGGCATGATCAGAAGTCAACACAAGATGATCACCTGCAAAAGCAGAAGCAGGTTCTTACTAAAACTCAACCATACTAGAACCCTAATTTCAGAATTACCAGCATCTTGACACAATAAAAATTAACTTCTATTGTTTAATCAACTCAGTCTAGAGTAATTTATTATAGCAACCTGAACTGTCTAACACAGTAAGAAAGAAAGAAGTTGTATGAATTGTGCTTGGAATGAGGTAGACAGGAAAATATAAAACCTGGATCTGTGTCATCATAAAGGAGCTGGTGTTTCTTTTTCTATTAGCAACAGAAAGGTAATCAAGGAATCGAAGCAGAGTGTAAGGAATGAAGAGTCAGATCTTGTATACTTTTTTCAAAATTCTGCTCTAACTTCTGTGATTGTAGATAACTGAGGAAGGAGCTGAGATGTAGGAAAGAAAATAGATAGATTCAGATATGTTGTCATGTTTTAGAGGAGAGATAGGGTGGCTTTGGTAGAGTTAACAGTAGAGAAAGAGAGAAATGGAAACTTGGGGATATAAATAATGATGGAAAAAGAAGAATATAGATTGGCCTCAGGTTTGGGGCAAGAGTTTCACAGGCATACTGTGGTGCCATTTTATGAAATAAAAAACTATTCAAGGAATTATATTTCAATTTCAGACATACTAAGTTTGAGATTTCTTTTAGATATCCAGGGGATTTCAAGTGGGAAATTGGATGTATATAGTATTAAATTTGCAATGATCTTTCTTTAAGTGATCTTAGATGAATATTAGATAAATAAGTTGAGGTACAGTGAAGTTATGACCAACCTAGATAACATATTCAAAAGCAGAGACATTACTTTGCCAACAAAGGTCCGTCTAGTCATGTATGGCTGTGAGAGTTGGACTGTGAAGAAAGCTGAGTGCTGAAAATTTGATGCTTTTGAACTGTGGTGTTGGAGAAGACTCTTGAGAGTCCCTTGGACTGCAAGGAGATCCAACCAGTCCATTCTAAAGGAGATCAGTTCAGGGTGTTCTTTGGAAGGAATGATGCTAAAGCTGAAGCTCCAGTACTTTGGCCACCTCATGCGAGGATTTGACTCATTGGAAAAAACTCTGATGCTGTGAGGAATTGGGGGCAGGAGGAGAAGGGGATGACCGAGGATGAGATGGCTGGATGGCATCACCTAATCGATGGACGGACATGAGTTTGAGCGAACTCTGGGAGTTGGTGTTGGACAGGGAGGCCTGGCGTGCTATAATTCATGGGGTTGCAAAGAGTCGGACATGACTGAATGACTGAACCGAACTGAACAGTGAAAGATTCCATTAAAATTATAGCTATATGATTTCATATTATAGTCTTTCCTCTTTGTTCTCTATGTGACTAAAGTGAGTGACAAAAGTCTCTTTTAGGTTGTTTTCTTATCTGTGCAGTGATGATAAGAATAATACCTGCTTGGTAAGCATAATGTGAAAATTAAGTAAAATTACTCATGAAGTAGCTCTAAAGTTGAAGGTTTTAAAATTAAATTTTGTGGGAATCTAAATAAATATGCATTGTCTCCCAATTAGTTTTCCCATTTTTGAATAAAGAGTCATAGAAACATATCCTATATCCACTTATCTATTCTATAATGTCTTAATGTGAAACCACCTCATTTCCCCCCCACAATTTTAAATATAAGAACCTAAGAATGAATACCTTGCTCACAACATACAGCCAGGTAAAACTATCACCGCAGATCTGAATTATAACACTGTGTTACACTGATTTAAAGATTCAGCCATTTATAAACACCTTCAACCTATTCCCATTCTATGTGGCTATAAATAAATTATGTATTCTAGGAAGCAGAATTTTCACAGTTGTTTGCTGTAGTGCTTTTGTGAAAAACAATATATATTCACTGTCCCAGAAAATCACAATTTAGAACTTCTCTTGCTCCTTGATAGTTTTACTTAAGGTATTACTGAAAAATAAAACAAAAACTTAAAGGTGAAAGAAAAAATAATCTCTTTGATAAATTAAGAAATAATTTATGTTAGTCAACACTACCTGAAAGAAAAAAAAGGGTTCAACAGAAGTAACAGTACATAATAAATTTCAGTGAAGAGACAGGCACTTGAAAAAAGACTCTGTAAGAATTGACATTTTCTTTTCATCTGAATCTGAGAGATTTGCTGTCTTTGTAAAACACTAGAGCCTCTTTGATTTTGACTCATTTTGTAACTCACAATTTCAGCTTAGTAGTACATGAGACCTCATGCATTTTTGTCCAGAAAGCAGAAGATATTTTCTATTATAGAAAACTAGTGTCTTTGAAGGGATGCCAGAACTTCAATTAGGTGTCGTGTTTTCAGTAAGTAAGACCACCTCTCTGTGATCCAAAGGATTTAAAATTTATTTGGATTAAATCATGCCACAGGCTAGCATTCTCTAAGGTTTATTAAAGATGATAATTCTTTTCCGTAACATCAGACAGCATATCTTCTATAGAATGGTGGAAGATTTCCTGCTAAATATGGGGCATTTTGAGTCACATATATTTGAAAGCAAACTTCCAAGGAGACTATTCATTTTCTTTGCATAAAACAATCTTTTAGGCCTGCATGTTGAAATTACTCTTCAGAAGTCACAATATCACTTGCATTAGGTATTCCTTGTCCTTGCCCAGAAGTCCAAAGGTTAAGTAGAAGTTTATATAAGCAGTTGTGCACCTCTCTCCAGAAAATGAGAGGAAACAATTTTTAGTATTTTTGTTGTTGCTTAGTTGATCAGTCATGTCCAACTCTCTTACAAGCCCACGAACTGCAACCTGACAAGCTCCTCTGTCCATGGGATTTCAGTATTTCTTAAAATTAAATGTTTTAGTCCTATAATTAAAATTGAATATGCTAATTACTTGTCACTTACTAACATTGCTTGTTAGTAACAATTACTTGTCTTTCTGAACTCCTGAGTTTCCCAGTAATCTGTGAAGATCCTGAAATATTTTTGCATTTTCAGAACTAAAGGTCTGAGTGATTTAGGGATTAAAACACCATAACCTATCATTAGGCAGAGTCATCTGTCCAGTAGCATCTCTTATGATGTTTCTCCATTTTCATGAAGAAGGATGAGAAAATCTCCAGCTTTCCTGGAGGATGGACTCAAACCAATGATCGGTCATGATCAACGTTACTGTCCTAACTACCTTGGTGTAAGAAACCTTTTTGTGCACTTTACTGTCTATTCAAAGATAAGAAAAAAGTGAAAGATTGTCTTTGAGACAAATTAGGGTATTTGAAATGCCAAGTCATTGCCTTTGGCATCCTGAAATGCTTCACAAAATTAAAAGGTTTATGAGTAATGCTTTATGCAATTGGTTAGAATAAGAGGTAGGTTATTCACTTACCTCGCTATAATTCAGATATATCCCATGGACGTGATTATATAGATACTTATTTGGGTTTTTCTCAATCAGTCATTGTTTGCCTCAGGTATACTTCTACCTCAGCCCACTCTGTGTGCAACTGCTTGCTGCTGTCTTCTGAAGTGTGAAGTGTTCGTCTCTCAGTCATTTCCGACTCTTTGTGACCCCATGGACTGTAAACCCACTAGGACCCTCTGTCCATGGAATTCTCCAGGCAAGAATCCTGGAGTGGGAAGCCATTTCCTTCTCCAGGGGATCTTCCTGATCCAGGGATCAGTGTGGGCAGATTCTTAACCATCTGAGCCACCAAGGAAGCCCTGTCATCTAACTCCCCTTTTTTCTGCCAGTGTTGCTTTAATAGCTTCTTTTAACTTATCCATCTGCATACTGCTCTGCCTTTTGGCTCACTGTTTTCTTCTTGCCTTAGAAACCTTGGCTAAATAACTAGTATATTAACCTCATTAGGCCTTAAGATTCTCTCACAGATATCCCTTGGACATCCAATATTTCTGAGCACCCACTTTCTTTACTGCTCTTTTCTTATTCTTCCTCAGTGCTATCACAAGAAAAGGTGGAGAGTCTAGGCATTTTCTCTGTGTTAAAATAAACCTAAAATTTGTCATAGATCTACAAGTGTTTTCATTAATAGTGATTGTTGATTAATCTAGAAAATGATGGTAAACCATATAGGTGTGTATGCATGTGTGTATGTACTTTTTATAGGTATCTTGTCCTCTGTATAGAGAGATTGATTAAATATTTAAATAAACATCATTTTTATAAAAGAGAGTGTGAGAGTTAAAACCCTAGTGCACAAAGTAGAACTACATATTCATGACTTGGACTCTTCCCTACACAATTCCTTAAAGAATTGCTTAATTGCTAATTGTTTCTGCCTTCTCTGCCAAAAAGACTAATATTTGGATTTACAATGAAAAGGAAAAACCTTGCTAAGGGAAAATGGAATTTTTTAGGAAGTAGCTATAGAGCATCCTACAGGGAGATTGAATCAGATTAAAACAGTCACTGTAGGAATTTTCTTGTTAGAGAATATCCAGCCTGACCTTGAGCGAAAAGGTATCTCTTTTGCTGCTTTGTTTCTTGTCTCTAAGACTATGCCAGTTGCCACCTTAGTAAAACTACTACCCATTCCAAGAACTTGCCTCTCACAGGTGAAGCCATCTATTGTGGTTGATCTTCATGACTCAATTACATTGCATTTGGATTCTTCTTCAGAGAATAACAACTCTCTGTTTCATATATATATATATATATTCTGTTCAAAATTCTGTTCATAAGTGCCTAGTTTCAAAAGTGGTCTCCATTTGGGGCAACTATAATCTCTCCTCTGTGTCTGCTCACTAGACTTTGCAGACATAGTCATTGCCTGATTTTCTTTTGGATCAGAGCCTTATTTCTGGCACTTTTGGTTCAGCTCTTAAATTTTTATTTCCATCCCTGCAATTTCTCTCAAATCAATTTTGAAATTTAGGATGGGTAAGGACCATGGGATTTTTAGTACACAGTTCTTGTGCTCAGTTTAATCATTTCCTAGGAATCTGATTAGTTTACAAATGCAATTGTAAAATTGTTGTTGGTTATTTCTGACAAAATGTGAAGAACAAGAAATGTAACTGTTCAGACTATTACATCAAAGACCCCTAATGAACTAAGCCTCCTCATACTTACAGCTTTGTACAGTCTTCTTCCACAGTGACTTTCTAGAAACTTAATAAGTGATTAGGGCCAAATTGAAATGGCACCCCTGCTGTGTAAGAAACTTTTCCTGCTAGAGAGGACAAGTGGAGAGGAAAAAAAACTTCCCAAATGATAGCATCAGTGAACTACCAGACATTTAAGAGATCACTTTGGACCATTTAGGCAAGACTTAGAATCCCATACTACCAATCCCAACCCAAATTACCAAAGTGTGAAATTTTGTTTGAGGAAACTGTTTTACAGTTGTTTTTTATATAGCAATGTATATTGAAATGATAAAAAAATAAGGATAGACATAAGATATTGTTTTCAAAAATTGAGCAGATAAGTATTTTATAAAAATGTAGATTATCTTGATGACATCACAAAGATTTACTGGAATTATTAGGACACATTATTTGGGTATTGATTAGAAAAAGTAGTGATTATTGGAGACAACATACAGTTACTGATGCCATGGGCTTCACAATATCTTACTTTGTTTCAATTAAAAACAAGATGTTGCTGTCAACAGTATATCTGAAGTATTTTGCAAGGACTCTCAGATGATTTTCATGTATCAAATGGAGACATCTAGGTTGGGGTCAACAGAAAAGGTACATTGCTCTCAAATTGAATAATGTACTTAAATGTGTTCACTAGCAAGTAGAAGACAACTTGATTTAATGTTAACTCTAGTGTGTGATGTCAGATTCTTCCTATAACTCTTTTTAAAGTCAATATAGATGATACCAAATGTTGCAAATATCAAATGCATAGATGATGAAAGAGGTGAACAGTAAATATGTATAAGAGTGTTACGACCTTAAAATATTGCTACAGATTGAAATAATGACCTGATATACCATGGTAAAACCTAATGGAATGGAGATATGCATGATCTTGCATTTCTTTATGAAATGTTACTTAATAGTTACACATATTTTAAAAAGTGTATCAGTTTTTGTCAGTAGTGGAGTATATATCAATATGTGTTTATTATAGATCTCAACAAGCTATTTTGAACTAGGGATGCTGTGATGGCTGATTTTATATATATCCTTGACTGGGCCAAAAGTGGCCAGATACTTGTTTAAACTTATTCCTGGGTGTGTCTGCAAAGGTGTTTCTGAAAGTGATTTGCATTTAAATTGGTGGATGGAGTAAAGCAGATTGCCTTACCAATATGGCTAAAGTATTGTCCAATCCTTGGAAGATCTAAATAGAGCAAAAAGGCAAAGAAAACAGAATTCTCTCTCTCTTTTCCTGACTTCTTGTTGTGAAATATCAGTCGTCTACTATTGGTCTTACACTTACTGGGACTTACACTATCAGCAATCTTGGTTCTCAGAACTTTAGACTTGGACTGAAATGTACACAGTACTGGCTTTCCTGGGTCTCCATCTCACAGACAGCAGAGGCAATTAAGCCCTCTGTAATCAGTTCAGTTCAGTCACTCATTCCTGTCCCACTCTTTGAGACTCCATGAATCACAGCAAGCCAGGCCTCCCTGTCCATCCACGTCCATCGAATCAGTGATGCCATCCAGCCATCTCATCCTCTGTTGTCCCCTCTTCCTCCTGCCCCCAATCCTTCCCAGCATCAGAGTCTTTTCCAGTGAGTCAACTCTTCACATGAGGTGTCCAAAGTACTGGAGTTTCAGCTTTAGCATCATTCCCTCCAAAGAAATCCCAGGGCTGATCTCCTTCAGAATGGACTGGTTGGATCTCCTTGCAGTCCAAGGGACTCTCAAGAGTCTTCTCCAACACCACAGTTCAAAAGCATCAATTCTTCAGCACTCAGCTTTCTTCACAGCCCAACTCCCATATCCACACATGACCACTGGAAAAGTGAAAGGCAATTCCTTATAATAAATCTAAAACCCTCATTCTAGAAATCATATATCTACACACACATATGTATGTTACATACATATATGATTGTATGTAATTGATTATATAGGTATGATTGATTGTGCTGTATGTGTTCTCAGTTGCTCAGTTGTGTCCAACTCTTTGCAGCTCCATGGACTGTAGTCTGCTAGGCTCCTCTGTCTATGAAATTTTCCAGACAAGAATATTGGAGTGAGTTGCCATTTCCTACTCCAGGGGATATTCCCAACTCAGGGACTGAACCCACATCTCTTTAGTTTCCTGCATTGGCAGGGAGATTGTTTACCACTGTACCACCCAGGGTTCTTCAGAGAAATGGAAGGAATGGGAGATATTTTTGCCTAGCATATTATGTTAATTATGTATAATCACACAGACATGGTATAAAAGTTTAGAAAGATATTTACACTTCTGTTCTCTGCATGTCAGGCAAAATCTAGAATTATAGTATTAAATCTTATTTTATGAAAGGATATATTAAATTATTGTTATACAGGTTCACAGTAATTTAAAACGAGCACTTCAAAATTCTTGAGATGCTCCTTAGTAGTGGTTATAGGGTTTACAAAAATATATGCTATAAATGTTTGCCATATTTTGGAATCATTTTCTATTTTCAATAGACAAAATCATTAGTTGCATTTAAGTCTATAAAAAGGAAATGATATATAATTTTTTAAAAGATAATTTTGGGTTCAGCAAAGAAATTTACTTAAGATTATTGTTGCATCTCTTAAGAACTAGCATGTTGAGTTTGCTTTAGGGATCATTTTGTAAGAAATATTCCTTATGCTCCAAGATTAAAAAGAAATAGTTACAGGCATAACATAAGAAATGACATTCTTACCTTTCCAACTGCCTCTAGGTATGTTTCACTATTTTGAGTAGTTCTAATTTCCCTTTACTGGAAGAGTTTCATGAATCAGAAAGGATGTGGACTCTTTGAATGTTCAAAATACATTCAAACCTTAAATATTATCAGCTTGTGATGGTAATTATCATCTCACAAGAGTATAATTAGCTTCTTTTAAGAGACATAGTAGAGTCCTTCTGAGTCATCCCAAGACAGAAATTACCCCAATTGCCTGGAGAAATGTTTAGTGATCCACACAGAATTACTCTCAATGAGTGGCATATGCCTTATACAGAATGTTTGCCAGAATCATCAAAATTCAGAAATGTAGTGTGTTCTCCGAAACTCTGAAAAGACAGTCTCTGTCCAAAGCCCACAAAAGCAGGTTATCTGTTCTATTTTCACTTATTTGTAGTCCTTTCATTTTAATTCTCAGATCTATTTATGTCATGTAGAGACCCAGGTCCCTTTTTTTGAGGTATTATTTATTTTTAATTAATTTTTATTGAAGTATAGTTGCTTTACAATGTTGTATCAATTTTCACTGTACAGCAAGATGAATCAACCTTACATAAACATACATTCCCTTTCTTTTGACTTTCTTTCCATTTCGTTACCACAGTGCATTAAGTAGAGTACCTTGTGCTATACAGTATGTTCTCGTCGGGTTATTATTCTATACATAGTACCAGATGGACCTAGATGCTGCTAAGTCACTTCAGTTGTGTCTGACTCTGTGCGACCTCATAGACCACAGCCCACCAAGCTCCCCCCTCCCTGGGATTCTCCAAGCAAGGACACTGGAGTGAGGTGCCATTGCCTTCTCCAATGGACCTAGATAGTGTCATATAAAGTGAAGTAGGTCAGAAAGTGAAAAACTAATATCATATATTAGCACATATATATGGAATCTATAAAATGGTATTCAATTTAGTTCAGTTCAGTTGCTCATTCATGTCTGTATAGACGATCTTATTTGCAAAGCAGAAATAGACACACAGATACAGAGAACAAATATTTGGATACCAAGGAGGGAAGGCGGATGGAGGAATTTAGAGACTGGAATTGACACGTATACACTATTGATACTGTGTATTAAATAGACAGGCTTCCCTGATGACTCAGTGTTAAAGAACCCACTTACCAATTCAGGAGATGTGGGTTTGGTACCGGGTTGGGAAGATCCCCTGGAGAAGGAAATAGCAACCCTTTCCAGTATTCTAGTCTGGGAAATCCCATGGATGGAATGACTGGGCTACAGTCCATGGGACTGCAAAAGAGTTGAACATGACTTAAAAATGGAACAATATAAAATAGATTACTAATGAGACACAGATCTCTTTGATCATACCAAAAGCTCCATGGTCAAATCCCTTTGTTATGTTTTGTAATAATGACCCAAGGAAATTACTTTGAAATACCATCTCATTTAGAATAAATTACACATACCCATTGCCTATATCACATTTTGAATAGTAATATTTTCAGTTTTTACCTGGCCACACAACAGAACATGGCAATTTAACAATTCAGATAAACTATTTTGCAGAAGCACTTAAATTGATTAAACAACTCCATAAATTTTCAAATTTTAAGGAACGCTCTTAGTCGTGTTTTATTTTCATTTATACTCACACGGGCAAGTAGACGTGCCACCTCATCCTCACAAGTATCAAGATTCCAATATACATTTAACTATTTATAAAAAGAATGTCCATTTAATTATATCCTAATAATTTCCCCAAGTTTTTATTTGTCATCATTTAAGATAGAGCTAAGACATTTTTCAATTAGAATGAAAATGTCTGTTTTTTACCAATTGCTAAAATATATAATGGTTAATAGAGATTTTTATTTCACACATAACAATACAGTGAGTTCACAGTGGCAAGACATTTTATAAATATAACTAAAAATGAAAAATATTGAGTTCAACATCAAAGTATCAGAATAAAAACTAAAGATAATCTATCAATTCAGATATTGTCCATAAAGTCTTCACAGAGAATTACCTGAGTCTAAGAATAAAGACTCTTTCCCAAGGTGAAACTATTTTTGGCTTACCAAGATTTTGCATGCTAATGTCGCTTCATTCGTGTCCAACTCTTTGTGACCCCATGGACTGTAGCCTACCAGGCTCCTTTGTCCATGAGATTCTCCAGGCAAGAATATTGGAGTGGGTTGCCATGACCTCCTCCAAGGGATCTTCCCGACCCAGGGACTGAACCGGAGTCTCTTATGTCTCCTGCATTGGCAGGCAGGTTCTTTACCACTAGCACCAGCCAGTAGTAATTAATTGTTTCAGAGTTTTGTTAGAGAGAATCAGGGAGATAGTAAAAGCTATTGTCCAAGGGAGAGGTGGGGATGCTTGTTGACTCTTCTCTCAACCCAAGTGAAAGTGCTATGCTTTGAGTAGAGAGAAGTTTAGACTTCTCTCTTAACTTCTAAATAAGCTTGTCAGTCTTATTTACTGCTTGTTTGGTTGATAAATATTAAGTATATGGTGAATTATTTAATAATTATTTGGTATACCTCTCAAATTCCAAGGGTTTACAGGGAAAGTAGTAAGGTTGAAAGAGGAAACAGACAGAACAGGCTCCATCTTGAAAGCAGGGCTCCATCTTGGGCCAGACTGTGGACTTTGAGCTATATGCCCAGTGTCTATGGAAACAACATGCCAACTGGAAAAACAGGCCCCTGAAAGGAAGAACCCCAGGGCTTGTACCTAGACTCTCCATCGCCTAAAAGAATACTCTAATTATCTGTGTAACAGAATGGAATCATACATTCTATTATGCTTATTGGGGTATGACCACAGGCCTATTGATAATTGTCCACTGTTAACTACCTAGGCTTAAGGCATATGAACCATGGGTAACTTTGATTGCATCTTTCCTTTTTTTTTTTTCAGACTAGTTTCAGGGAATTTGGGGAGGCAGGTTAGGGCAGGTACACTTAGGGTATAGAAGGTTTTCACAAAAACTGGTCAGGGTCCTTGGCTAAGAGGAGACTCTGCCTTGGGCCCGTTGGTATAATAAACTGTACTCCACTACCTGCATTGAACTTCTGAGTGAGTTTGTTTCCCAGAGACATGGCTACAACAAGGTAATAGTTGGTAGTATGAAGATGANAAATGTCTGTTTTTTACCAATTGCTAAAATATATAATGGTTAATAGAGATTTTTATTTCACACATAACAATACAGTGAGTTCACAGTGGCAAGACATTTTATAAATATAACTAAAAATGAAAAATATTGAGTTCAACATCAAAGTATCAGAATAAAAACTAAAGATAATCTATCAATTCAGATATTGTCCATAAAGTCTTCACAGAGAATTACCTGAGTCTAAGAATAAAGACTCTTTCCCAAGGTGAAACTATTTTTGGCTTACCAAGATTTTGCATGCTAATGTCGCTTCATTCGTGTCCAACTCTTTGTGACCCCATGGACTGTAGCCTACCAGGCTCCTTTGTCCATGAGATTCTCCAGGCAAGAATATTGGAGTGGGTTGCCATGACCTCCTCCAAGGGATCTTCCCGACCCAGGGACTGAACCGGAGTCTCTTATGTCTCCTGCATTGGCAGGCAGGTTCTTTACCACTAGCACCAGCCAGTAGTAATTAATTGTTTCAGAGTTTTGTTAGAGAGAATCAGGGAGATAGTAAAAGCTATTGTCCAAGGGAGAGGTGGGGATGCTTGTTGACTCTTCTCTCAACCCAAGTGAAAGTGCTATGCTTTGAGTAGAGAGAAGTTTAGACTTCTCTCTTAACTTCTAAATAAGCTTGTCAGTCTTATTTACTGCTTGTTTGGTTGATAAATATTAAGTATATGGTGAATTATTTAATAATTATTTGGTATACCTCTCAAATTCCAAGGGTTTACAGGGAAAGTAGTAAGGTTGAAAGAGGAAACAGACAGAACAGGCTCCATCTTGAAAGCAGGGCTCCATCTTGGGCCAGACTGTGGACTTTGAGCTATATGCCCAGTGTCTATGGAAACAACATGCCAACTGGAAAAACAGGCCCCTGAAAGGAAGAACCCCAGGGCTTGTACCTAGACTCTCCATCGCCTAAAAGAATACTCTAATTATCTGTGTAACAGAATGGAATCATACATTCTATTATGCTTATTGGGGTATGACCACAGGCCTATTGATAATTGTCCACTGTTAACTACCTAGGCTTAAGGCATATGAACCATGGGTAACTTTGATTGCATCTTTCCTTTTTTTTTTTTCAGACTAGTTTCAGGGAATTTGGGGAGGCAGGTTAGGGCAGGTACACTTAGGGTATAGAAGGTTTTCACAAAAACTGGTCAGGGTCCTTGGCTAAGAGGAGACTCTGCCTTGGGCCCGTTGGTATAATAAACTGTACTCCACTACCTGCATTGAACTTCTGAGTGAGTTTGTTTCCCAGAGACATGGCTACAACAAGGTAATAGTTGGTAGTATGAAGATGATATTAGGTGAGGAGAAAGAATCCCAAGATATGATACAGAGTCCATTAAGACATACCTGGGGCCCTTTTAAACAGTAGGAAAAAAGTTAATGGCATATTTGTACTGCCCCAGACTGTACTGATTTGATGTACAGTAGAATTGATATCGGTATCTACTAACTGAAAAAGATTTTAAAGTCTGAGACCTTTCTTCATTACAATCCCAAAGAAAGGCAATGCCAAAGAATGCTCACACTACTGCACAATAGCACTCATCTCACATGCTAGCAAAGTAATGCTCAAAATTCTTCAAGCCAGGCCTCAGCAGTACATGAACCATGAACTTCCAGATGTTCAAGCTGGTTTTAGAAAAGGCAGAGGAACCAGAGATCAAATTGCCAACATCTGTTGGATCATGGAAAAAGCAAGAGAGTTCCAGAAAAACATCTATTTCTGCTTCATTGACTATGCCAAAGCCTTTGACTGTGTGGATCAAATAAAGTGTGGAAAATTCTGAAAGAGATGGGAATACCAGACAACCTGACCTGCCTCTTCAGAAATCTGTATGCAGGTTAGGAAGCAACAGTTAGAACTGGTCATGGAACAACAGACTGGTTCCAAATAGGAAACAGAGTACGTCAAGGCTGTATATTGTCACCCTGCTTATTTAACTTACATGCAGAGTACATCATGAGAAATGCTGGGCTGGAAGAAACACAAGCTGGAATCAAGATTGCCGGGAGAAATATCAATACCCTCAGATATGCAGATGACACCACCCTTATGGCAGAAAGTGAAGAGGAACTAAAACGCTTCTTGATGAAAGTGAAAGAAGAGAGTGGAAAGGTTGGCTTAAAGCTCAACATTCAGNCACAAGCTGGAATCAAAATTGCTCGGAGAAACATCAATAACCTCAGACATGCAGATGACACCACCCTTATGGCCGAAAGTGAAAAGGAACTAAAAAGCCTCTTGATGAAAGTGAAAGAAGAGAGTGGAAAGGTTGGCTTAAAGCTCAACATTCAGAAAACGAAGATCATGGCATCTGGTCCCATCACTTCATGGGAAATAGATGGGGAAACAGTGGAAACAGTGGCTGACTTTATTTTTGGGGGCTCCAAGATTGTAATTGCAGCCATGAAATTAAAAAACACTTACTCCTTAGAAGAAAAGTTATGACCAACCTAGATTGCATATTAAAAAGTAGAGACATTACTTTGTCAACAAAGGTCTCTCTAGTCAAGGCTATGGTTTTTCCAGTAGTCATGTATGGATGTGAAAGTTGGACTATAAAGAAAGCTGAGTGCTTAAGAATTGATGCTTTTGAAATGTGGTGTTGGAGAAGACTCTTGAGAGTCCCTTGGACTGCAAGGAGATCCAAAGAGTGTATCCTAAAGGAGATCAGTCCTGAATATTCATTGGAAGGACTGATGTTGAAGCTGAAACTCCAATATTTCGGGCACCTGATGTGAAGAGCTGACTCATTTGAAAAGACCCTGATGCTGGGTGATTGAGGGCAGGAGGAGAAGGGGACAACAGAGGATGAGATGGTTGCATAACATCACCGACTCAGTGAACATGAATTTGTGTAAACTCTAGCCGTTGGTGATGGACAGGGAGGCCTAGCATGCTGCACTTCATGGAGTTGCAAAGAGTTGGACATGACTGAACGACTGAATGAACTGAGCCTTTTCTTCACTCCTAATCTCCCTATTGGAAAAGATAGCATCTATTTTGCCCCATTACCACTAGAATCCCCATATTAAAAAGAAAAAAAAAAATCCTTTAGATTCAGATGTTGAAAGGATCTTATAAATGTTATCACAGAAGATATGAGGGATTAATTGACATTTCTGATCATTACTGAGTGTTTTGCACAACATAACACATTCCCATCAGGACTGCTGGTGCTGCTGCTGCTGCTGCTGCGTCGCTTCAGTCGTGTCCGACTCTGTGTGACCCCATCACAGAGATGTTTGTGTGGCTAGATGGCTTCCCACCAGGCTCCCCCGTCCCTGGGATTCTCCAGGCGGGAACACTGGAGTGGGTTGCCATTTCCTTCTCCAGTGCATGAAACTGAAAAGTGAAAGTGAAGTTGCTCAGCCGTGTCCGACTCTTAGCAACCTCATGGACTGCAGCCTATCAGGCTCCCCCGTCCATTGGTACCCGTGATTTAAAGCAGAAATTCTCAAGATGAGGCTGAAGGGAACAAGGACTACTCCAGCTCTAGGAAAGTAGATGCCCCAGGTAGGGAATCATTACACTTAACCTGTTTTGGCTAAATAAACTATGATTAACAGGGAATACATATTTTATTTTTTAATCAGCTTTTCCTGGAAAAGCAAGGTCGGTGAGAAGTAAAAACGACTCTCACTCATTAGGTAGCATATTCATCAATATAATGCTACAGTTTTAAGAAGCAAACTCCAATGGGTATAATGTCTCAAAAAATAACTCATTCAAAGTCCACAATGGGTGTTCCTTATGACAGGTATTTTTTCCTCCTGGTGATGTTCCAGGGGTCCAGTCTTCTCTCTTGTGCTTCTACCATAATCTTGCGGATCATTGTGTCCATTTGCATCAACCTAGGGGGAAGAAATGGAAAAGCACAGACAGTATTACCTGGGGTGGCATTTTGTGCAGAAGACCTGGAAATAATGTTCATCATTGCTAGTCACACTCTATCGGCTAGAGCACAAAATCCTACCTGCCAGTCTGCAAGTGCAGAAGAAAAAAAAGGAAAAAAAAAAAAAAGGCTGGGAAATACTGTTGACCAAGTTGTTCAGGAAAATGATGACTTAAGGTTGGTGAGCTGCTAGGGCAGTTTGCTGCCATAGCATGAACATTGTGCCTCAGCTACCAATGAAGGGAGGTGTAGGTGAGGAGAAATAAACTTGAGCTTCCCAGGTGGTGCTAGTGGTAAAGAATCTAGCTGCTAAAGCAGGAGATGCAAGAGATGTTTGATCCCTGGGTGAGGAAGATCCCCTGAAGGAAGGCACAGTAACCCACATCAGTATTCTTGCCTGGAGAATCGCATGGACAGAGTAGCCTGGTGGGCCACAGTCCATGGGGACACAAAGAGATCGATACAACTGAGCACACACACATACCTGAATAAAACTGGTCTCTAAATTTATTGCACAGAATCCCCACATTTTCAAAAATCATTTATTTCAGTTTATAGTCAAATATATATTGCTGTTCTTGCTTACCAACAACTCTACATTTGAAAATTTACTGGTTCTTTCTAATCGCTCATGACTCTCAGCTCTCAACTTGATAACTCTGGCTATCACACAACCTGGGAGATATTTAATATACGATAGAGGGAATTCTCCAAGCCAGGCTTCAGTACTCCAAGCCAGGCTTCAATACTTCAATACTCCAAGTTCACAGAGCCATGAATTTCCAGATGTTCAAGCTGGATTTAGAAAAGGCAGAGAAACCAGAGAACAAATTGCCAACATCTGTTGGATCATTGAGAAAACACGGGATCCAGAAAAACATCTGCTTTAATGACTATGCCAAAGCCTTTGACTGTGTGGATCACAACAAGCTGTGGAAAATTCTTAAAGAGATGGGAATACCAGACCACCTGACCTGCCTCCTGAGAAATCTGTATGCAGGACAAGAAGCAACAGTTAGAAATGGCCATGAAACAATAGGCTGGTTCCAAACTGGGACAGGAGTACATCAAGGCTGCATATTGTCATGCTGCTTATTTAACTTATATGCAGTGTACATCATGAGAAACACTGGAGTGGATGAAGCACAAGCTAGAATCAAGATTGTCGGGAGAAATATCAATAACCTCAGATATGCAGGTGACACCATTCTTATGGCAGAAAGAGAAGAAGAACTAAAGAGCCTCTTTAATTCTGAAAGTGAAAGTGAAAAAGGAGAGTGAAAAAGTTGGCTTAAAGCTCAACATTCAGCAAACAAAAATCATGGCATCCAGTACCATCACTTCATGGCAAATAGATGGGGAAACAATGGAAACCTTGAGAGACTGTTTTTGGGGGGAGGGCTCCAAAATCACTGTAGATGATAGCTGCAACCATGAAATTAAAAGACACTTGCTCCTTGGAAGAAAAGCTATGACCAACCTAGATAGCATATTAAAAAGCAGAGATATTTCTTTGCCAACAAAGGTCCATTTAGTCAAAGCTATGGTTTTTACCAGTAGTCATGTATGGATGTGAGAATTATAAAGAAAGCTGAGTGCCAAAGAATTGATGCTTTTGAACTGTGGTGTTGGAAAAGAGTATTGAAAGTCCGGAGATCCAACCAGTTAATCTTAAAGGAAATCAGTCCTGAATATTCTTTGGAAGGACTCATGCTGAAACTGAAACGCCAATACTTTGGCCACCAGTTGAAAAGAACTGACTCACTAGAAAAGACCCTGGTCCTGGGAAAGACGGAAGTCAGGAGGAGAAGGGGATGACAGTGTGTGAGATGGATGGATGACATCACCAACACGACGGATGTGAGTTTGAGCAAGTTCCTGGAGTTTGTGATGGACAGGAAAGCCTGGTGTTCCAGAGTCCATGGGGTTGCAAGAATTGGACATGAATTAGTGACTGAACTTACCTGAACTGAGAGGGCATTAGTTAGAGGAGTTGACAAATGAGGTTGAATAGTAGAGTATGGAGAGAAGATAGTGTAAACTCTAGCAAAAAAAATTCCCTTTTTTGCATATATGGAATCTAGAAAGATGGTACTGATGTACCTATTTAGAGGACAACATTGCAGATGCAGACATAGATAACAGACTTATGGACGTGGTGGCATATAGGAGAGGGTGGGATGAATGGAGTGAGTAGCTTGGAAACATATACACTACCATATGTAAAACAGAGAGCCAGTGGGAATTTGCTGTATGACTCAGAAAGCTCAAACTGGGGGTCTCTGATAACCTAGAGGGTTGGAGTCGGGTGGAAGGTGGGAGGGAGGTTTAAGAGGGAAGGAACATATGTCTACCTGTGGCTCATTCATGTTGATGTATGGCAGAAACCAACACAACACAATATTGTAAAGTAATTATCATTCAATTAAAAATAAATAAATTTTTAAAAAATTTAAAAATAAGTAATTGGTTCTTGATGTGAGATAAGAAGGAATCAACCCTAAAGATATTTGATTCTCTTCTTTGAAGCCTTTCCCTAAATAATCTTTTCTTTTGTGTCAAATCCTACTTTCTACCTCTTTGCATTAGGTCTAGTTCTGACGTGTTTTTTTTTTTGTTTTTTTTTTGTTTTTTTTTTAGCTTGTAACTGACTACCATTCTGCCTTTTTTGAAACTTATTGGAGATGTTTTAAGCTTACATAGGGAGATGCAGAAAGTACTAGTGGAATGAGAATTTTTTTTATGGTTTATTCATGCAAAGTGAGTTACCAAGGGCATCCCAAACAAGCTGTGGAAAGGGTGAGAAGGAGGCAGAAACAATATTTGCATGCAGCACACTTGAAGTTGCAAGTTTGAATCATTTGGGCTTTCTCCTGGAGCAGCAGATTTTTCTCCGTAGGAAGGTCTTATCTACTGCGGAGGAAAGATTGGGTTATATAGGTTATATAATCGTTAACAAACTGTCAGCTATAGATATTCTGATTCTGCAGTGTAATTAAATCTCATACCTCATATGGACTCGAGAAGATGGAACCCAGGAGATTTCATCAAAAAGAAACATCTGAATATTTCCCAGGCTTCATGCCCTATGTTATAGTTTCTACATTAAAAAATGTGAGATTTTGATAACTATGCATAATGTAAAGGAAAGACTACTTGTCCACACAGTAAGTTCAAGGAAAGATTTTTGAAATTGATGCCTTAGAGAAAATTAGAAGTTAGAAACATCAGAACCCTAAAGGGTTTTAAGATAATCCTGTTACTTTAGTTATAGAGAATGAAAGGCCTAAATATGTTGAGTGACTTGCTAAAGTTTACAAATGAAGTCACATATATTGAGGTTTGGCAAGTCTCTCTCTCATTACAATATTCTTTAATATTAAAAAATATACAGAAACAAAATTATTTTAAAGCCAACATTCATTTCTGGAGCCTGAAACAAGCAAAAATTTTTTCAGTAGTCACAAAAATGCATCAATAGAAAAGATGTAGTAGAGTTTAGCTTTGTTTCTGCTAATCATATAAGAAAAAGCAAGCAATATATTTAAGTAATTGAATATTGAGCTAGAATTATTCAGTGTAGTTTTGCACAGAAGCATATAAAATAGAACTTAATGGACTGGGAATGTTAACTAAAAATTATCTGAATGAGAAAAATAAAATTAGTAGGTCAGTCATAAAAAAAAGATAAAGACAAAACAAACAAACAAAAAAACAAGACAGCAGAGAAATTTGACATCTCATTATTCATGGGAATACTGTTACTATGGCATTATAAACAGGAGGATATGGAAAGAGGAACATCTTCTGAAAGCACCTAGAAGCGTTTTTCTCCTGTGAATGTGCATATGTGAGAAAAAAATTCTTTGGATTTTGGCAATGTTCTAACAATAATTAGCTTCAGTGGGAATGTTTGTAGGTACATATTTACATAAACTAAAATGAGAATAAGACAAACGAGGTGAATGGCTGTTATCTCTGAATCAGATAAAATAGGATCATGGCAAGAGGGGAAAGCTTTCAGATTTGGACACTCAAAAGTCTTGGTCAGTGGTGCTACACTGACTAACAGAATTATAAGGTAAATTGACTTGTTTGTTCATCAGGACATTATTATAGAATATTAATCATATAGAAGAAAAAAACACCCAAAGATTACTTGTCATAGTGTGAACTGTATTTCATAGAACACCGAGGAAGATTACATTAGGCATAAAATTATTACCACTATAATGTACATATTAAACCAACATTAATGTGTTTGGCTATTTTCCTTTTTCTTTCCAAGTAATATCAGTCTTGTATGTCTAGATATGAATAGTTTAATAGGAATAAAATTCCATATCTTCAAGTTCTGTAAAACTCATAAAGTTAACTTGAGAATAGGCTGTTGGTGTGCTCTCAAAACTGTTGCTTCACTTCACAGACTGAAGGCCTAGTTTGCTTTTCTGTATCTTACTATGGTTCATTATGGAAATGTAAAAATTTTGTGGGAATCAAACAGGTAGACAGTTGAATATATCAGTTTTAGGTACCTTCTTTTAATCAATGCTTTTTTGTTCCATACAATTTATTTTCAGGGTAAAGAACTATATTAGAAAATATGTTTAAAGCTATATGAGGATATTGTTAGATATTTAATAGAGTGGGACAGTTCAACTGACCATAATTTTCCTTAAATGGCATGTTCTCTTCCATCTTATGACTACTGTCAATTAATTTAATTTCTTCTGAGAGAAAGATCTAGTAAAGGAAAGCAGAGGGGCATTAGAAAGTTAGAGAACTTTCACACTTTTCTAATGTGGTTCATTAATTCATCATAAAACAAACTCATAGCAAGACTCTATGCCTTATCTAGCTTTGTATTTATCTAAAGAATTGAAATTAATAAATAACATAAATAAATAATATAAATAATATAAAGGGTCATAATTTAAGATCTGCACTTGAACTGAAAAATGATATTGGATTTTTTTTTTAACAGACTGTAAGTCTGATTATGTTAATTTACTAAACAATGAGGATGGAGTTTGCCACTTAGGTTATGTATTATACATTTTGTGCAAATTGAATGACCTAATTTCTAATTCCAAGGCTTTGATATTAACATACTTAAGGTGCACAAAGAGATTAAATATATTTCATTTCACTTTATAAGACAATGGTGGTTTAGGTTTAGTTTTAGGTTTAGGTTTAGTTGCTAAGTCATGTCTGATTCTTGTGACTGTAACCTGCCAGGCTCCTCTGTCCATGGGATTTTCCAGGCAAGAATAGTGGAGGGGATTGCCATTTCCTTCTCCAGGGGGTCTTCCCAACCCAGGAATTGAACCTGTGTCTCCTGCATTGAAAATAGGTTCTTTACTGCTGAGCCATCAGGGAAGCCCATTAAGACACTGGTAGAGATGCATTAGGAAAGAAGATTCTTAGATTCTCAAGGGTTCCAGAGAATCTTAGAAACTCTAGACTAGTGGAAAGATAATCAGCTTTGGAACCATGCAGTAATTTCTGTTCTGGCCCTGTTAGCCATATAGGCAGGTTATGTAGAGAAATTGGGGCTATAATACTTACCTAGAAGGACCAAGATAATGTATATTTAAAGCTTCTAATGTAGAACGTAGAAGGTACTCAATAGTAGTTTGAGATGTGTTATTACTCTAAGGGACGTATATTCAAGATTAAAACCATAGAGGGAGGAGAGCCTAAATCTGCCTGAAGAGAACAAGGACAGTTTTAGCACAGAGGCCACATTTGACTTGGCTCTTGAAGGGAGAGTTTGTCAGGTGGACTATAATAAAAGGCATTTCAGAGATAGAAAACAAACAGTGTTTGCAAAGACACGGAGATAAGAACTGTGGGTTTTAGATGAGAGGAACAGGGTGGCTGGCAGTGTAAAAAATAAGCAAAGCTGATAGAACCAAATAAACAGGAAGAGATTCCCAAAGGGAGAACAGCCTAAATGCTGAGTATGAGATGCATATAGTACTGGCCTTAGCATTCCTGAATGTTTTCGTGAGGAGTGTCTTGGTGTCTCACGATTGTGGCATAGTTGTTTACTCTTCATTACAATGTATGGTTTGGTTGTTATGAAGGATCTTTTTAAATGGAGTTCCACAAAGCCAGTGCTTTTTACTCTGGTAATTTTACCTTACCCCAGATATATAAAGTCGTAGTCCCAATTTATATAGTTCTTAATTGGCCAGATAAGTGGTTTTCATTAGCTTCTGTTAAAAATGCCTTGTAAAAAATTACATTAAAAAAGAGTCTATAGAACTTCAGCAAGTTATTTATAGTGGTAAGCCTCTGTTTAGTTTAGATTCCTCAGTATATTTGAGTTTTCTAGGTGATGACTGAGATTTTGAAACAATACATTTGGGACCACAACTATAGTGAGAATGGAAAAAAGTCAACCCCCATTCTATGAAAATGTGGAGAGTGGCTTTTTTTGGACACCTTCTCCCCTCATTGTACACTGGAGTTATAAGTCATAGATCCTTTGATGTTAAAGGAAACATGAACGGTATTTAGAAACTAAGGAGCTTGTTACAGGTTTTACAGTTATAAGTTGCCAGAGCTAAGTTTGTCCCAAGATCACAGTTGTTTTTTCTGTAGCATGATGTTGCTGAGACCAAAAGTTGTCTTATTATTATTTAGGGAAAAAGTTAATAAAAGGAAAAAAGTGGAGCATAAATATCCTTCAAATTATAGAAAAAATCTTTGTTGGTATAGATTTTTGGTTGTAGCCTACTTGCAAACCAGTTTCGTGCTAAGTCGCTTTAGTCATGTCTGACCATTTGCAACCTCATGGATTGTAGCCTGCAGACTCCTCTGTTCATAGGATTCTCCAGGCAAGAGTACTGGAATGGATTGCCATTTCCTTCTCCAATAAACCAGTTTAAGTGTGTGTGCGGGGGGAAATATATGTGTATATATATCTCACTGGAGAAGGCAATGGCACCCCACTCCAATACTCTTGCCTGAAAAATCCATGGATAGAGGAGTCTGGTAGGCTGCAGTCCATGGGGTCGCTAAGAGTTGGATATGACTAAGCAACTTCACTTTCACTTTTTACTTTCATGCATTAGAGAAGGAAATGGCAACCCACTCCAATGTTCTTGCCTGGAGCATCCCAGGGACTGGGAAGCCTGGTGGGCTGCCGTCTATGGGATTGCACAGAGTCGGACACAACTGAAGTGACTTAGTAGTAGCAGCAGAGATGTATTAAAATTAATATTTTGATTTTCCTAATTCTTTCTTATTGACTTTAATAAAGTACTTCCAACTTAAAAAAAACATGTATAAATAATGTATGTTTGAAAAGTCTTGGTAAAATAGTATTCATATATGTATTAGTTTTCTGTTGCTGAATAAGAAACTATCATAAAGTTAATGGCTTAAAACGCACTCATTTATTATTTCACAGTGTCTATAGGTTGGAAATGTCGCATAGTCCAGTTGAGGTCTCTGGTTGGAATTGAGAAAGTTGCAAGTAAAGTGTTCACAGGGCTCCAAAGTCATCTGAGATTCATTTAAAGTCCTTTTCCAAATTCACTAGGTGTTAGAATTAAGAATTTCGTGTCAGTTGTGTCACTGAGGTATGCAATTTCTCATTACCTGTAAATTAGAACCACTTTCAGCTCCTAAAGGTCACTTTGGTCCTTCACATATGGGGCTTGTCTCTCAAAACATGGCAGTTCACTTCTTGAAGACCAGCAGGAGACTCTCTTTCCATGATGGGCTCCATCCTTCTTCAAAGCTTCTCCGATGAAATCATACTTACCAGGGATAATCTTCATTTTTATTAACTCAAAATCAATGAATTGGAGATCTTAATTTCATCTGTAGTATTCTTCACCTTCTATCACATAGTAGAATGGGAAAGACTAGAGATCTCTTCAAGAAAATTAGAGATACCAAGGGAATATTTCATGCAAAGTTGGGCTCAATAAAGATCAGAAATGATATTGACCTAACAGAAGTAGAAGACATTAAGAAGAGGTGGCATGAACACACAGAAGAACTATGCAAAAAAGATCTTCATGACCCAGTTAATCACGATGGTGTGATCACTCACCTAGAGCCAGATATCCTGGAAGGAGAAGTCAAGTGGGCCTTAGAAAGTATCACTACAAAGATAGCTAGTGGAGGTGATGGAATTCAAGTTGAGCTATTTCAAATCCTAGAAGATGATGATGCTGTAAAAGTTCTGCACTGAATATGCTAGCAAATTTGGAAAACTCAGCAGTGGCCAAAGGACTGGAAAAGGTCAGTTTTCCTTTCAATCCCAAAGAAAGGCAATGCCAAAGATTGCTCAAACTATGACACAATTGCACTCATCTCACATGCTAGCAAAGTAATGCTCAAAATTTTCCAAGCCAGGCTTCAGCAATACGTGAACCATGAAATTCCAGATGCTCAAGTTGGTTTTAGAAAAGGTAGAGGAACCAGAGATCAAATTGCCAACATCCTCTGGATCATCAAAAAAGCAAGNATACTTTGGCCACATGATGCAAAGATCTGACTCATTTGAAAAGACCCTGATGCTGGGAAAGATTGAGGGCAGGAGAAGGGGTCAACAGAGGATGTGATTGTTGGATGGCATCACTGACTCAGTGGACATGAGTTTGGGTAAACTCTGGGAGTTGGTGATGGGCAGGGAGTCCTGGCATGCTGCAGTCCATGGGTTCACAAAGAGTTGGACATGACTGAATGACTGAACTGAAATGAACTGATCCTTCATCTTTACCATTTAATGTCATCTAATAATCAGAATGAAATCTATCATACCACATCTCACCCAAGCTCAAGAGGAAGGGAATAAACAGGATGTATACCCCAAGATATAGGAATCTGGGGATCATCTTAAAAACCTATCAACCACATTATTCTTCCCAGAAACTGAGAAAGAAAAAATAATCTCTAATGGTTTTAAAAATTGTACTGTCAGTCAGATGTCTCTAGCTATTTTTCCTCTGTCTAAATCTTTACTATCTGTATCGAGAAAATTAAAAGAGTTGGGTAAATTTTTTGAGGTAGTGCTAGTTCTCTGTGTGGTTGCTCATAAGCATGAATTTTAAATAAATCAGTTTGCCTAGAGGGTAGATGCTATTGGACTGATGCTATTTATTCTGGGCATCAAAGAATACAAATCAATTATTAAAGATGTTTCATTTGAAATTCATAATTTGTAGAACAATATTTAATTGGTTTATGATATCCTGTCCAACATTTTTTTGTAGTGAAATTTCCTGAAATAGAGAGTCTAGAAAACTGAAAACCATAGTCCTTAGGTTTCTTGCCAGGTTAGGATTCCACAGTGACTTGAAAACACTTATTTGCACTTGGAGAAGTAAAAAGTAAGGCTAAAGCTGGACATTTCCTGTTTTTCTGAGGATTCTGCTGGTAAGCAGTATTGTGGAGACACTTACCTTATTTACTAATACATTTGTTTATTGATTAGTACAATTAACAGAGGTTCCAGTGTCCAGCCAATAGCATCACAGGCATCAGGAGGTCTGAGTGGAACCTCCGCTTTGATCATGGGCCTTATAGCATGGTTCTGAAACTGATGGCAGCCATAGTAGCTTCTGTCATGGAAGGAGCTTTCTAACTACAGTGGAGGTGTGTGGGTGGAAAGAACCTGCTCTAGAACGAGACTTTCCATTCACTGAGTGGTTGCCTGCTCACAGGTCTCTTTGGGTGCTCATCCTCTGTTGTGACTTCGGGAGTCTTTCCTGAAAACACAATCTTGATTCTGTGTTTTCAACACTCTCAGTGATTCAGTAAAGGACCTCTTTTGGCTTCCCCCAGCTAGAATGTATTTTCTCTTTTACTTAACAGTGCCCAGTACAGATAGAACCTCTTTATTTTTTCCAATGCTATTTCTGGAGAGAGAAGCACACTGCTGTACAGAATGGTCATTTTAGTTACTTTCTTGCACCTATCAGGCCCTTTGAATGTGAATGGGGTCAATTCTACTCCTCATTGATGCTTTTTTTCTTTCAATGTGAGAGATTTGAAAATGACTCCTTACAGTGTAGCCCTAATTGTATTTGTACCCAAGGGCGTTTGTTCTCAACTCCAACTGGTAGAAAGCCAGAGGATAGTTTGTTTCTAAAGTTCAATAACACTTAAAAATAATTTTTAAAACTCTCACAGATAGTTCATAGAACTTTCATTATGGCCAGTTATGGATTCAGTGGGAGTTTTCAAATTCAATGAGCATATTTATAGTTAAAATATATAAGTTAAATTATCTACTTGCCCATGGGTATTTTTCCTGAAGGCAAATAATTTCTTCTCTTCTTTCCCTAGCTGCTACTTTAAAAGTTTCATTCCACAGAACTCCCAAGATTGCTTTTAAAAGACTAGATTATCATAGTGTTCAAGAAATAAAGTTGAATCGTGGTTTCTTTTTATTTTGACAGTGATGACATCCTGTTCTGCAGCCAAAGACTATACTGGAGAAAATGAACTCAGTGTAGCAGAAGACACATTTTGGTTTAATACAACAAGGACTTCTTGGCAGAAACTCTGTTTTGGCATGGTGCCCACCGTCATGTCATGTCATGCACACAGCATGGTTTAGTCCTCAGAGCTTATCCAGTGTTTGAATTTTGATGAAGTTAGGGATGATGGGCTGAGTTTTGTAACTTTTGCCTTAAAATGTATTTTATTCATCCATATCTTGTATCTGCCAGCAAAGCCCTTTTGTGTAATCCTTGGCGTAATATCTGTATCTGCTACTACACTCTCTGAGGTTTGGACTTTTTTGCAACCATTTTATCTGCCACTGTTTCTCTCGCTCATCACACTAAATGAATGACTGAAGAGATGTTTAAAAAATTCTCTGCTAATTGTAGTTAAATATGGCATGGTAGAGCATAAATGCTGTGGAAATTTTAGTACCTTATATGGAGACTCCTCTGTCAGTCTAGCAATTAAGACTTTATCTTCCATTGTAGGGGGTGTGGGTTCAATATCTGGTTGGGGAGCTAAGATTCGCACATGCCTCATGGCCAAAAAGTCAAACATAAAAAAAAAAAGCAAAATATTGAAACAAATTCAATAAAGACTTTATAAATGGTCCTAACGAAAAAAAAATTTTAATTATCTTATATGAAATTAAAGTCATTTAAATTCAACTATTTTATGTATCAAGTGAAGAGTTAACACTTGCCATATGTTAGCCATAATTCTATGTAAAATTAAATATTTTCTTATTTCATCCTCAAACATCCCTCTAATTAGGACAGTGCCATCATTAATCTACAACACAGTAGGAAATTGAAGCAAGTAAAAGTTTGCCCAAATCACTCATGAAGAAAGGGGCTGAGTCAGGATTCAGACCCAGGTTCCTAACAAGCACAAGGGCCAACTTCTCAACTTTGACTATCTCTGATTGGAAGCCTTGGGAGATCAGTGGTAAAAACAAATTGAAAAAATTGTGACATATCTACATGTTATTAATTTGTAGGTAAAAGATTTTGGTTTATGGCACATTTCAGAAACTATTATAAACATATAAGCCAATGAGAACCTATCTGAGAATCTAGCAACAATAATAATCACTTATCAAATTCTGAAAATTCTTTTGAGTTTTCGGCCAGAGGCAAGAACAAAAGAAGCTTAAAAAATTCAGATGGGAGAATGTATATGCAGGTTATTTTATTTTTACACTCTGTGTCCTTTCCCTATTTGATTCTACTCCTACCTTCTTATTCAGATTCTCTCACTTCTGAAAATTGAGTTGGGAGGACTCTTGGTGAGGACTATAATGACAGTACCGTAAAGCAGTAATTAGAGACTCTGAAGGTTTTTTTTTTTTTTTCCCCAAATGCTTTTACCAGGAAAGTATCCTAAAGTATTAACACTGATTTCAGTGTTCCCTCTTAGAAAGCATTGGCCCAGAATTACAGGTTTAGGCACATACCATGTTTTTCATTATGTAATAATGTCTATCACAATCTTTTAAATAGTGTGGCAAATCATTCAGCACCTTTAAATACTAAGGAAACGTTGCCTGATTTGCTAGAGCATGAATGTGATAGAAATGACAAAGCCCATTACACAATAAGACATGATTACTCTCAGATCATTAAACTCAGTGTCTGAAAGCTTAGCGTGGATGTAAAACTGACCTTTTTTTTTTGTTACTGATAACAGAACTTACTGCTGTCTCCCACTCTCACCTTCATAGCAACTCAGAAAATACCAGTAATGTATCTTAGGCACAGAGATATGACTTTTATACAAAGCTCCTTAAATGCGCTTGTCTGTCCTTGTCCTCTTACAACATTAATCATGACACACTGTAGTGTTCTCTTTAGTTGCCCCTATTCTTCATTAGTCTGTGAGGTCCTTGAGAGTACAGACTATGCATATTCTCCCAAAGGAGATAGAATGCAGCTTGATACAGTGTAACTATTTGACAACACTGGTTGATGAAGCAGAGGGTCACGCTGTTTATTTGGTGTGTCAGTTTTCTATTGCAGTGATACCAAACCCTGTTAATTATTTTACAGTTCTGTAGGTCAGAAGTTGAACTTGGATCTCAGTGGGCTAAAATGCAGAAGTCAACCAGCATTCCTTCTGGGCATCTAGGGGAGTCCATTTTTCTGCTTTTTCTAGCTTTTAAAGGGCACCCACATTCCTTGGCTCACGGCCTCTTCCTCTGACTCCAAGGTCTAGTGTGTAGCATCTTTGGCCAATGTTTTATAGTGATCCCCCTCTGGTTTCTTCTGTTATTTCATTGTTCCACTTTTAAGGATTCTTGTAATTACTTTGGACCTACCTGCATATCCAGGATAATATCCCTATCTTAAGATCAGCTTATTAATAATTTTAATTTCATCTACAACCTTAAAAAATGTAACTTTGCCATGTAATATAACATATTCCGGAGACTAAAATGTAAGCATCTCTGGAGAGCAGGGGCATTATCCTTCCTACCACAGTTCCTAGATTCTATTCTAAAGTCAGCTACACACTTGCTAGTAAAAGTGGAATGGAAGGTGTGGAATATGGCTTCTGCAAGGTCCGCTCTCACCTCCAACCTTCAGCATGTTTCTTTCTATCCTGTGGAAACTGGGCTGCTAGAACTCTTATGCCAAGTTCCTATGCAGCTAGTTTTCCAGGTGTGATTAAGGTTTGAGCCTCAGATGCACTGCAGGGAAATTTGAATTCCATAATGAAGGATGTAAAGAAAGAAGAAAAAATAAGTAAGACATCCATTTCTATGGTGTGGGATGGGCCAGAGGAATTCATAGGTCTGCAGTCATTGCTTCTATGATTTGGTAGCTTTCTATAGTCAGAATGGCATTTACTGAACTATGGCAGGGGTGGTGTGGTGCTAGGTTTACAAGTTTTATGATTTGGTAGCTATAGTTTTCCTGGGCAGGGGCAGAATGCTTCTGAGGGCTTGATGGTTTCCTGGGCAGCTCCATCAGCACCTGTAGCCCATTTTTAAGTAATGTACTGTATGGGGAGTCAGTATTCCATCAGTCCTAAATATATTTTTCCACTTTAACTGTCAGTATGTTTATCATTCTTAGTAGTACATGAAATAATGGTGTGTCTTATAATCACTGCTCTTAGTTATATGAAATATTATACATTTCTTCCTGGGAAAACCATTTAGCATGGTTCATGCAACTCAGTCCTATCTAATGCAGGTATGTGTACTAAGTCACTTCAGTGGTGTCTAACTCTTTGCAACCCTATGGACTGCAGCCCACCAGGCTCCTCTGTCCATGGGATTCTCCAGGCAATAATATTGGAGCAGGTTGCCATTTCCTCTTTCAGGGGATCTTCCCAACCCAGGGATCGAATGCACTTAAGTCTCCTTCATTGGCAGGTGGGTTCTTACCACTAGTGCCATCTGGGAAGCCCTTGGGTCAGCAGTTTATAACATAATGAAAATGAGTACTTGACCTTTAAAATTCAATTCTAAGACATAGGAAAACATATTTCTTAAATTTTCTTTTGTAATAATTGTGCATTAACCACCAAGAACAAAATGGACTTTGATTCAGAAAAGCAATATACCAGCAAATTACTTGCTATGTAAAACTAGAGGTTGCCTTTAACAAGGCAGATTTATCATAACTTACTTTAAGATATTAAGTCATATAGACCTAGATGCCCTGTGGAGTAAATAATTCCCATTATTAAGCTTTAGCAAATCAGTATTTTTAAAATTTGTAATTTATCCCATGACAGAGATTTTTTTAGGTTCTCCAAATCTCATTGCCTTTTCTCAATAACCTTGTATATGAAACATCAAGACAAATTTTAGGGAAGCAGATATAAGGTTGGAAAAATAATTTAACATTTGCTTCAGCTTTTAATGTTAATTTATATATTCAATTGGTAAAGAAAAGTATTCCGATTCAGAATACGAAATACAATGACATAAGAGACTCATTATAAAACATTCATATTTGTGCTAACAGTAAAGGTGCAATTGTAATTTTACTTGTGTGCTCTTAAAAGTCAAACATCAAAAACAACTGGATGTACCACTTAGTTGATGTTTAACCCTTTACAATTCAGGCCTGAATTCCACTTTGATAGAAATATTTCTGAAATGTCTTCTATGCCTCCTTGCTTCCCATTTTAAACTGTATCAAAATTTTCTTGTGATACATGCTTATGGTATGGTTGACCAGGTACAAAACTAAGTAGGGTGGAATGGATATGTTGGGATATATACAATCATGTTGGCTCTGTAGATTTTCTTGGAAAATATATATTCCAATGCCAGCATACTTGTTTTCATATCTCTCTCTTCTAATAAAGGTTGAGTTTAAAATGTGCAGATTGATGACTTCCTAAGCAGAGCTCAAAAGCTATATTCTGTAAAAAATATTTGTGCATGAAAGGTTGAAGCAGAAAGTGACCACTGAGTAGAAAATTATCTTGTTTTACTTCTCCTGAGTGTCCTTTGACTCATCTGGACAAATTTCAACACTATTATTTCTGTATCACTGATGCCAATCACAGTTCACTTTGGGTTTTCTGCCTGATGCCCAATTTATTTAGGGTGAATATTCTTCATTGTCATGAATTTTTTAATATCTCAGTGAAAATGGACATATTTTTTACCTTCATTGGATAATTTATGCTTATCTGATACCAGACTACAATTTTTGCTAAGTCGTTCTTTAACAAGCAACACAAATACAGGTAAATTTATAATTGTTTTTATCCTAAAAAAACTATTGAATGTTCTCTAATGGATCTTTTGTATGATAACATTTCACATTTAGAAGCTGAATACCATAGTTCATAGGCTGAATAAAATAACACTGTGTTAATAACACAGTCAATTCTCACTGAAAATTCAGGAATATACTGAAGAGTGTTTTTCTAAGCTTATGCTTGCTTCTTTAAAGTTTCTCAGTATTCCATATGCAACAGAGAACTTTTTGTCCATTTTTATTAGCCTATCGGTGGGCTAGTTATTGAATTGTAACATCATGTTATTTTAAAAAGCTTTCTTTGCATTAAAATGTAATTTGCTTGACAAATACAGAATCAAAACAATCAAGTGTTATTCTGAACACACTTAATTCAGAATAAATTTTGCATAGACTTGAGGTCATGTGTGATCTGGTAGTCTCTCATGACCACGTCCATTAGACATTTTTGACCCTGAATCAGTTTCATAGATTCTTCCATATTCTGAATCAAAGTAAACATCACTGGAAATTTTGTAAAAGATGCCTCTTAAAGTCTTTTGCTAATCATTAGCTTTTTCTATTTGAAAGCACAGAATATTTGGCATGTAGATGATGAAGTAATTCACACAAAAGAGAAGTATTGAAACCCTGAAGACCTAGTTATTTGTAATGAGAAACAAATATTGTACAGGACTATTTTCATTTGTTTTTCATATTTTAATAGCAATATAAAATAGACAATAAGTTGTCTAAATAATTAGTATAAATTACCAGAGGTTCATACATTTTCTGCTCTTTTTTATTTTTAGGAAAAGTATTAGTTTATAGTCTCAGTGGATGTTAGGCCTTATTTATCCTTGATAGGCTTATTTCTTAGACTTCCCCAAGGTATATAAAACACAAAAAGGTAATACCAGTTTTTAATTATATGTCTACCATTGAGGTATTTCAATTCATTACTTTAAAGTTTCATCTGGCTGGATTTCTGTGAATCAGTTCCTCTAGAGACTGATCATTTAAAACTATTTTTTTTCTCTCTTTAAATGGCAGTTTAAGTAGAACATAAGCAAATCGAAAACCAACAATAATCCTATTTTACCAGAACATAAAAATTTGTCATTTGATTCTAATTGTCTTAATCTTAAAGCTGCTTGGCAGATGTGGAAGTATACATTTTCATTAACTTATTCATTCCTTCAACAAAAGTATAAAAAGCATACCAGGGACTACTGTTAAATGCTGAGGAAACAAACACATGAACTCAGATTAGTTCAGTTCAGTTCAGTAGCTCAGTCATATCCAACTCTGTGACCCCATGGACAGCAGCACACCAGGCCTCCCTGTCCATCACCAACTCCTAGAGTTCACTCAGACTCACGTCCATCGAGTCAGTGATGCCATCCAGCCATCTCATCCTCGGTCGTCCCCTTCTCCTCCTGCCCCCAATCCCTCCCAGCATCAGAGTCTTNCCAGGCCTCCCTGTCCATCACCAACTCCTAGAGTTCACTCAGACTCACGTCCATCGAGTCAGTGATGCCATCCAGCCATCTCATCCTCGGTCGTCCCCTTCTCCTCCTGCCCCCAATCCCTCCCAGCATCAGAGTCTTTTCCAGTGAGTCAACTCTTCCCATGAGGTGGCCAAAGTACTGGAGTTTCAGCTTCAGCATCATTCCTTCCAAAGAAATCCCAGGGCTGATCTCCTTCAGAATGGACTGGTTGGATCTCCTTGCAGTCCAAGGGACTCTCAAGAGTCTTCTCCAACACCACAGTTCAAAAGCATCAATTCTTTGGTGCTCAGCCTTCTTCACGGTCCAACTCTCACATCCATACATTACTCCTGGAAAAGCCATAGCTTTGACTAGATGGACCTTTGTTGGCAAAGTAATATCCCTGCTTTTTAATATGCTGTCTAGGTTGGTCATAGCTTTTCTTCCAAGGAGCAGGCATCTTTTAATTTCATGGCTGTGGTCACCATCTGTGGCAATTTTGGAGTCCAAGAAAATAAAGTCTGTCACTGTTTACATTGTTTCCCCATTATTTGCTATGAAGTGATGGGACTGTGGCCACTGAGATAGTCAATTCCTAGGCCAGTTGATAAGAAGTCCACGGTCCCTGAGGCAGAGAGAGAGGGATCTGGGGCTCTCAAGGAAATAGGGGCCTGGAATTCTCAAGGAGGAGGAAAGGACAAACATTTCTTTTTTCTACATTTCTTAGTAAGGATTATATAGCAATAATGTATCCTGCCTGAGGACATGTTTCTCCTTGTTGAAAACCTTCTGACTAATACTATTATCTTAAAATGCAAATTGTAGAAGTGGGTCTAGTAAGATCTTTACAATCTTGAGATATTTTGATTTATTTTAATAAGCAATTAAAAAAGTATATAATTCCCTTGCTAAGATTCACGATGGGGGCACTCTCCTTCCCCCTTCTGATGTCTATGTCAGAAGATTTCTCTTTTCCTTTTCATACTTTAATAAAACTCTACTACACAAAAGCTCTTGAGTGATCAAGCCTGGTCCATGGTCCCAAAGCCAAGTCTTCTTCTGAGATCATGAATCCAACAGTGGTCACTGTACAATATTACCATGATCTTAGTTTTTTGACTGTGGAGTTTCAACATTCAGATCAATGTTGAGCTCAGATCAGTCTTGCCCTAAAACAGCTCACTGTCTACTAGGAGGAGGAGAAAAAATTGTTCATAGTTTATCACAGCTTTTAAGCAGTCCATTTACACTAGAGTAGATGCTTTTGAAATTAGCACTTGCAAGGACCTATGGAGTTTCCCTCGTGGCTCAGAGAGTAAAGAATCTGTCCACAGTGTGGGAGACTTGAGTTCTATCTGTGGTTCAGGAAAATCTGTGGAGAAGGGAAAATCTCCTGAGTGACCAACATTTTAACTTACATATGTGCATGCTAAGTCACTTCAGTTGTGCCTGACTCTTTGTGACCCCAAGGACTGTGGACTTCCAAGCTCCTCTGTCCATGACATTTCTCAGGCAAGAATACTGGAGTGGGTTGCTATTCCTTTCTCCGGGGGATCTTCCCAGCCCAGAAATTGAACCCCAGTCTCCTGTACTGCAGGTGAATTCTTTGCCACCTGAACCACCAGGGAAGCCCTTATATGGACCCTGTTAACATCATTATTCATGAGGAACAGGTTACTAAGTTTGCTTATCCTGGGTATTGTATACATTTTAACCAGGTAAGATTTTTCAATTTAATAAATTTATTATAATGGGAGAAAATGGAGGAGAGTTATATATTTTAAGTTGGAACTTTACATACACTACAAGCAAAATTATTTGAAAATGACTGAACCAACAGTATGGATAAAGTATTTTTCTCTACAGTTAATATAAATAAATAGATTTATACTTAATTGATTTAGCAGCTGTTTTAGTGTTTTCATGTGAATTACTCAATTTTCATGTTTAAGTAACTTGTATAAACAGTATAGTTGAAAAGGCTATGTATTATTTGACTGAGTCTTAATTTCCTTTTCCTCAGGTTCTAGGAATCCTCTTCACTATCAAATATATTTATTTGTAATATGATGGACTGATGTGGGATGCTGCTTTCTAGTTTCAGAGCTTCTATTTTTAAGTCTCTGCTTATGTACTTGCCTAGAAATTCTTAAAATCAGAAATAATTTTCTAATCATGAATTCTCTTATGAGAAATTCCATTATATGTAATTTGATTTATGTATGTATTTTGAGAAATGTAACATTTTGTGTTGGAATATATGAAAGTCTGTAAATTAGAAAAGTTAAATATGAAACTAAGAAGTAGTGGCAATAAAAATGAGAATTAAATAAATTAGACAGATATGCCATGGTTGCTGAAAAGAGGCAGAGGTAGCTGAAAGGAAACCTGAGACTTAGGCTTGAATTGTTGTCTCGTCTTGATAAAGGGAAACCAATAAGTGCTTCAAATGAACTACTTATTCTGTGCTGGGATCAAAAATTTCTATTAGTGCAGTTAAATTCTTTGAACTTGTGGACATTAAGAATTATCTAATATCTGCTGAGTAGTTTAAACAAAGGATGCTCAGCATTTTCTTATATTTCTTGCATTTGGTATTTTTATGGTCCAGAAGTTGGATCAAGGAGGGTAGTTTTCAGCAGTCCTAAGTAATAAGCAATTCTTAAAAAAAAAGTTTATTGTGACTACCACATAACAGGCAAGCTTATCACAATATATCTGAAGTGACGTGAAATAAAAGTTGTTCAGTCATGTCTGACTCTTTGTGACCCCATGGACTAGACAGTCCATGGAATTCTCCAGGCCAGAATACTGGAGTGGGTAGAATTTGCCTTCTCCAAGGGATCTTCCCAACCCAGGGATTGAACCCAGGTCTCCCGCATTGCAGGGGAATTCTTTACCAGCTGAACCACAAGGGAAGCCCACAATGTATCTGAGATGTTCCCAAATATCCAATTTTAGATTCATTCTTAGATTTAATTACATTTATAAATTTAATGTTTGAAAGAATGCTAATTATAAAAAGAAGACTGAACATTGTTATTAAGATTAAATTGTCTTTTTCTGGCAAAGGTTTGCCGGAAGAATGTCAGAAACATAGCAAAATTTAAGACCTACATATTTATTGGTTTAAGATGACATGCATGACACAAACATACTTTCAGGTTCAGGTAAGAGATTTAACATTCGGTTGCTTATCGCCAATATTGTTTTTGATTGAATCTATAGCTCCCTAATATTTACTCCATTCCTGGCATTTAGTCCTATTATCACTAATATAAAAAGCATCATATTAGATGGCAGGGTAATTAATGGTGTAGAATCAGTACATAACAAAATGGTCCCGTGTGGCCACAAAAATATTTTCAAACTCAACTGAAATTCTTTGCAATTGCATACTCAAAATCGTAACTTTAACAACATTGATTTATATGACTCTGCTTATAGCAAAATCAGCAGTTTCTTTCTTTATCTGAGTAAACATTAGGCCTGTTTATACTGTTCTAAATTCTGTGTTTTTATTTGTATATTATTTTTCATATTACACTGCCTATTCCTTTCTTGTTTCCCTCATTGATTCCACAAGTCATATATTTTCTCCTTATGCATTATTACACTGAATTTCTAGTGAGTCATTATACATTTTGGCAAGTTTATGTTTTTGCCCTCCCAGTTTTTACCAAGAAAGCTAAAATCAGTGAAAATTACTTGGATTTATGTATGCTCAACTGTTAAACATTGAGAAGTAACAGTGTGAAGTTCTTTAGTATAATAGGTTGAGTCTATTTCAATGTTATTTTTCTAATTATGGTATACATGCTTGATGTATAGAGTTATGTCTCACTGTTTTCAAAGCTTTGGTGAAGATCTTAGAGCAGTTTCATTATGTCATTCATATTCATAACACAAAGATCCTCACCTTAAGTATCTAAGCTCCAACTTCAGCATCAAGGAACGTATGTTTGCCTGCTTCAATTAAAGAGTGGAGGTTAAAATGGGAATTTTGGATGGGACTAAATAACATTTTGGGGCACATATAGGTGTCCATGATGCACATAAAATACAGTATATGAACTTTATATGAAATGAGATGCTGGCTGCCATGCATGCCCCTATATGTGTACGGTGTTCCTTTGAAAGAGGACAGGATTAGCTGTGGGGCTGATTCTGCTCCCATTCAACTATGGATACTATAGTTACTATTTTGGGGAATGAAGGCTACCTGGTCTCTGATGCTGATCCCTCCAGAGTCAGCTCTATGAATCAGGGCCCTAACAATGTATTATCCAGTTTTGTTCTACTTGATAGATTTCTCCTCTTTTAAACTGGTTGAATTTTATTTTATTACAGGTTTAAAAAACTTAGCTTATTGCCCATTCTCATTAACTTGAGCTTTGTGATTAACTTCATGTTTTGAGTTCATCTAGTTTTTAGCCTAATTTGGAACTCTAGATCACTTTATTGTTCAAATAATTTAGCCTGAATAAAGTCCCTTCAAGTTTATGTGTCTTCATAAGTGCTTCAATAAATTACTCTGAAAAATAAAATTGCAAATAGGTATTTTTGCTTTATTTATATATTTATTCATTCAGTGTCAACATTAACTGAGAGGTGACCATGTCTTCTAGCCTTCATTTTCCAATCTTTAGACCCTGCTCAGAATATTATAGTCAATCTCTTTGTATTGATGAGTGATACAAATCTTCAAATTTCAGCACATAATTTGCTTCCTGAGGTTAGTAATATTCTAGCAATATTTCTTTATCTTTATATTAATATTATTAAAGGATTTTTAATAATCCAGAGTTCAGATTCCAATTGTTGAGTTTGGAGTGTGGCTCAGTAATACAAATTTTTATCAAGTCTTCAAATGTTCTTCAGACTATAGTTTTGGAAACCACTTATTATAATGCATTGAGACAAGATATAAATTACCAATGTTATGCTAAATTTTTTTCAAGCTAGGTTTCAATACATGAACTGAGAATTGCACATGTACAAGGTGGGTTTAGAAAAGGCAG
Source organism: Neotragus moschatus (assembly GCA_006410615.1). Classification (NCBI taxonomy): domain Eukaryota; kingdom Metazoa; phylum Chordata; class Mammalia; order Artiodactyla; family Bovidae; genus Neotragus; species Neotragus moschatus. Next base: position 254,903 of record SJYA01000947.1, read on the forward strand.
AGGAACCAGAAATCAAATTGCCAGCATTCACTGGACGATAAAGAAAGCAAGGGAATTCCAGAAAAAATATCTACTTCTGCCTCATTGACTTTGCTAAAACGTTTGACTGTGTGGATAACAGCAAACTGTGGAAAATTCTTAGAAATTTAAGTACTAGACCACCTTACATGTCTCCAGAGAAACCTGTATGTGAGTCAAGAAGCAACAATTAAAACCTTGCAGGAAACAACTGACTGGCTCAAAATTGGGAAAGGAGTACCATGAGGCTGTATATTGTCACCCAACTTATTTAACTTACATGCAGAGTACATTATACAAAATGCCAGGCTGGATGAATAATAAGCTGTAATCAAGATTACTCAGAGAAATATCAGCAACCTCAGATATGCAGATGATGCCACTCTAATAGCAGAAAGTGGAAAGGAACTAAAGAGCTTCTTGATGAGGGTGAAAGAGGAAAGTGAAAAAGCTAGCTTGGAACTCAGCATTCAAAAAACTTAGATCATGGCATCTGGTCCCATCATTTCATGGCAAATAGAAGGGCAAATTATGGAAGAAGTGACAGATTTTATTTTCTTGGTCTCTAAAATCACTGCAGACAATGATTGCAGTCATGAAATTGAAAGACACTTACTCCTTGGAAGAAAATCTATGACAAACCTAGACAGCATATTAAAAAGCAGAGACATCACTTTACAAACAGGAGGTCCCTATAGTCAAAGCTATGATTTTTCCAGTAGTCATGTATGGATGTGAGAGTTGACTGTAATGAAGACTGAGTGTCAAAGAATTGATGTTTTCAAACTGTGGTGCTGAAGAAAATTCTTGAGAGTCCCTTGAAATTCAAGGAGATCAAAACAGTCAGTCCTAAAGGAAATCAACCCTGAATACCACTGTAATGATTGAGTACTTTGAATACCTGATGTGAAGAGCTGACTCATTGGAAAAGACCCTGATGCTGGAAAAGACTGAGGTAAAGAAAAAAGGGTGGCAGAGGATGAGACAGTTAGATAGCATCACTGACTCAATGGACATGAATTTGAGCAAACTCCAGGAGCTGTGGTTGGTTGTTGGGCAGAGGAACCTAATATGCTACAGTCCATGTGGTTACAGTCAGGCCTGAGTTAGCAACTGAACAATAGTATCTACCATAATACAATCCTCCTGGAAGAGAAGGGCAGGTTCCCAAGCTGATTCAAAATGGCTTCAGAGAGCTGAAAAAGTGAATCTGCCTAGGGTGTTTTGGGTTGTTAAGTAGAAGGATTGGGGAAAGGATCTTAACTCTCAATTGGGATCAAAGGATCTCCTGTGTTTAATGCCAGGTTCTTTACCACTGAGACACCGGGACACTAATACATTGATGTTTGACTTGGCCATATCATTTCTTTTAACAATCAATGGAATATGTGAAAGGCTGATACATATCCATTCTGAATCTTGGCCTTAAGAAGTGGCATCATGTATTTCCATCCATCTCTCTGGAAGCTTGCAACCTGAAGAAAATCTTGCCTTGAGTATCTTCCAATCTAAAAGGTTTAATATTTGAAGCTGGTGTGGACCAAAACTGCAATTCAGTGCCCAGCTGGACACAAACTTAATCAGTCAAACTCCAGTGGCCTCTTAAAACTGCAATTTAAAACATAGCCTTTTCCAGAAACTCCCATATTAATATTGTAAGTATAAGAATGATATTTATTGTTTTATGCCACTGAGTTTTGAGGTCACTTATTGTGGTCATTTATATAGGCAAATAAAACATACATGTACTAAAAACAAACCTCTTAAGTTTGTGTCATGCTTATTTGCCCTTTTCTTATCTTTACCAGTTTATTTCTACCTACTCTCTGTCTATAGTACATTTTGGATTCCCTGTGTTTTCTAGGAATGTTAACATCTGGCTTAAATATTTCCTCCCAATTCTATTATTAAAATCATCTTGTTCTTATAATAGCAATAGATTTTCCCCTTTCACTCTAATGTTCACTTGCTACTACTACCTATAACAATATAAATTATCAAGAATTTCCCAGGAAATGGGTAGAAACTAAATTTTACTGTTTTGATTTTTTATTTGAAGAGACTGACAGCATATTAGGAAACTTGATCAATAGCAAAAGTAAACTTTGTAATGCTCCTAGACTCACTTGTACATAATTTGTGTTCAGTTACATTTGTTGAAAGGCTCAGCCAATATTTCTACCAGATTAAACCAAGTTTTATTTATTAAAATTATTAGAATTTTCAATAAGTCTGAATGATATTTCAGAAGTGAAAAGAAAAACACAGATATTAATTCTGTGTGGTAGATCATTCAGGATAAAGCTAAAAAATCAAACTATTTTCAATATTACTATTTAATAATAATCAGAGATTATTAATACACATGATAACAGAGTCTCTGTATTGAAGCTGTGTCTATATCATGAAAGTAAGATATAATGTGTAAGGCAGTTATTCCCTTCAATAAGGGAAATTATTTTTCTAGGTATTTTAAATATAAACTTTGAAATTAAGACTATTAACATAGCCATGGGTGGGTTAAGTCTCTTCAGCAGAAAAGCACTTTATAGTAAAGTCAGATCAGCAAAGCTATGTTGTGATTACAAATAACCCTAAAATCCAAATGTCTTAACACAATAAAATTTTATTTTCTAGCTTATAAGAAATACTGCAGATGCTGATGATTCTGCAGAGCAATTGTCCTTGCTGCAGCAATTCAATTATTCAGGATAAAGAGATTCCAAATCCTGTAGCTTCTCAATATGTAAGGAACTGAACACTGACTCTTAAATTCTCCCACTCAGAAATAGCACACATCATGTCTGCCTGTATTTCCTTAAGTAAGATATACTTAAGTCCATTCCTATCCTCAAGGGGGGACAAGAAGCACAATCTTCTGTTTCTTAAAAGAAAACCACTTGTCAGTGGAGTGTAGAAAAACTTGCTATGTTCACCTGAAGTTAGCTAGCTTGTAAGTAAAACAACAAGGTTTTCAACCCAGTGTTCTTCATCACTGGGCTATGTTCATTCCTTAAGATAAATTAATTAATAAACTTATAGGAATTAAGAGCAAGAATAATTCCAGAAAAGGGGGAAACTAGTAAAGTAATGCTCAAAATTCTCCAAGCCAGGCCTCAGCAGTACATGAACCCTGAACTTCCAGATGTTCAAGCTGGTTTTAGAAAAGGCAGAGGAACCAGAGATCAAATTGCCAAAATCTAGTGGATCATGGAAAAAGCAAGAGAGTTCCAGAAAAATATCTATTTCTGCTTTCTTGACTATGCCAAAGCCTTTGACTGNGTCAAGAATACACAGAAGAACTATACAAAAAAGATCTTCATGACCCAGATAATCATGATGCTGTGATCACTCATCTAGATTGCTCATCAAGTGGGCCTTAGGAAGCATCACTACAAACAAAGCTAGTAGAGGTGATGTAATTCCAGCTGAGCTATTTCAAATCCTAGAAGATGATGTTGTGAAAGTGCTGCACTCAACATGACAAAAAATTTAGAAAACTCAGCAGTTTTATAAACTCAGTGCCCACAGGACTAGAAAACGTCAGTTTTCCTTCCAATCCCAAAGAAAGGCAATGCCAAAGACTGTTCAAACTACTGCAAAATGGCACTCATTTCACATGCTAGCAAGGTATGCTCAAAATCTTCCAAGGTAGTCTTCGACAATATATGAACTGAGAAGTTCATATGTTGATGTACAAGCTAGATTTAGAAAAGGCAGAGGAGCCAGAGATCAAATTGCCAAGAAGCGTTGGATTATAGAAAAAGCTAGAGAATTCCAAAAAACATCAACTCTGCTTCACTGACTATGCTAAAGCCTTTGACTGTGTGGACCACAACAAAGTATGGAAAATTCTTAAAAAGATAGGAATACCAGACCACCTTACCTGCCTCCTGAGAAATCTGTATGCAGGTCAAGAAGCAACAGTTATAACTGGGCATGGAACAAGAGACTGGTTCCAAATAGGATAAGGAGTATGTACAGTTAAGTACCCTGCTTAATTAACTTACATGCAGAGTACATCATGTAAAATCCCAGGCTGGATAAAGCATAAGCTAGAATCAAGATTGCTGAGGAAAATATGAATAGCCTCGAATATGCAGATGACACCACTCTTATTGCAGAAAGTGAAGAGAAAACTGAAGAGCCTCTTGATGAAAGTGAAAGGGGAGAGTGAAAAAGCTGGCTTAAAACTCAACATTCAAAAAACTAAGATCATGGCATCTGGTCCCATCACTTCATGGAAAGTAGATGGGGAAACAATGGAAACAATGACAAACTTTATTTTCTTGGGCTCAGAATCACTGGAGACAATGACTGAAGCCATGAAATTAAAAAAGTTTGCTCCTTATACAGTATAATAAAGCAGATACGTTAGATCTGCTTTAGACATTAATGATGAAATTTTGTCTAGTCCAGTGGTCATGTGTGGATGTGAGAGTTTGACAGTAAACAAGGTTGAGCACTGAAGAATTGATGCTTTTGAACTGTTGTATTAGAGAAGACTTTTAAGCATCCTCTGGACTGCAGGGAAAACAAACCAGTCAATACTAAAGGAAATCAACCCTGAATATTTATGGACGGACCAATTCTGAAGGTGAAGCTGCAATACTTTGGCCACCTGATGCAAATAGCCAACTCATTAGAAAAGACCCTGATACTAGGAAAGGTTGAAGGCAGGAGGAGAAGGAGATGACAGAGGATGAGAAGATTGGATGGCATCACTAATTCAATGAACATGAGTTTGAGCAGTCTCCAGGAGATGATGATGGGCAGGGGAAGCCTGGTGTGCTGCAGTCCATGGGGTCTCAAAGAGTTGGAAACGACTGAGCAGTGAACAACAACAACAATGAAAATACAGGAAAAGACCATATGAGAGGAAACTCATCCTCAGTATCAGTAGATTTATTACCTAGTAATTTACCAAAACTCATATGAGGAAGCATTAAGCAGTGCTTGAAGCCTTTTAGAAGTCATCCACCTCCCAGGCTATAGTTTCTGGGATTAGTCATACAGATTAACTTTTCAATTAACAAGTCTTTTAATATTAGATTTATTTTTCATAAGAAAATATAGACACTTTGGTTTCCTAAAATTCATGAAAGTCTCAAATCAAGGCAAATACTTTGGCTTAATACCACATGCAAACAAAGGAAATATAAGAATGCAGCTGAATTTGAAAATCCTGATTAGCTTTGAAGGTTACTACCAAAAGCTTAGATTTACACAGTGATTTCAAAGACATTTGTCAGTTTGCTTATAATAGAAGTTCAATTCTGGATTATATGCTCTGGTCGAAACTTCTAATTTACTCTAAATGAATGCTCCTTATTTGGAAACAAACAAACAAACAAACAAAAAATAGACTGAGAGAAGAAAGGGAAAATGCATTAATACAGAAGTATCTGTATATGTGTAAGCACATACATAATTTATATTTTAAATTTTAAAATGCATGCTAATGAGTCATCAAAGCTTATTCTGCTTTCACCTAAATCTTTCAATAGAGCCTTTTTATAGAATCTAAAATATAAGATGTATGCTAATGGTTCGTGAGGAAGCATTTGACTTATTTTTGAAACCTACTTGATTATAGATTCAAATCATTGAATCTATATTTGATTCCTTCTATGGAACCCGGAAAAATGTCAGTTGGAAAACACTGATTCTCAGAAAAATAATAATAGAGCCTTTAATATTTAGCAACTATTTCATCTTACATGTGTTTATGCGTTTGCCTCATATCTTCTTTTTTGACATTAGGAGATGGTCTGTTAGACAAAAGGTATAGGACAAGATACGTTAATCATGCAATCTCTATAACATGGATGGTAGAGTGTAAAGAAACATAGGGAACTATTATGTATGGCTAAGAAGAAAATTTGTTGCCCTGGTTCTGATACATTCTGCTTCTTGATGTTGGTTTAGTGACACTCTGTTTTAAGCCTCAATTAAATGATATTATATATATATATATATATATATATATATACACACACACACACACACAGCATTTCCTGAGACTTTCCATTGTGTTGCAAAGACCAAGTGAAAGTGTTCATCGCTCAGGTGTGTCTGATTCTTCATGATCCTGTGGACTGTAGCCTACCATGGTCTGTCCATGGAATTCTCCAGGCAAGAATACTGGAGTGGGTAGTGAATTTTCCAGGGGATCTTCTCGATGCAGGGATTGAACCCAGGTCTCCTGTACTGCAGGCACATTCTTTACTGTCTGAGCCACTAGGGAAGCCCTTTGCAAAGAAGAAAGTACATAATATATGAGGAAATATATTCAAAATTGAAAATTGCAATACACATTGTTATTCAATAGAATAGCTCCACTGGAATCCCACAAATTTAAATCTTGTTACCACTATCGTCACTTGAATTCTATGTTGAATTCTTTTACTTTATTTTATAATCAACTCTACATTTTGAACAGGGCTTCTTTCATCTCCNGTACATAATATATGAGGAAATATATTCAAAATTGAAAATTGCAATACACATTGTTATTCAATAGAATAGCTCCACTGGAATCCCACAAATTTAAATCTTGTTACCACTATCGTCACTTGAATTCTATGTTGAATTCTTTTACTTTATTTTATAATCAACTCTACATTTTGAACAGGGCTTCTTTCATCTCCTCACCTCTCTTTTTAAGCAGCTTTCAGTTCTACTTTATTTCTGTTCCTGAAGGCTCCTTGGGAAACAGATAATCAAACAGTGAGAAATTTACAGTAAATTGTTTCATGTTCTCTGTTGCCTGCAGATAAGACTTTCCTCCCATTCTCTCTTTCTTTCTTTTTTTGAATTTGCTTCATGATCCTTTCTTTTTTTTTTTTCATGATCCTTTCTTAAATAAATATATAGAGAAGAAATTTTACCTATAGCTACCGAACAATTGCACTCATCTCACACACTAGTAAAGTAATGCTCAAGATTCTCCAAGCCATGCTTCAGCAATACTGTGAACTGTGAACTTCCAGATATTCAAGCTGGTTTTAGAAAAGGCAGAGGAATCAGAGATCACATTGCCAGCATCTAATGGATCATGGAAAAAGCAAGAGAGTTCCAGAAAAAACATCTATTTCTGCTTTCTTGACTATGTCAAAGCCTTTGACTGTGTGGATTGCAATAAAACTGTGGGAAGTTCTGAAAGAGATGGGAATACCAGACCACCTGACCTGCCTCTTGAGAAACCTATATGCAGGTCAGGAAGCAACAGTTAGAATTGGACATGGAACAACAGGCTGGTTCCAAATAGGAAAAGGCTGTATATACAGTCAAGACTGTATATTGTCACCTTGCTTATTTAACTTATACACAGAGTACATCATGAGAAATACTGGGCTGGATGAAGCACAAGCTGGAATCAAGATTGTTGGGAGAAATATCAATAACCTCAGATACGCAGATGGCAGAAAGTGAAGAAGAACTAAAGAGCCTCTTGATGAAAGTGAAAGAGAAGAGCGAAAAAGTTGGCTTAAAGCTCAACATTCAGAAAACTCAAATTGTGGCATCTGGTCCCATCACTTCCTGGTAAATAGATGGGGAAACAGTGGAAACAGTGGCTGACTTTATTTTTCTGGGCTCCAAAATCACTGTAGATGGTGACTGCAGCCATGAAATTAAAGATGCTTACTCCTTGGAAGAAAAGTTATGACCAACCTAGACAACTTATTAAAAAGCAGAGACATCACTTTGCCAACAAAGATCCTTCTAGTCAAGGCTTGGTTTTTCCAGTAGTCATGTATGGATGTGAGAGTTGGACTATAAAGAAAGCTGAGCACTGAAGAATTGATGCTTTCAAACTATGGTGTTGGAGAAGACTCTTGAGAGTCCCTTGAACTGATGGAGATCCAACCAGAAAGGAGATCAGTCCAGAATATTCATTGGAAGAACTGATGATGAAGCTGAAACTCCAATCCTTTGGCCACCTGATGTGAAGAGCTGACTCATTTGAAAAGACATGCTGGGAAAGATTGAGGGCAGGAGGAGAAGGGGATAACAGAGGATGAGATGGTTGGATGGCATCAATGACATGATGGAAATGAGTTTGGGTAAACTCCGGGAGTTGGTGATGGACAGAAAGGCCTGGCGTGCTGTGCTCCATGGGGTCACAAAGAGTCAGAAACGACTCAGCGACTGAAATGAAGTTAACTGAGCCACAGTGTCATCTGTCACCACTGCCATTTTGACATTGTTTCTTCTACTACTGACACTACTCCTGGTTACACATACACTGATCTCAGCACACATATTGACTCATGGGATCACCATGACAAGCAGATATGAAGTTTCTTTTAATAGCTCCAATTTACAGTCAATAAAACTATAGCCCATATAAATTACCTAATTCAAAGTGGCTACACACTCACCAACACAAGTGAAATGGGCATTTGGAGAACAAGTGAGAAGTAAGAAATGAATGAACTCGAGACAAAGCCTGTCATCCAGTCTGTGACTACTGGGAAAGTGTTCCAATGAAATCAACCTTTCTCTGTTTTCTTCCAGCAGAAACTAACAAGTGAGTATCATAAGCCTGTAACACATGGGGTCCCAAAATAATCAGCAGGTGATCGAGCCTAACTGCATTAAGAGTGGAGTGGAAATTACCATGAAAGGCATATGAATTGTTCAATAAATAAAAGAGACCTTCAGGTAAATTGGAAGGGCAGCATAGTGCAACTTCTCTCAGTCACTGCCCAAACATATTGTGCTGACCAAAAAGTTCATTTGGGTTCTTCGTACACTGTCATGGAAAAGCCTGAATGAACTTTTGGCCAATTTAATATTTTAAAATTCTATCTTTGGTGATACATGAGTTTGCTTTACTTCTCAGTTCCACCCCCTAGCTCTATAACTTTAGACATTAATTAATTCTCTGATTCTTCATTTTCTTATCTATAAAATGGGGATAATAATAGTATCCACTTATTTAGGGTTATTATGAGAATTGAATTTGACAATCCATAGAGCAATAATTTATCAAGTGAGTGAAGTGAAGTCACTTAGTCGTGTCCGGCTCTTTGAGACTCCATGGACTGTAGCCTCCCAGGCTCCTCCATCCATTGGATTTTCTAGGCGAGGGTACTGGAGTGGGTTGCCATTCCCTTCTCCAGGATATCTTCCCAACCCAGGTATTGAATCCAGGTCTACCCGCATTGTGGGCACATGCTTTACTGTCTGATCCACTTGGGAAGCCAATTTATCAAGCCTGACCAATAATAACTCTTACACATAAATGTTATAATTACAATGCTTGTAATGATCAAAGTTCTGTAAATGTTCAGTTTGTTTCAGAAGTTTTGAGTCTAAAAGATTCAAGAGTTTAAAAGCCAAAATCACTGTCAAGTTAAGGTTTTAAGATACTCAAGTGAAGAGAAGCTCAGTTCTTTCCCCAAATACCATTCCTATAAACTCAGAGAAAACCGGCTGAGAACATGGGTCTTGTGGCTCCCCTTAATATCACGGACTAGGGCTGAGATGGATTTTTTACCATTTGAAGTCTTTCTTTAGATGAAATTCTACATTTGATTCTTTTTGTGTGTGCTCAAGTGAATAGTAACAATTTATAAATGTCCTGTGGTGGTAATATGCCACACATTCTCTTTGCAACAAGATTCAGCCAATTAACTAGCTTTAGGTAAGAAACTCGAGGACAATCCACTCAGCAGGAGCAGTACCTTCCACGTTTATAGTTAATGCATTCCTCTCTCACCCCCCCATAACTTTTGAACCAAACTTTTTTTACTGATCATCTGGATTCAGAAGTTTAATTTTTAAAATAAAAACCCAAGTGATATATGTATATCTTTTTTCTGAAACAATGATTTTCCCTTGCTTAAAACACTCCAAGAGACTTTCCCTTGCAGAATTTGAAATCCACTGATATGTCTCAATACTAAAAAATGAGCCTGTAATAGTCATTGCCTTACTTAACCTCCTCAGGCTAAATGATGTCATGCTGTGCTAAGTCAGCAGCAGAGAACAAATAACACTTCAACAGGAAACTCAGCAAGGAATTCCAAAGTAGAATACAATTCCTTTAACACTTATCTGGAAATGGCCACAATTTCTATTACCATATATTAGAGAAGTCCAAAAGTAGATGGTCTTAAAAATGAATAAAATTGAGTTATCATATTCTGTAGGGAAAAAGTATAAATTTGAAACTGAAATTATCTTCACCTTAAAAAGACTTTCATGGCTTTGATATTTTTTGAAAAATAATAACGAATAAAAATTATCATCACTCATTTTTTTTCTTATATACACCCATTTATTTAACTTATACAATGACTCTGTCCCAAGAGTGTTACATGCATTATATTAACAGAAAAAGAGACAGAGTTAACAAGTGGGAGAAAGGGCCGGAATTCATTTTTTGTGGCACAAAACTAAGACTTCAAGAATCATAACACGCTCTAGGTTCATCCCCCTCACTAGAGCTGACTCACTTTTTTATGGCTGAGTAATATTCTACTGTATATATGTATCACATCTTTATCCATTCTTCTGTCGATGGACGTCAAGGGTGCTGCCACGTCCTGGCTATTATAAATAGTGCTACTATGAACATTGGGGTAGATACGTCTTTTTCAGTTATGGTTTTCTCAGGGTATATGCCCAGTAGTGGCGTTGCTGAGTCACAAGGTAGATTTGTTCCTAGTTTTTAAAGCAATCTCCATACTGCTCTCCATAATGGCTATTTCAGTTTATATCCCACCAACAGTGTCGAAGGGTTCCCTTTTTTCCATATCCTCTCCAGCATTTATTATTTGTAGATTTTTTTGATGATGGCCATTCTGACTAGAGTGAGACGGCATCTCACTTTTGGTTTGCATTTCTCTAATAGTTGGCGATGCTGAACATCTTTATTGGCCATCTGTTTATCTTCTTTGGAGAAATGTCTGTTTAGGTCTTCTGCCCACTTTTGAATTGAGCTCTTTGTTTACCTAATATTGAGCTGTATGAGCTGCTTATATATTCTGGAGATTTATCCTTTGTCAGTTTCATTTGCGATTATTTTTTCCCATTCAGATGTTGTCTTTTATTCTTGTTTATTGTTTCCTTTGCATCAGTCTCTACAAAGAAAATTTATACACATTATTGCATTTGTTTTGCCACTAATGTTTTGCATTTGCAATCCATTTTAGTTTCCTTAATTTGAAGTTTGGTCTCACTCAAAATTCTCATCATATTTTCAAATTAAATACTTGTAGCCCTGGATGTCTCAAAAGCATATGTTAATTTAAATTTCTGCATGTTTCTTAAATATTAACTCAATCCTAAGAGCATCATGCATGCCCATGCCGTCTTCCACTCTATCTGCAATCAATATGTTCTCAATTTTGGAGTAAGGTTCTCCTGTGTTTGCATTAGACCTGCCAAACTATCTCAGTCACTGCTTAGTTACTTGTGAAGAAATGCTTCATTTCCCCTGTTTTAGGCCTTTCCTGGGCTTCCCTGGTGGCTCAGACAGTAAAGAATCTGCCTGCAATGTGGGAGACCTGGGTTCGATCCCTGGGTTAGGAAGATCCCCTGAAGGAGGGCATGACAACCCATTCCAGTATTCTTGCCTGGAGAATCCCCATGGACAGAGGAGCCTGGCAGGGTACAGTTCATCGGGTTCTCAAAGAGTGGGACACGACTGAATGACTAAGCACAAGACTTACCTGAACCTTGGCTTAACTCAACGGTGTAGTTTCAACACTTGTCTGATTGCTCTAGTCTAGCTCTGACATTTCCAAAGCTAACCTGAAAGATAAAGCTTTGAACTAATGACTTTTAAGTGCTCTCATTACAAAAATAATTAATTCTAAGATGGGGCAGCCTGGTGGGCTGCCGCCTATGGGACCACACAGAGTTGCACACGACTGAAGCGACTTAGCAGCAGCAGCAGCAGCAGTCCTTAGTATAATCATTCTTTATTTTATAATTTTTAAATTCAGTTTTTTTATTTTAGGCCTAATTTTAAAAGATTCAAATTTTTAATTTGCCCATCTAATTGTTAAATGCGGATTATCAACTCATTCTATGTTATTTTCTCCTCTAAATAAATCTGTACACTACCTTTTCACAATTTATATGCCCTTAATGTCTCAATCAGTGAGATTTTTGTTATGTAAGATAATAGTTTTTTCTACCAAATTTTAAAAAATAGATATATGTTCCTATAGGAGCAGTTTCAAGGAAATTGTAAGTACAGGTGATCTGTAGGAGGTTTTTGAGCCACTGCAGAACTCACTTGTAATAGAATGAAAATCAAGTGGTAGCAGTTAGGGGTAGTAAAGACTTTCTAGATATTCTTCCTGTGCAGTTCTCTCACCAGAGTGATAGAACTACCTTTGAATGCACATATATTACTGTGTCTGTCAGGGTTCTCCAAAACCAGGACCAATCAAGAAGGAGAGAGAGAGAGACTGAGATTGAATGATTTTGAAACAAAGAGATAGAGAAGGAAAAGACTGAAAAAAAAATGGGTCAAATGATTATGAGTAGGCTGGTAGACTGGAAACTTGGGTGGGAACTGAGGCTACCATCTTTAGACAGAATTCTCTCTTTTCTGTGAGGCCTCAAGTTTTGCTCTTAAGGTCTTAATTTGAAACCCACCCACATTATGAGGCCAATTTCCTTTACTTAAAGTCAATTGATGGTACATGCTGATCACATCCACAAGATACTTTTAGAGCAACATCTAAATTAGTGTTTAAATTAATTACTGAGTACTATAGCTGAGCCAGTTGACACATAAAACTAGCCATCATATTCACCTCCTCCTTTTTTTCCCTTGACAAGTTTTTATGCACAGTGACCTCAAATTCAAATTTTATTGTCTTTTAGTATTTAATCATGGGTCATTAAATTATTGTCCTTTTAAGTATCATCTTTGACTTTCAAAGAAATGTCAACAGAATAAATTACATCAGGCAACTTAAGCTCTCTGCAGTTCAGTTATTTCTGTAATAAATGAAAGAACAATATGATGAATATATATAAATATAAAAATTGAAATAGTAAATCATGTCTTGTTAACACTGTAGTGTTTTAAATGAAGGAATAAATGAGAGACGTATTTAAACAACTTCAAGGTGGCATGCAAATATAAGCAGTTTCACAAGATCTCTACACCATTTTTTATCTGTTTTGTTTTGTTTTTTTCTTGGTCAGTCATTTTCTGGAGCCAGAAACTGGAAAGTGGGCTTTCTGCCACTTTACCTAAAGCCTTCCAAAGTCCACACAAGGCATCCAAACATTCCATCTGAAAGAGAGAACTTTCAGTAAACCAAGATGCTGTTTCAGCTATTAAAAATGTAAGGTCCAGAAACTTAATGTTCAGCTAGATTTGGCTTCCTTAGCCACATTTAGTGCAGTACAGAGAATAGAAAACAGAACTTTATATTCCATCCTCAGTCAAATTGGAACTATATGACTTCTAAAACTGTTAAATATGATGAAGAGTTTTCAAAGTCAGTGACATAATACAGTGGTAAAATGAAGTTGTACAAATAAGATGCCCCATTTGCAGACCTCAGAAAATGTCATGAGTACTGTTTTCTATGTAAGCCATACATATATACACAGATACACAGGACTTTCACAAGCCATGTTTAATGTGTTTTAAAAAAAATCTTTCCTTTTTTTTTTTTTACTTTACTTAAGACAGTTTTTTAAAGAGAAATTTTAGATTCATAGCAAAATTGGGAAAATACCAAGATTTCCCATATGCCCTCCACCCACCACATGCACAGCCTCTCATATTATCCACATCCCTCTCCAGAGTCATATCAGTTCAGTTCAGTCACTCAGTCATGCCTGACTCTTTGCAACTCCGTGGACTGCAGCGTGGCATGCTTCCCTGTCCATCACCAACTCCTGGAGCTTGCTCAAACTCATGTCCATCAGGTCAGTGATGCCATCCAACCATCTCATCCTCTGTCATCCCCTTCTCCCTCTGCCTTCAATCTTTCCCAGCATCAGGATCTTTTCCAATGAGTCAGTTCTTCACATCAGGTGGCCAAAGTACTAGAGCTTCAGCTGAAGCATCAGTCCTTCCAATGGATATTCAGGACTGATTTCCTTTAGGACTGACTGGTTGATCTCCTTGCAGTCCAAGAGACTCAAGAGTTTTCTCCAATACCAGAGTTTAAAAGTATCAGTTCTTTGGCACTCAGCTTTCTTTATGGTCCAACTCTCACATCCATACATGACTACTGGAAAAACTATAGCTTTGACTAGATGGACCTTTGTCAGCAAAGTAATGTCTCTGCTTTTTAATATGTTGTCTAGGTTGGTCATAGCTTTTCTCCCAAGAAGCAAGTATCTTTTAATTTCATGGCTGCATTCACCATCTGCAGTGCTTTTGGAGCCTAAGAAAAGAAAGCCTATCACTGTTATCATCATTTCCCCATCTATTTGCCATGAAGTGATAGAATTGGATGCCATGTCTTTGATTTTTGAATGTTGAATTTTTTAAATCAGCTTTTGCACTGTCCTCTTTAACTTTCATCAAGAGGATTTTGAGTTCCTCTTCACTTTCTGCCATAAGGATGATGTCATCTGCATAAGTGAGGTTATTGTTATTTCTGCCAGCAATCTTGATTCCAGCTTTTACTTCATCCAGTCCAGCATTTTGCATGATGTAGTCTGCATATAAGTTAAATTGGCAGAGTAACAATATATAGTCTTGATGTACACCTTTCCCAATTTGGAATATATGTTTATTACAATTGGTGAACCCACACAGACACATCATAGTAACTCAAAGTCTTTAGTTTACATTAGGGTTCACTCTTGATGTTGCAAATTCTATGATTTCAACAAGTGTATTCATCATATTATATCATACAGAGTATTTTCACTGCCCTAAAAATCCTCTGTGCTCTTCCTATATACCCTGCCCCTCCCCACCCATGGAAAACACTGATGTTTTTATTGTTTCCATAGTTTTGCCTTTTCTACAGTTTCATGGAGTTGAAATCATATATTGGGTTGGCCAAATGTTCATTCAAGTTGCATTTACAGAAAAACCTGAGCAGACTTTTTGGCTAACCCAATAGTGTATAGTCTTTTCAGGTTATTTTTTTCACTTTGTAATGTTCATTTAAAGTCTCTCTCTGTCTTTTGTGGCTTGATAGCACATGTCATCTTAGCACTAAATAATATTCCATTGTTTGGTATTCCAAAGCTTGTTTACTCATCACCCACTGAAGGATATCTTCATTAATACCAAGTTTTTGTATTTATGAATAAAACTACCATGAACATCCATGTGTGGAGTTTTGTTGTGAACATTCTCATCTTGTCTAAATACCAAGAAGTTCAACTGCTTGATCATATGGTTAGGAGTAGGCTTAGTCTTAAAGATCTAAATGTAAGACCAGAAACTATAAAACTCCTAGAGGAAAACATAGGCAAAACACTCTCTGACATGAATCACAGCGGGATCCTCTATGACCCACCTCCCAGAGTAGTGGAAATAAAATAAAAAATAAACAAATGGGACCCAATTAAACTTAAAAGCTTTTGCATAGCAAAGGAAACTATAAACAAGGTGAAAAGACAGCTTTCAAAATGGGAGAAAATAATAGCAAATGAAGCAACTGAGAAAAATTAATCTTAAAAATATACAGGCAGCTCATGCAGCTCAATTCCAAAAAAATAAATGATCTAATCAAAAAATGGGCAAAAGAAACTCCAAGAAGACAAACAGATGGCTAACAAACATATGAAAAGATGCTCTACATCACTCATTATCAGAGAAATGCAAGTCAAAAACACAGTGTGGTACCATCTCACATCAGTCAGAATCAGTTTAGTTCAGTTCAGTTCAGTCACTAAGTCATGTGTGACTATTTGCAACCCCATGAACTGCAGCACGCCAGGCTTCCCTGTCCATCAGTAACTCCTGGAGTCCATCCAAACCCATGTCCATGGAGTTGGTGGTGCCTTCCAACCACTTCATCTTCTGTTTTCCCCTTTTCCTCCTGCCCTCAATCTTTCCCAGCATCAGGGTCTTTTCCAATGAGTCAGCTCTTCGCATCAGATGGCCAAAGTATTGAATTTCAGCTTCAACATCAGTCCTACCAATGAACACCCAGGACTGATCTCCTTTAGGATGGACTGGTTGGATCTCCTTGCAGTCCAAGCGACTCTCAAGAGTCTTCTCCAACACCATAGTTCAAAAGCATCAATTCTTCAGTGCTCAGCTTCTTTTATAGGCCTACTTTCACATCCATATGTGACCACTGGAAAAACCATAGCCTTGACTAGATGGACCTTTGTTGACAAAGTAATGTCTCTACTTTTTAATATGCTGTCTGAGTTGGTCATAACTTTCCTTCCAAGGAGTAAGTGTCTTTTAATTTCATGACTGCAATCACCATCTGCAGTGATTTTGAAGCCTAGAAAAATAAAGTGAGCTCTTGTTTCTACTGTTTCTCCATCTATTTGTCATGAAGTGATGGGACCAGATGCCATGAATGGCTGCTATCAAAAAGTCTACAAACAATAAGTACTGGAGAGGGTGCAGAGAAAAGGGAACTCCTTACACCGTTGGTAGGAATGCAAACTAGTACAGCCACTATGGACAACAGTGCGGAGATTCCCTAAAAAACTGGAAATAGAACTCGCATATGACCTAGCAATCCCACTGCTGGGCATACACACCAAGGAAACCAGAAGTGAAAGGGACATGTGTACCCCAATATTCAACTGCACTGTTTACAATGGCTAGGACATGGAAGTAACCTAGATGTCCATTGGCAGACGAATGGATAAGAAAGCTATGGTATATATACACAATGGAATACTACTCAGCTATTAAAAAGAATGCATTTGAATCAGTTCTAATGAGGTGGATGAAACTGGAGCCTATTATACAGAGTGAGGTACATCAGAAAGAAAAACACCCATATATTGTATGGGTGTTTATTAACACAAATATATATTTGTGTATATTAACACAAATATATGGAATTTAGAAAGATGATAATGATGACCCTATATGCGAGATAGCAAAAGAGACATAGATGTAAAGAACAGACTTTTGGACTCTGTGGGAGAAGGTGAAGGTGGGATGATTTGAGAGAATAGCATTGGAACATGTATATTACCCTATGTGAAATAGATGACCAGTCCAGGTTCAATGCATGAGATAGGGCACTCAGGGCCAGTGCACTGGGATGACTCTGATGGATGGGATGAGGAGGGAGGTGGTAAGGGGGTTCAAGATGGGGACACATGTACACCCAAGGCTGATTCATGTCAATGTATGGCAAAAACCACTACAATATTGTAAAGTAATTAGCCTCCAATTAAAATAAATTATTTAATTTTTACAAAAGAATATGCTTAGTCTTATAAGAAAGGCAAACTGCCTTGCAGGTTTTTTGTTTTGTTTTGTTTTGTTTTTTACTGAATAAACTTAAAACAAAAACCAAAAAACACAAAACTGCCTTGCAAAGTGGGTGTACCATTTTGCATTCCTACCAGCAATTTATGAGAGTTCCTGTTGTTCCATATCTGTGTCAGNAATTTTTACAAAAGAATATGCTTAGTCTTATAAGAAAGGCAAACTGCCTTGCAGGTTTTTTGTTTTGTTTTGTTTTGTTTTTTACTGAATAAACTTAAAACAAAAACCAAAAAACACAAAACTGCCTTGCAAAGTGGGTGTACCATTTTGCATTCCTACCAGCAATTTATGAGAGTTCCTGTTGTTCCATATCTGTGTCAGCATTTGTGATCAGTATTCCAGATTTGGGCCTTTATAGTAGGTGTGTAGTAGCAATCCAGTATTGTTTTAATTTGCATTTCCCTGATGGCATTTGGTCTGGAGCATCTTTTCATCTACTTACTTGCCACCTCTATATCTTCTTTAGTGAGCTCTCTGCTAAGATCTTTAGTCCATTTTTTGATAGTTCTTTGTATATTTTGAATAACAATCCTTCTCATGTGTATGTTTACAAATAGTTTTTCCATTTTGTGGCTTGTTTTCTCATTCTCTTGTTACTGCCTTTTCAGAGCGGAAGTTTTCCATTTTAATGAAGTTCAGCTTATCAATTATTTCATTCCTTGATTGTAATTTTGTTGCTGTATCTAAAAATTTATCAACATCCTTCAAATCATCTAGGTTTTCTCCTATGTTATCTTACTGGAGTTTCATAGTTTTGTGTTTTTACATTTGGATCTATGATCCATTTTGTGTTAACTTTTGTGAAGCATGTAAATTCTGTGTCTGGATTTATACTCTTGCATATGGATGGTCAGTTGTTCTAGCACCATTTGTAGAACTACCTTCATTCCGTTGTGTTGCCTTTACTCATTTGTCAGAGATCAGTTAATTGTATTTATGAGTGTCTATTTCTGGGCTTTCTATTCTGTTTCATTGATCTGCTTTGTCCATTTTTCCACCAATACCATTCTGTCTTGACTAAATCTGTATGCAGGTCAGGAAGCAACAGTTAGAACTGACATGGAACAAGAGATTGGTTCCAAATAGGAAAAGGAGTACATCACGGCTGCATATTGTCACCCTGCTTATTTAACTTATATGCAGAGTACATCATGAGAAACGCTGGACTGGAAGAAGCACAAGCTGGAATCAAGATTGCTGGGAGAAACCTCAGTAACCTCAGATATGCAGATGACACCACCCTTATGGCAGAAAGTGAAGAGGAGATAGAAANGAGTTGGATTCGACTGAGCATGCATGTGATTGACTGATTAATCCACAAAATAACTTACTGGAATTTTTAATTTGGTTTGCATTATTCCATAGATCAATTTGGAAAGAACTGACACCTTAACAGTATGGAATCTTTATCCATGAATATGAAATACTTCTCCATTTATTCTTTGATTTTTTTCATCAGAGTTTTGTAGTTTTCCTCCTATAAGTATTGTAAACAATTTGTTTGATTTATACTTAAGTACTGTATTTAATTTTTGGGTTGCTAATGTAAATGGCATTGTGCTTTAAACATCAGATTCCACTTGTTCACTGCTGCTGCTACTGCTGCTAAGTCGCTTCAGTTGTGTTCAACTCTGTGCGACCCCATAGAGGGCAGCCTGCCAGGCTCCCCCATCCCTGGGATTCTCCAGGCAAGAATACTGGAGTGGGTTGCCATTTCCTTCTCCAATGTTCACTGCTAGTATATGAGAAAGTGATTCACTTTGTATATTAACCCTGATTTAATCACTTACTGGTTACAAAAAATTTCTTAATAGTTCTTTGGCATTTTCTAGTGAGATGATCATGACATCTGCAAACAATGATAATGTTTATTTTCTGCTTTCCATTTTTTATCCCTTTATTTCCTTTTCTTATTGAATTCACACAAACTTCCAGTATGATGTTAAAAAGGACTTGATCTTTTCGCACTGTCAAGTATGATGTTAGCTGTAAGGTTTTTGTAGATATTCTTTATCAGGTAGAGGAAATTTTCCTTTGTTCTCAATTTTAAGAGTTTTTTTTTTTTTTAATCATGAATGGGTGTTGGATTTTTAAAAAATGTTCATTTTGCATTTATTGATTTCATTTATATTTTATTTTTTAGCTTTTTAATATGATGGATTGCATTAATTCATTTTTGGATGTTGAAGCAGCCTTATATACCAAGAGTAAATCATATATGGAGAAGGCAATGGCATCCCACTCCAGCACTCTTGCCTGGAAAATCCCATGAATGGAGGAACCTGGTAGGTTGCAGACCATGGGGTCGCGAAGAGTCAGACATGACTGAGCGACTTCCCTTTCACTTTTCAGTTTCATGCGTTGGAGAAGGAAATGGCGACCCACTCCAGTGGTCTTGCCTGGAGATCCCAGGGACAGGGGAGCCTGGTAGGCTGCCGTCTATGGGTCACATCATATACAATTATAGTTCTTTATACATTTTCTAGGTTCATTTGTTAATATTTTATTGAGAATTTTTGCACCTATATTCATACTGGAGATATTGGATTGTAATTTCTTTTTTTTTTTTCTGTAATATCTTTGATTGGCTTTAATATTTGGGTAAGGCTGTCCTATAGAGTAAGTGAGAAAGTATTCTCTGCTTCTATCCTCTGAAAGAAATTGTAGAAAATTAATATAATTTCTTCTTTAAATATTTAATTGAATTCACCAGTGAACCCATCTGAGCCTGGTGCTTTCTGCTTTGGAAGGTTATTTATTATTGATTCAATTTCTATAACTTATATAGGCCTATTCATATCGCCTGGTTCCTTTTATGTGAGTTTTGGTAAATTGTGTCTTTTATTGTGTCTTATATTGTGTCTTAAATTGTGTCTATATCACCTAGGTTATCAAATTTGTGGGCAGAAAGTTATGCATAGTACTTTGAAATTATCATTTTGATTTCCATGAACCTTAAATGTTGTTACCTACTTTATTTTTGATATGAATAATTCATGTCCACTCTCATT
Source organism: Neotragus moschatus (assembly GCA_006410615.1). NCBI lineage: Eukaryota > Metazoa > Chordata > Mammalia > Artiodactyla > Bovidae > Neotragus > Neotragus moschatus. Next base: position 275,354 of record SJYA01000947.1, read on the forward strand.
TATTTTTATTAGTTAGCCTGGCTAGAGGCTTATAAGTGTTATTGATTTTTTTCAAAGAACCAGCTTTTGGCTCCACTGATTTTCTCTAATGATTTCCTGTATTCAGTGTCATTGATTTCCCTTCTAATTCTTATTGTTCTTTGCTTTCACTTGCTTTTATTTTAGTTTGTTCCTCTTCATCAAGTTTCCTAATACAGAAAATGTAGATTATTGATTTTAGATCCATTATCTTTTATAGTAAATACATCCAATGGTATGGGTTTTCCTCATAGCTCAGTTGGTAAAAAATCCACCTGCAATGCAGGAAACCTTGGTTCAATTCCTGGGTTGGGAAGATCCCCCAGAGAAGGGATAGGCTACCCACTCCAGTATTCTTGGCTTCCCTTATGGCTAGGCTGGTAAAGAATCTGCCCGCAATGCGGGAGACCTGGGTTTGATCCCTGGGTTAGGAAGATCCCCTGGAGATGGGAAATGCCTCCACTATAGTATTCGGCCTGGAGAATTCCATGGACTGTATATTCCATGGGGTTGCAAAGAATTGGAAATGATTGACTGCCTTTCACTTTCACTTTTCCAAAGTTATAAATTTCCCTCTAAGTACTGCTTTTATGGTATCTGACACATTTTGATAATTTGTGTTTTCATTTTCAATTAGCTCAAAATATTTGAAATTTCTTTCAAGATTTCTTGTTTGACCCATGTGTTTTTTATAAGTGTTTTATTTAATCTCCATTTATATTTTGGTTTTCCAGGTTTCTCTCTCTTTTTGATTTGCATTCCATTGCATTCCATTCCAGTTGCATTCCATTGTGTTCTGAGAGCAGACACTGCATTATTTCTATTTTTTAAAATTTTATTTAGGTGTGTTTTATGACCCAGACTGTGGTATCTTGGTGAATATTCCATATAATATTGAGAAGAATGTGAATTCTGCTGTTGGTGGATAAAGTAGTCTGTGCTGTGTTATGCTTAGTCGCTTAATTGTGTCTGACTGTTTGTGACCCCGTGGACTGTAGCCTACCAGGCTCCTCTGTCCATGGGGATTCTCCAGGCAAGAATACTGGAATGGGTTGCCACAACATCCTCCAGAGGATCTTCCCAACCCAGGGATCAAACAGAAGTCTCCCACATTGCAGGTGGATCCTTTACCATCGGAACCACCAGGGAAGTAGTCTACAGGTATCAATTATATTCAGTTGATTGGTGTCAAGTGCAGCTACAACCTCACCTATCTTCTGTAAGATTTGTCCCTTTCTGAGAAAGGGTTGTTGAAGTCTTCAGCAATGATAACAAAAGAGTACCATCACATGAGGTCTACAGAGGTATTATAATAAAATAAGGAAAAGAGTACACAAACACACATATACACACACACACCAAGTAGATTAATAACACCATCATTAAAAAAATGTTCCTACAGATCAGATAAAACTAACCAAGTACCTCACCAAGAATAAAAATATAAAGAAAGCTTAAGGTAAATTGTTTCTAAAATGATAAAATAGATGAAGAAAATATTTCTATAGATAGGACAAAATGATAAATACTTATGGAAACAGAAGTGACTGGGAAGATCCATCGGAGAAGGGATAGGCTACCCACTCCAGTGTTCTTGGGCTTCCCTGTGGACTCAAGTGGTAAAGAATCTACGTGCAATGTGGGAGACCTAGGTTTGATCTCTGGGTTGGGAAGATGCCCTGGAGAAGGGAAAGGCTACTCACTCCAGTATTTTGGCCTGGAGAATTTCATAACTGTACATGGGTCACAAAGAGTTGGACATGACTGAGGGACTTTCACTTCACTCCAGGTCTCTGATCAGCCAGCCAGTCTATTTATTACCAGAATTTGCTGTATATAAGTCATTCAACTCTTTTTTCCAGGTATAATACAGAGCTTTCTCCATTGGGAGAATTTCCTTTCAACACTGCCCGGGGTGGGGGAGTGGGGTACTCAGTGATGCTCTAATATGGAACAGTTTATTTTTAACTAGTGCAGTCATATTCATTAATGAAAATTAGTTCCACAACATTTCCTTGTCTACCAATTGGTTATAAGATACAGCCCCTCAGACTATAGGTATGAATTGAGAGAAAGGCTTTTTGCATCTGAACTGTTAGAGCCCAATCCAGGATGCAGGGCTTCACATATAGAACATGTTGTTTGTTTGCCTGCATGACTTTTGTAATTCACTGGATCTAATGGCAGCTGGACCATGATGGGCAAGTTATGTTGCCATCTCTTTTCCATTGTAGTTTCTCAGTGCTAGAGTGCAGTACTAGGCCAAGGGCATTTTTCCAAATAGTACAGAGTTCTACCATGCTCCCAAATCCTAGAGATATGTACTACAACTGTCATGTTAAGGCTTGCAATAAAACTTCAGTCATGATTCTGAACCAACTCAGATGCATAAAAGTAACATTTTATTTGCTAGTTGTTGTGTCAAAAGTTATAGAGCAGCTCACCAGAATGTGAACCTGCCACAGTGCTCTCTCATTCTGGATCCTATTTGAAATGGGCAGCCTTCTGTGGCATCCAATAAATAGGTTAGAGGATGATTCCTAAGTCCAGTCTGTATTCCTAAATTCTCTAAGATCTTCAATTCTTTCCTACAGTGGTAGGAGTTATGGGACAGGGAATGGGGGAGGGGAGCAAAAACTTGTCTTATTTGTTGAGACTGTACCAGCATGACCAAGACCACTGGACTCCTAAACACTTCACCAATGTCTCGTACATTTGAATCATTCAAAGTTCATTTCCCTGGCACATTCACATCTGGCCGCATAGAAAAAAAGGTGAATGGTATAAACAGTGCTAAAGAATACAAACAGCTCTTATGTGAAACTCACTCAGTCATGTCTGACTCTTTGCGACCCCATGGACCATACAGTCCATGGAATTCTCCAGGCCAGAATACTGGAGTGGGTACCCACTGGAGTGGGTAGTAGCCATTCCCTTCTCCAGTGGATCTTCCAACCCATGGATCGAGTGGAGAACCCAGGTCTCCCACATTGCAGGCAGATTCTTTACCAGCTGAGCCACAAGGGAAGCCCAAATGGCTCTTAAACATGGAAAGATTTTCAGCCTCATTTGTAACAAGACAAATGCAAAACAGTATTATACTTGGTACTATGTTTAACTTTCAGATTATCAAAGAACAAAAAGTGTGTGTTAGAAAAAATGAGAAAGAGATTCATTCACATACATATTTCTGAATTGCAAATGAGAAAAATATCTATAGAGATTTATCAATCACTCTCAATATATCAAATGTATATGCAATTTGTTCTAGAAATGTATTTCTTTAGAATTATCCTACAGATAATGTTACATTCAAGAAAAATTACACATGTAAAAAATTAAGTATTGCTTTGTATATAATCAACAAATGGACAAATGATTTAACAATGTGCTAGTTAAATAATGCTATTCAAAGGATAAATATTTAGAATGAATGATATAGATCTTTCGCTATGATACGAAATGATCCAAAATATATTTTAAGTGAAAAAATCAAATTAGTGAACACTGTATGTTGCATGGTATCATTTTTGTTTACCTCTATTTTTGAAGAATCTATGAGAAAATGCTCAAGAAATTAATTTAAAAGTGGTTTCTTGTGGATGGGAAGTTGATTATTTCTATAATAAGGATATAGAAACAACTTATTTTTTCTGTATTCTTATTTATTGCTTTTGAATTTTTTATTATAAGCATACATTATTCATTTTTAAAAATAAAAATAAATCCTACCTGATTCAAATTAAAGTTTTACTCATATCTAATTCAAAACCTTACTCTTCCCTCTGATTCACATCTGAGCAGTGGCTTGAGGACTTACAGTAGGAAAGAGAGTAAAAGTAATATCTGTTTATTCATTTTTCTCTTTATCTCTTCCACTTGCCACTAGTTCTTTCAAAACTGAGACAAGGTAATAAAGGATTAAATAAAAGAATTAAATATCTTATGAGTTTTTCAAGAAATAAGGAAATCCATACACTGTTGATGGAGTTTAAATTTGTTAAAATATTGAGAAATAAATCTGGCCATATCATATCTGGGGAATTTTGAGGAAATCTGGTAGAGTCAGTTCTTTTTGGCATTTGTAAATCATTGATCTGCTGTTTGTAGGCATTAAAGCTCTGGCTGTCTCACTACTCAACATAGACAACTGCTTATATCCTTTCGGATGCCTTCTATACTCCTCAGAATAGCACTAGATGCTGTAAAAAATAAACTCTGGAATATAAATGATATAGTAAAATATAATCTTATTTCTTCCTCATCTAATGATCTAATGAAAATATCCTTAGGAAGATTTAGGACTGAGTGTGAAGGCTTTTGGTTAGCATTCATTTAAAGTCAACCTGTCAAAGTTTCTGGCCTCTTCACCATGTAACTTTATAAGATTTCTTGTGCATTGCTGTTGCACAAGTGGAGAAGAGGAAAACTTGAAAACTTGCAGTATGGGAGAGAGTTGTATGAATCAGGCCTGGAAGTGGAATGGGCCACCACAATCTATTTCATGGACCTGGACTCACTTAAATAGGCAGACATTACTGCAAAGGAAGTTGAGAAATGTCTCAGACTGGTCAACAGATTTTCACTGACAGTCCCACAGCATTGAAAAATCATGCATAATATTTCTGGTCAGCTACTTGTCTCTGCCATATATCCTTCAGCAGTTCACATGTCAGTTGCATTCCATAGCCTCTTATCGCTAAAGGATAATGTTGCTTTTCTCTTGCAATGCTCTACTCTTAGGCAAAGCATATTAGATATAACACAAGCTTGGCTACCTTTTCTACTTGGCCCAAGAGAATCTTAAAATCACTTCCAAATGGAAAAGAGACAGTAGCATTTGTTTGTATGTGTATATACATATATTCACTTTTTGTATATATATATATTTTTGGCTGCAACACATAGCTTGCAGGATCGTAGTTCCTGACTGGGTATTGAGCATGCACCCTCTGCAGTGAAAGCACAGGGTCCTAATCAATAGACTGTCAGGGAATTCCCTGTATAAATTCTTACGAAAGTTCAAAGGGAGAGAAAGCAGGACTGAGCCAAAAAGCTTTCAAATACAAATGCTGATCTGACATCTATGAAAGAAAAGACTGGAGGAGATAGAACTGGTAGGGAAAAGATCAGACAGCCATACAAATCTGCGAAAGTCTTAGTGCCATGAAGAACATTAGAGCAGAGGTTGCCAGTTGAAAGAATCTACATTATGTCAAATGGCCAGACTTTATTAATATAACATCTTTAGTTATTGGTTGTTAAGACTGGACAAAAAAGGACATGGATTCATCCTTTGAAAGAGGAGGTAAACTCCGAAGCCATGAATAGTTGGAGGTTGTCAGCTAAAAGCATTCATTGAATAAGGAGTTCCTTTTTGGAAGGAAGTTTGAGTTAAAACCTCCATGACTACTTCAGTTATAGACATTAGATTTCCATTATTTCCGGTCCTTTCAATTTCTATGAATAGTTTTGTTGGATTAGTCCTCAATTAACTTGGAAAGAAAGACTGATTCTTTCCAACTCCTGTCTCATCTCCATACCTCCTCATTAAGTACTTAGGGACAGAAGAGGATATACCATAGAACTTCCATCAAAGAATGATGCAAGTCTGATCTCCCAGATGCCAACCAAAAGCCAGTCTTGTAAGCATGACTGTGGATAGCAGTTTCAGATGAATTATGTTAACTACTGATATTTTCTGAAAATGTGAAAACTTTTCCACGTCTTTCACCTTGTCCTGTTCTCATATTCTGTCTTCCTGAAATCATAATCAATGGTCTAGTAGTGTAAGCTCTTATGTATATACCCTAGCTCCCCTTCCTGTTATCTATTTATCTGACATTGAGGGAACAAATCATGATTAAATATAAGTGTTTATTTTTTTTTCAATTGTATATGGTAACAAAAATACACAAACCTCACATTAAATTTATAACCAATAACTTGTATTTGTTGTTCAGGAATTCTGCAAAAATTCCTTAGTTTGTTGTTTCTCAAGCTATGGTCATTGAATCCATAGGATCAGCACTGTCTGGGAACTTGTTTGAAATGTCATTGCAGGTCTAACTGCTGAAATGTAATTACAGGTCAATTCTTCAGTTACATGTGTAATTACAGGTCTATTGATTTCATAATACCCCATGGAATTCTGGGGTATCCATGCTCTAACAAGTTCTTTGGGTGACTCTGATGCATGTCAAAGTGTTAGATGCTGTGCTTGACTCTTCATCCTCACAACATTTTAGACATCGACTTCACACACTTTTCTTCAACTCATCTTGCTAGCAACACTGCTCCCATATTTTTTTCTCAGTCAATATCTTTGCTTTTTATTTTACTGAAAAAATAGATTGTAAAGAACTTCCCTAATCTCCCTTTTCCCACACTTCTAACCTGTGCCCATGTTTTATCTGCCTTTGCTCCTTTTTTCTGTGATTCATTTGTGCTCTGGATTTTATCCTCCTTTCCTAAGTTTATAATTGCCTCACTTTCTCTTCATCAGCATCTATTCTATTTCCAGTGAATCATTTCCATTAGCATTCAACTATGCTGTAACAATGCTATAACAACAATTAATAGTATCTTGACCTCTAGCAGTCTATTTCAGTGATCCAATTTACAGTAAAGCAGCTAAAAAGAGAATATATAGTTCATATCTCAAATTTATTTCCTCTCATTCTCTCTAACCTACTTTAATTAGGCTTTCTCTGTATCATTTTATAAGACAGCTCTTGTTAAGGACACCAGTGTTTTCCACCTTGCTAAATATAGTGAATATATCAATTTTTAGTCCTCATTGTCATCACCAACATTTTACAAGTTGGTTCAGGCCTCTTTCTATTCTCTTTATATTATCTCAATTATCTGCCATATTTCCATATGAGTCACTCTCTTGGAATCTTCATATTTCTGCTCAAATATAACATTATTAATATAGATAATATTAATAGCAAATACTATGACAGAATAATATCTATAAAACATGGTTTTGAGAACTTCAGGTACTAATATTATCCTAATTTTTAAGTTGAAGGACTGAGGTACAGGCAGGTATATTAATTTTTTCCAAAGTCACACTGTCAGTAAGAATGGAGTCCCACCACAATTTAAACCCAAGCAAAGTTGTATGACACTAACCCCTAAACCACACTGGCTGTACAGGTTTCCTGGACTAACTATACTAATTAGCTAACATCACCTCTTGTCCTCTCTGCCTCCTCAGTTTTGTGTTCTTGCATAGCCTTTATTTTGATCCATGGCAGAGTATGTCAAGTGTTACTGTATTTCCTAATCTCTTTCAGCTAGGTGGAACTTATTTCTGTCCAATGGCACATAGTCATAAATGATGTGAGTCACTTAAAAGCCTGGCATGAGATAACCTCCAGATGCTCTGAGATGGATTTACTGTGAACCTAATGAAGCTTAATACTCAGGGAACTTGCTCGATTTCAGTATCTTTTGAGACTCACAGAGGGCCTTAGAAATGTACCTACATGTTCTTATAAAAGAAGTTTTATGATATTTTCAACCCTTTAAGAAACTAGTCTCTTTATACTCCGATTCCATCTGTCACATTTCATCTTTTGTTGTATAAAGTTAGAAAGATAGCAGGTATTTGGGGATATGTAAAGGGGAAAGTTGAATTAATGTTATATGTGGATGGGCTTTGGGAAGATGTATGCATATGTTTTGCTTTTCTTCCCATCTGTATTTAATTTATGCAGATATATAAATGGCTTTCATGAGTTCTTCAATCACCCACTGTGCTGATTCATCCAGAATCATAATACAGAGATGAGAGGACAGAGGTCTTATCTTGATATGACTGTGTCCCATGGCAATTAGCATCAGACTTATGTGGATGCAGAAAAAAACTGGACTTGAAACACAGGGTTTTAGAGGTAGTATATGGAAAATTATCCAAGTTACATGATATTGAAATTAGATGAATGCTATTCACTTTTCATTGAAACCTAATGAAATGAAAATATTCTCTTGTCAAGAATATGAAAAGCAGATTACTCTTAAACATGAAAAGGAAAATCAGGAAAGTGAAAAAATACATATTAAACCTGTCACACAATATGTTGAATCAAACCACTAAGATTTTGAGATTTGCTAGAACATTAGACCATCCCCATGGAAAAGAAATGCAAAAAAGCAAAATGGCTGTCGGCGGGGGGTGGGGGTGGGCCTTACAAGTAGCTGTGGAAAGAAGAGAAGAGAAAAGCAAAGGAGAAAAGGAAAGATACAAACATCTGAATGCAGAGTTCCAAAGAATAGCAAGAAGAGATAAGAAAGCTTTCCTCAGCGATCAATGCAAAGAAATAGAGGAAAACAACAGAATAGGAAAGACTACAGGTCTCTTCAAAAAAAATTAGAGATACCAAAGGAACATTTCATGCAAAGAAAGGCTCGATAAAGGACAGAAACGGTATGGACCTAACAGAAGAAGAAGATATTAAGAAGAGGTAGCAAGAATATACAGAAGAACTGCACAAAAAAGATCTTCATGACCAAGATAATCACGATGGTATGATCACTCACCTAGAGCCAGACATCCTGGAATGTGAAGTCAAGTGGGCCTTAGGAAGCATCACTATGAACAAAGCTAGTAGAGGTGATGGAGTTCCAGTTGAGCTATTCCAAATTCTGAAAGATGATGCNGGAAGTTCATGGTTCACGTACTGCTGAAGCCTGGCTTGGAGAATTTTGAGCATTACTTTACTAGCATGTTTAAAATTCACTTTTGCATGGTATATCTTTTAATTATTTTACATCAACACATTTTATTGTACTTGAAGTGAAGTTCTTGTAAATAGAGTTGGACACAGGGTACATTTTACACACCACATTCATTTTGAATATACTTCTTTCAAGTAAATGTGGGAGGATATAAAGCCAATTATACCAGGTTATCCCATAGCATCATAGAGAAGCAACAATCTGAAAGTGTAGCATGAGCTTCCTACAAGAAGTGAGTCATTAAGAGGTATTTTCTAATTTAGTGTAAAAATGAAACAGNTCAACACATTTTATTGTACTTGAAGTGAAGTTCTTGTAAATAGAGTTGGACACAGGGTACATTTTACACACCACATTCATTTTGAATATACTTCTTTCAAGTAAATGTGGGAGGATATAAAGCCAATTATACCAGGTTATCCCATAGCATCATAGAGAAGCAACAATCTGAAAGTGTAGCATGAGCTTCCTACAAGAAGTGAGTCATTAAGAGGTATTTTCTAATTTAGTGTAAAAATGAAACAGCTCTTAAGAATACAATTGATAATACATCTTTAATAAAATCTTAAATGTAACAAAGGCATATGATGAACTTCAAAAATTTTGGAATTTAGTAATTAATGAATTTCACAACAGTAAGGTAAATTTCATTTGACTCATTGGAAAAGACCCTGATGCTGGGAAATGTTGAAGGCAAAAGGAGAAGAGGATGACAGAGGATGGACTTGAATTTGAGCAAACTCCAGGAGATAGTGAAGACAGGGCAACCTGGACTGCTGAAGTCCATGGGTTGACAAAGAGTTAGACATGCCTTAGTGACCGAATAACAAAGCAAGTGAAAATTCATGGATGACATGGGGCATAGAAGACAAACAATTTTATGAGAGAAACAAATTCAAAGGAAAAAAAAATCATTTCCCTTAGGATCATCTTATGGTTGTTGTTTAGTCGCTAATTCGTGTCCAACTCTTTTGCAACTCCATGATCTGTAGTCCACCAGGGTCCTCTGTTCACAGGATATCCCAGACAAGAATACTAGGGTGGGTTGCCATGTCCTCTTCCACGGGATCTTCCCAACCCAGGGATCCAACCTGCTTCTTTTGATGAAGTTTTCAGACAGAAATCTTTAGATAATTTCTGTCTATATTTATCTGACTACCTTTACATGGTTTAGTCTTCACTACAAAGGGTCACATTAATCATGCTCCTTAGGGCACACAGTTACTGTTGATTCATGCGAGGGCTCTGTGTTATGTGTGTGTGTGCATGCATGCATCTGTGCACCTGTGTGTCTATGTATCTTTCTTTCCTCTCCCTTTTCCAATTCTGATTGCAATTTTCATTCTGTTAACATCACACTTTGATAAAAGTGTATTTATAAAGTTTATTTTATCAATATTCTATTATGCTTAGAAATGTTTACTTATAAATTATGATAATACTGTTACACTAAACTCTTTGTATGGTTTCCTAGACACTAGTTTACATGCGGTTCTAATACTTTGTTCTTATTGTAAAGTTCTCTGTTAAACAATTCCTCTGGGAACTCTCATGTTACTGATAAGAAAAGGTACATCCTAGATAATAATTCTAGCCAATATCCCTTTGACTAAAAATAGTATAGTAAACTCTCCATTACCTGTGGTTCTTACAATTTAGTTACGAACAGAAAAGTAGATTCTTAGGACCAACACAACGTAACAATAACTACATATTACACACTGTGCTAAGTGATCTACATGGATTTTCTCACAGAATTATTGCAAAAGTCTCATGCATTACTTGTTATTACTCTTATTTTTTATTTTTTACAGAGAAAGCAAATCTAAAGAGGAATTCCATATTCTGAATTTTTAACCAGCACTTCAGGTGAGTCTTTGGTAGTTGGTTAGGAATTACATGAGATAAGTTATATCTACAGCTTAATGCTAGGGTTATTAATATACATATTATTTTATTTTATACTAGATTTTTATATTTTATACTAGATTTTTAAAATTCTTGTTTTTAGGTTCATTTATAAATAAATGTTGCTGCACAAAATATATGTATTTATATAATGATAAGAGGGATGCATTCCTTTAATAAAAAAATGTACATATGATGAATGCAACAGAGGAAAATATTTCTTTATCCTTGAACTATATTGTATATTCAAAAAACTGGTAAATTATTTTTGATAAGGGATTTTCTGATTTTAGATATAATATTTTAATCATAATTTGAATAGTTTAAAAACTCAGCATTGTCCTTGTTTGGACAATATTCCAAGCATTTTGATTCTTAATTAGGGTTGAATTGCCAAATTATAATGATAACAGGGTAATTTTCTTAGAATTGTTAAATTGCTTATAAATAGGCAATCTTCACAAACTTATTTCTAAAACCTAGTTTTTTATTTAATTTTGGGAGGGATTCATTTTTCATTTTAAAGTTGTAAGTTTTCAAATTTTGTAAAATTTTCCAAGAACAAACAAATCACTTGCATATTATTTGCACCGGGACCATGGTTTCCTTCATCACTTTTCTTTTGGAAAGACTGAAAGTGTCCCTGTGGAGTTTACCTTGATTCATCTTATTACTTTTTCAGTGAATGATTTTTCCTAAGATTTTCTTTAGTTACTAGAAGTACAGGATTGCTGACCATATTTGGGTGTCAGATAATAATTTTAGATCAGATATAAAGATAAACTACTTCTGTGAAGTTGATTGGAATAGAGGACATCTGTTGCATATTTTGGGTAAGGGTTATATTTAGAATTGTCAACCTGGCTGTTCCTTCCTTTTCTTGACTAAAAGTTAAAGAGGAATAAAACCAGTAGTATATATAAACACACACAAAAATTTGCCATTTAGCCTTAAAAATACCTAGAGGATCAAATATGTCTACTGATAGAATTAAGATGAATAAAACAAATGCCTTAAACATCCATAGGAGACATTTAGGAGTTCTGATGTGAAGAGGAAGTTCTGATTTAGAAGAGGAATGTTGAAGTTCAGTTTACCACCTGAACTTCTGATTGGAGACTCATGAGCAATGAACTCACAATTTATTGCACATCAATCCTTTAGACGATAGTATTTAGGCAAAACTATTCCCAATACTTGACAGTGAAAATGAGATATGGGAAATTGAATCATGTTTTTTCGTGGTTTCTTTGCATGAGTGGAAACCCCATCACAACCTCCATTTTTTCCTCACAATTCTTTAATATTTGCTCCTATACATTTTTTCCAATTTAGCAAGTACTGAATAAAAATAAGAACACTCTATTGTCAGACTCTCCTTTCCCAGCCCCTCTCAAGTTTAAATACTGAGTACCTTTAAATAGTAGCCTTATTTCTGTCTAGTCCTTGATCAGGTTCTGAACAAAGCAGGAGGGTTTTTTCCTACATTCATATTAATCTCTGTAGAGTGCACATTTGGAATAAAATTATACCTTTCTTCCCACTGAGATAAACTGTCCTATTGTCTGTTGTGTTTTCCCATTTCATTCATCTGGAGTTCTATTAGACATTCAAGATCAATTTAGTTAAGAAAGCAAATTTCATGATGACGGAGAAGGCAATGGCACCCCACTCCAGTACTCTTGCCTGGAAAATCCCATGACGGAAGAGCCTGGTAGGCTGCAGTCCATGAGGTCACTGAGAGTTGGACATGACTCAGTGACTTCACTTTCACTTTTCACTTTCATGCATTGGAGAAGGAAATGGCAACTCACTCCAGTGTTCTTGACTGGAGAATCCCAGGGATGGCGGAGCCTGGTGGGCTGCCATGGGGTCGCACAGAGTTGGACACGACTAAAGCGACTTAGCAGCAGCATCATATTTTAACCTGTTTTTCACTGCTATATTCCAGCATGTACAGCAGTGCTTCATTCATAGTGAACAACGATACGTTTATTCAGTGAATCAACTCAATGAATACCAATATTATTTCTCTGTGCCTTTACATTTTTGAACTGAAATCTGATATTCTGTTTATTAACTCAGGTCAGTGTTAACACTTAGGGATCTAGATCTCATTTCTATCTCCCCTAAATTCTGTCTGAAGTTTTGTTCCAGATACAATAAATAGCACAAAAATTTCTATCTAATACAAAATGTTGCTATGAGTTTGCAAACTGTTTTCACATTTTAACCTCCAAAATAGATACCTAGGAGCATTAACTAGCTAGAATTAAATACAAATTTACTTTGTCCTTTGCTGTATATAAATTGTGGTAACATAAAATAGTGGAAAGATCCTTGGTTTTGTAATAACCCGCATCAGGATTCCAATACTGTCTCTGACATTGTAATTGTGTGGTGTCCACAGGCAAATTTCCTCATTCCATTCAATAAAAAATAATTGTGTGCTCCAATTCATCAGATAGTGTACTTCATAACTCAGGGTTATGAAGATACATTCTTTATCCTTCAAGAGTTCCATATGTAGTAGGAGAAACAGCCACATAAACAGATAATAAAAAAAGGAGTTTTAAAATGCAATAATAATGATTTAATTGAGGATTATAAGAGGACAAAAGAGGAGAATATTTAGCCTTAGGAAAGTCCTCATTGAAATTATATCCCATGTGATATTGCCAGCAGTATATAGAACAAATCTAAATGTTTCTTGCTGCCTCCAAAGATAACAATCTAGTGTACCATAAACCATCATGACATCATCTTTGCAAATAAAGGAGGTGCAAATTTGCTTTTAAAGAATCACCATAACAACTATGTCAACCTTAAAAATATAATTTTCCTGTTTAAAATTCTCTAATAGTTTTCCACCATACTTAAAAGTATTATTCCTTATTGTGGCTCATATGGACTTGGCAGAGAATGCCTACCTGCTCACTAAAACTGCTTCCTTCTTATGGGGATATATGGGAATACAGCTAGACACCAAGTTTATATTCCATTTTAGTGATTTGTGGGCCTATGAATATATTCTAAGTGATGGACTTTGAGCACAATATGAACTTGGAAGCCATATGTTAAAGATAATACTATTTCTGGATACCTTAAAGTCTTTATGGAGCAGTGACACCCTTACCCTACTCCTACCATGGGCCTATTGAGAAAACTGGGGTTAATTTACAGATATTTCAGTTTTACCTATGAAATCTATTAACATTAGATTAACTAAGACCAGGACTCTACTTTGTATTTTCCCTGCCAGTCTCTCTGCCTCATCTCCTACCACCACCATATCTGGCCAGTCTGTTCAGTCTCATTGGCCTCCTTTGATACTTTAAAAATACCCAATTCATTACTATTTCAGGACTCTACACTTTCTCCTTTATTTGGAATTCTATTTCTCAAGATGTACTAATAGCTTATTGATCACTTCCATAAGTCTCTGACCAGAGTCACCTGTATAGGATGTCTCCTTGACCACCTCCACTTTTAAAACAGCCACTCCTTCCATCATGCTTTATCCCTTTTCCTTCCTTTTTCTCCACAGTATAATCTCTTCATATGGTTTTATATATTTGGTATTTCTTCATTGTGTAATTCCAATTAGTGAAAGTATACTATATTTATGGGCATTTTCTCTTCCTTACCAGAATATGTGTAGTTCCACAAGGCAGCAGCACTTTCTTTCATCCCTAGAATAGTGCTTGTACATGGCAGGCAATTAGTAAATATCAATTCAATGGGTATTGAATGAATATTGGTGTTTAGATATCTAACATACAATGATTCTTACAACTGGAAGATCCAAGGCATAGTTTAGTAAATAGATGCCTAAGGTGAGTTTGTTACCAAGAAATGAAGATAGTCCAACAAGATGAGACTTTCTATATTCATTTATTCAAAAATAGTTTATTGAATACCATATAAATTCTAGGTATAGTAATATGATAGGTCAAATTTTAGTGGGAAAAGACAAAAGGTAAAATTAAATTTAAGATGTAATAGGTGGCTTTCCCACATTACAAATAAATAGTTGCTCAGTCATGTCCAATTCTTTATGAACCTATGGACTGTAGGCCATCAGTTGCCTCTGTCCAAGGCATTCTCCAGGCAAGCATACTGGAGTGGGTTGCCATTCCTTTCTCTAGGGGATCTTCCAGACCTACGGATCAAATCCAGGTCTCTTGCATTGCAAGCAGATTCTTCACCATCTGAGCTACCAGGGAAGCCCTTTTCCACATTGACTGTAAATTATTCTATGGAAAAGAGAGCTTTGCACCTTTTCATTTTAAGTAGAGTAGCATCCTGAGGGACAATTCAGTGTTAAAACTAGACATAGGCTGGTAGAGGTGGAATTTATTAACCTGAAAGATGGAAGAGTTTAGAAATCAGGTCGTCAATTCTGGATCAGAATTCTTTCCAACTAGTCCACACTGATGCTCAGAGTGGTTTTTTTTTTTTTTTTTTTACTACACAGAGTCAGCAACCAGGGTTTTCTTTACATGATGAAACACAATAGAACCACCACACCTTTCAGGGCAAGAGTCATCATGTCTATTTATATGATGTCCAAAGGATCACAGTCCTAAGATGTCAAACATAGCCTACAGGGAAAATATGTATTCAGGAAGGCACCCCTAGGCAAAAAGGAAACCTGCTATTTTGGGCAACAGGTGAACTCAGAATAAAAGACCTGAAATGATTATGAGTTTATATTCTCCAAACGAGATATAGCTGATGCCTAGTCTGCACATCCCTGATCTGTTGTTTTGCCTCTCTGTTATTATTTTATAGGTTTGCCTTTTAAACAGTGGTACTAGACTGCTATTTGAGTCCATGAACTATAATATAAACATTTTAAAAGATGGACATTCCCAAGCAAAGCACATTGCACATAACAAATCAAAATAATTTATTGAAATGAATTATATTTGTTATTCACCCAATATTCCTCAAAATTCCTCAGTTCAAAATTTTCATCCCTTCCATATTTAAGAGAAAAAGTAAAAGAAAATCTCTAACACTTTAGATATTTTATTTTTCACAGATAACTTATATGTTTGTGTAAGATTCTTTTGTGTGTGTGTGTGTGTGATTCTGAGTGCTAATCTTCATGCTAAATTTAGCAAAAAGTTGTCCTGCTGTGCATATCTGAGTTGCAGGTGCAGGGGTTCACTGCTTAAGTAAATGTAAGGAAATTGGTGAGATCCATGGATTATTGGAAATATCTTCACCTTCATGTTGGATTTAAGATATGATGTAATGGCCCTCGATTAAGAATGAACATTTAGAAAAGTCTAAGGTCAGAAGGAATTTAAACTCTTTCAAGCAAAATAATGTTACAGGAATCTAAGCAAATACCTATTTTCATTTGTATTTTTAAGTTGTTTATTTTGATAGCCTCATCTCCAAAATTGTGGATGATGCCAGCTCTATTCCCCATTACTAATTCCTGTTATTTATGAAAGGATTAAAGAAAATAGTGGAGGCACCTGGATTTGATGAGGCTGTGTTAAGAAACTTCAAAATGCTTATCACTGTCAAATTTGGATTCCAGCCAGAGTTTGATATTTGGTTTGGAATATATTTTAAGTGAAGCAAACTCTTCCATGTGTAAAAAATCCAGAAATAGCAAAATTAAAACCACCGGCTCAGTAGAACAGTACTTACGGTTTCTTGTGCATATAAGAATAGCTCATGAACTGGAAACTGTTAAACCAAAAGTGAAATGACACGCAGAGATATATTGTTTTAAGATAGCTTATATAGTGAAAATGCAGAAGCTGCTTATTCTTAAAAGTGACTGGTTATAGCATTAAGAGTTTTTCTAGTGATAGGGGATTGGTTAAAGGTAGTAGGTGCCTTGTGCCAATTTTGGAGAACAGCTTAAGTTTCATTTATGATTTTCAGAGGCATTTACAAGAAGTGGCCTAAATTGTTTTACTTATTTTGCAGAGTAAGATAAACTGAATTTTGCTAATGAGGCTTAAATGGTTTTGTCTGTTCAGGGAATTCTCAGGTTTAATCTCCTTTTTGAAATTTATTTTAACACATGTAATCTTTTTAAAACATAGCAGCACCATTTCATAAGCAACTTGAAACTAAGAATTTGAATCACCTTTGAGGTTTTCATTTTCCACTGTCTAGATTAAGAAAGTCATGTGGAGAGAGATTTGGACTTAATTTGTAAGACATTTGGGATATATAAAGATTTTTAAATGTTGTTATATTTATTTGAGAGATGGTACTATACTATTATATTTTACCTTTAGGTTGATGTCAGTTTTAATGTAGAGAATATATTAGAAGAGGGATAAGGCCAGAGACAGAGAAACTTGATAGGAGCAGGTTATGTGAGAAATGTTAAGGGCTTTAACTAAGGTAGTGGTATTTAGAAGGATATAAAGAAAAATGTCATGTTTTAATAGATGTAAAGATGGTAGGCAGATACTAATTTTGACTGGACGTGGGATGTAACTATGAGAACTACTCAAGGACCAAATGTTATAAATTGTTAGTTGACAATGGAGTATCTAGGGTATAGAAAGTTTTAGAATGTTTTAGAAGTGTTGTTAAACTAGTAATCCATATTAATACTTGTAATAGTGGCGATGATGATGAATAGAGGTTCATTTTCATGAAGTGCATACTAAAGATAATATTGTAGACTTAAAAAACATTCATAACCTCAAAACTGAGTTATGTTTTATTCAATGGGGAGTTTTAGACTTCAAGGCCAGGAAGCAGCTTTTCAAGTAACCCTGAGGGAACTGCTCTGAGGTGGTTAGGAGGGGACCTAGGTTATATAGAAGTTTTGCAACAAAGGGCAGGTAGTTGGATCATTAAAAGATGATTGTTAGTTAAAGAAAGCTAGATATTTCAAGAGAAAGAATTTATTGCTTTTCTGCGTATGGGAAGATGCAAAAGTTTTCATTCACTGAAAGGATTCCTTTGATATGGACCTCAGCTTTGTGGGGCCAGAATTGCTTTCAAATCCTGAGTTCCCTCCAGACGCACCATAGGGAGTGGCTATAGTTTGATGGCTGCTAGATGGCAGGTATTCTTTCCTTCCTGAATTCGCTCAGGGCTCACCAGCTCACTGTCAGTGGTAGCTGCAATCACTGATGACTACAATCCTTTGTTTACTGATAAGGCAGAAAATAATTCAATTTCTCAGTGTCAAAGATGTAGGTATTAATATATGTTGAATCAGTATATCAACAAAGCCAAGGTGGGAAGAATTTCAATAAGAAAGATGTAGAAAATGTCAGTAGCCATAATGTTGCAGGAAGGTGGACCCCTTCCAGGGCCCGAAACTGGGCTCTTGTCTAACACTCAGAAATGAATTGTCCAGGGAGACACATATGCTGACAAAGCAAGAGATTTTATTGGGAAAGGGCATCGGGGTGGAGAGCAGTAGGGTAAGGGAAACCAGGAGAACTGCTCTGCCACATGGCTCGCAGTCTCAGGTTTATGGTGATGGGATTAGTTTCCGGGTGGTCTTCAGCCAATCATTCTAATTCAGAGTCTTTTCTGGTGGCACATGCATCGCTCAGCCAAGATGGATGCTAGCGAGAGGGATTTGGGGAAGTGGACGGACACGCGGTGTCTCCTTTCAAACTTCCCCGAACTCTTCCGGTTGGTGGTGGCTTATTAGTTCTGTATTCCTTATCAGGATCTCCTGTCATAAAACAGCTCATGCAAATGGTTACTATGGTGCCTGGCCAGGGTGGGTGGTTTCAATCAGTGTGCTTCCCCTAACAAGAAGGGATTTAATAAGAATATATGTTGTAAATTACCCATTGCAACTGATAGCAAAGTTATCAGAGACCATGGTGAGAAGAGTTGCTATGGAGGACTGGGGACAGAAGCCAGGAGCAGTTACCTGAGGCATATCTTAGGGCCTAAACGATTACTTTTGTTCCACTGTTGTCTCACTCCTGTGGCTATTAACTCTTAGTATCCTTCTAGGAGAGCTGCCTAAGCACAAGCTTAGAATTTGTGATAATTTTCACAGGAGTCTGAGGACTTGGGCTAATAATTTAGCTCACTTAATTGATTCTGTGCTTGGTATTCCCAATTGGATCACAGAGATAGCACTGGAAGTCTGCATCTCTCAACCCTGTAATCAACAATCTGTATTTGACACACTCTTTTGATATCTCCTGTAGCATGTGACTAATTACTGCTTGGTGCCTCCAGGCACTGAGAGACCCACCAGGGACTCCTTCTGTATATTTTAGCACAAACAGAAATTTGCACATACTAGCTTGCACAATCAGTTTGAGAAGCTTAACAGCTTTAGGCATTTCCATCTAGAGTATAAAGGCTGCACCTTGTGACAGTTTTAAATGGTGCGTAAGGATGTTGGATGATAGGTGTAAACCATTTCCAAAAAGCCAGAGCTGTAAACAGAAGAGCAGAGAGAGGGTGGTAACTAGAAGCACACACAAGAATAAGATAATTCTCATTTCAACACAAGTAAAACTTGAGTAAGGTCAATGTTTTTGACACATTAATTAGAAACTTGACTACATTTTCAATATCAAGGAATTATAAATAACACATTAACTTGAAATGATCCTGTCATTTAGCTTTTCTCTTTTCTTTATGTGTATAACAAAAGAAGATTTACAGAAAGGACTTTTATGCTACTTTTATTTCTTTATTTCTAAAATTCTGACTCACAGGTCAGCTTTTATGCAGAACAGAATCCATATAATTTTGCCAATTTAAGAAATTAACAATTATAACATTTGTATGTTTGATAATGTAAATAAGACTGTTCCCTTAACATATATCAGTTCAGTTCAGTCGCTCAGTCATGTCCAACTCTTTGCAACCCCATGAATTGAAGCAGGCCAGGCCTCCCTGTCCATCACCAACTCCCGGAGTTCACTCAAACTCACATCCATCGAGTTGGTGATGCCATCCAGCCATCTCATCCTCTGTCATCCCCTTCTCCTCCTGACCCCAATCCCTCCCAGCATCAGAGTTTTTTCCAATGAGTCAACTCTTCGCATGAGGTGGCCAGAATATTGGAGTTTCAGCTTTAGCATCAGTCCTTCCAATGAACACCCAGGGCTGATCTCCTTCAGAATAGACTGATTGGATCTCCTTGCAGTCCAAGGGACTCTCAAGGGTCTTCTCCAATACCACAGTTCAAAAGCATCAACTCTTTGGTGTTCAGCTTTCTTCACGGTCCAACTCTCACATCCATACATGACCACTGGAAAAATGGTAGCCTTGACTAGACGGACCTTAGTCGGCAAAGTAATGTATTTGCTTTTGAATATGGTGTCTAGGTTGGTCATAACTTTCCTTCCAAGGAGTAAGCATACATAGAATGCATTAAATAAAGCTGTTATTTCCCCTTCCCCAGCCGATTTCTCTCGAGATAAAAATTAGGGCAAGAGTTATGACTCAAGAGTTACGATTACTGAATTATTGCTGTTTTTTTTAATTAGTGATAGTGTTCCTAGGTTCATGTACTTGTGGGAATGATTAGAAAAATTGTAAACAATAGCTTTTTAATATGTTATTAATTGACTTCAAGTTTTTGAAGGTTTCACAAAGGTATATTATGAGACTAGTTTGGAGGTGCCTAGGACAGAAATGTCAGTTAATAATCTGAAAGTATTTTAAAACGTTATCAGAGTGTTGACTTAAAAATTAGTCACAATCTGTAAGTAGACTGAAAGCAGAGAGTGTTTTATTTAGTGTTTTGTTTGAAATATACAGACTTCAAGCCCGGGAGAAAGCATATCAAGTAGCCCCAGAAGACTGCTCCAAGGAGGCGGGTAAGGACTAGGGATATATAGACATTCATAACAAAGAGGGCAGACCAGTCTGAACATCAAAGATTATGGTTAGGTATAGCTATCTGGGGCCAGCATTCTGTAATTTTGCTGAGGTATTCTCTTTGTTGAATTCTTTTTGTTTTTCTGATTTGTTTAGTTAGGTATATAGAACTTGAGAGTAGTTGTTGCCTTTTACTTGATATATTTTCCACATAGGACATAACTGCAGATAGTTCCTGTTAGATAAAGGCAAAGCCTTGCTACACCACAGGCCTTTTATAATCAAGCTCACATACGTTCAGGAAAAATAAAGACTATCTCTAAATATGTTTCCATTTTAAAAGATTACATAACTAGTTTTGATAATTCTTGCATACTTTGTATCAGCTGAGATGCATCTTTATTCTGGAAAAGTTAAGTGTCCCAGGTGGGACACTTAAAAGTTAAGTGTCCTGAAGGATGGTACTTCAGTCTTCTGTGCCAGCTTCCCAGCAAGCCTGTTTCCCCACATGATTATGCGTAACACACGCGCCTGTCCTTACACATGCACACACTATTTATTGATTTGTCTGTCTCTCCTGGTCAAGAAAGATAAAAAGAACAGACTCTTCATTATTACATTAAAATACAGAGATAAAACACTGCCAATATACATAATACACTGCAGAGGCCAACTTTGGTATACATTGATTTTTATTATTTATATTAATGTCTATGAGACATTTTATTTTCCTCATTGTAGAAAAGATTCAGATCTTTGACACTAATATTACATTTCATAAGGTTACATTTTGCTAGAAATGAATTGGATTCAGCATTAAAATCTTTTTATTCAATTTATAGTACTTTGTGTATTATAATTCAATTGAGGTAATATATAGAATGTTCCTTTTTCAACTCCTATAAGCATTTTCCAGACATTTAGAAAACAATGTCCTGTGCAGACTAAAGAACTGATTAACATTGCAGATTTCACATTACAATGCTCATTGTAAGGGAATTAAAATAAGTTTATTTACCTGCAGACTGACAAAATGTAAAGAATTAAGGCAAATAAGAAAGTGCCATCTCTTTACTTCTAAAGCTAACTCAAGCCCATAGATGCTTCTAGCCCATAGATGCTTCTAGCAAGATTGGTGTCAACCTTGGGTGACTTTTAAGTCACATATTTAAAGGCTCAGTTACATAAAGAAGAATGAATAAGACTATCCAAAGAAAGCTACTTATGCTTAGAACAAAAACAGCACCGTGGATCTAAAAGGTTTTAAAATACATAAACTGATGTAGTTAAATGAGCCTATTTGTTGTAACCTTAGGTTCAGGATATCCTTGCCCATTTTTTTTTTTAACGAACAATATAAAGAAATGTATCCAGATTTTCTATATATTTTTGTTCTGCTTGGCTCATCGATTTAATTTCTTACCTAATAAAAAACCTAAAAAAACAATAGCTCTGATATTTACTCTCAAAATGCCTCAAGGGAGGGTATATATGTATGAAAGATACCTAATAAACATTATATAGTATCCTAATGCAAAAATGTTAAATGAACTAAAGGGGTATAACAATGTGAACAAATCAGAATACTTCTATTTCATCAAGCATTTCAGTATTCCTTACATTGCACCTCTGTATTTTAATTCAAACAATATTATTTTATATCTGCTATCTTCCAGATACTTCATGATTCACAATGAAGGAAGACCTGCCCCACCCCAGGTCAGTGATTGGTAGGATGGAAATTTAATTGTATATCATAATGATGGTATAAATTCTGTCACATTATTGTCAGTGTTGTGTGTGTGCTAAGTTGCTTCAGTTGTGTCTGACTCTTTGGGACTCTATGGACTGAAGCCCACCAGGCTCCTCTGTCTATGGGATTCTCTAAGCAAGAACACTAGAGTGGGTTGCCTATTTCCTTCCATGCAAATAAAAATCAATATGTATACTGTCAGGTGGTTAAAGTATTAGTTCAAAAGTTATGAGGAAAATTGACATTGTAGTTATATTCAGAGGCAACATGGAATATAATAATAAACACATGGCTTGCATTTTGTAAAGTTGTAAATTTGTAAGGTTGGACAAAATTTTCAAGGTCCCTGGCTAGTGAGGAGAACATAAAATAGCCACAATAAAATGTGGTAATGCTATATCCAATCCCTCACAAGAAAACAAAGGTCTCAAGGGTGTGAAGAGATGTAAAATCAATGTTTTGCCAGTTATTATTGCTGAAAACCTAGATCTTATTCACTGGTGCCAAATAGAAATGTGGAGACAGAGCTTTGGAGTAGAACAGAGCAACTTTATTACTTTGTGAGGCAAAGGGGCCACGCCAGTCTAAAGTGCTTTCAAAACTGTGCTCCCCCAAACCCAGAATATAGCAAGTGGTCTTATAGTGTCAGGGTGGGAAATAAGCCTGCAGATAGGGCTGAAGTAGTCTTGCATTCTTCTTTCCTTCTGGAGACACTAAGATTTTTAGGGCTGGTGTCAAGTGGTTCCAGAACAGGTTCTGCTGTCCTCCAGGGTATGGTTCTATGACCTTCTTTCTGTCATGAAGGATGCCCACAAAAGAAAGGAGGGTTGGGGAATGTTGTCTTGCAGAAGTAAACACCAAGTGCAATGTACAACTTTAACTAGAGGGCAGTCACTATCAGAGTGCCATTAAGTAAGAAAGAGAAGGGGAAAAAAATCTATAGGAGACCAGCTGGATGGGTGATGGAAAGAATAAGGGCTCACATAATAGGGATGTCTCAACCAGTTTCTGATACAGCATTATCTCCACCTAATAGGTCTGTCAGAGACTCAAATGAAGGATGTAAAAATAAGTGCATTACATTCAGATTCACATATCTTCTGCCATCAATATTTCCCAAATAAGACTATCATTTTCCCAAGAATGAAAGTTCAATATTTGGAGCCTTCTTTGCCTACTTCTTTATCTATATATATGGTCTTGCACAATCTTAATTTATTTGTATTCATGCAGCTTATTGAATGCATGCTATTTTTAATGTATACAAACACAACTATAGTTCTTGTTCTCTTGAACAACTATTTATAGAGTAGTGTGTGTTAGTTGCTTAGTTGTGTCCAACTCTTTATGATCCCATGGACTCACTGTAGCCTGCCAGACTCCTCTGTCCATGGGATTCTCCAGGCAAGAAAACTGGAGTGGCAAGCCATTCCCTTCTCTAGGGGATCTTCCTGACCCAGGGATTGAACCCATGTCTCCTGCAGATTCCTAAATTAATTCACAAAACTTATGCCAGTCCTTTCTTCAGTAAGTTACATATTTACTTCTAGTTCCTTTACTATTAATAGAGGAAATAAAACAATATGATTGCTTTAGTTTGCCTTACATATTAGAACCCATGGGGCCTGCTTCTTCGTCTTTTTAACTGTGGCATAATAACTCACAGTAAATGTGTACTATAGTTTATGCAGGCATTCCTTTATTGGATATTAATTTTTTTAACTGTTCCATAACACAATGAGACAATTATCATCTTTGTACATGCCTTTTTGTGTATATTATCACATTTCCCTAGGGTAAGTATCAAGTTTATTTTCTTGGGCTCGAAAATCACTGTGGACAGTGACTACAGACATAAAATTGAAAGACAGCTATTCCTTAGAAGAAAAGCTATCACAAACTTTGTGGATTAAAAAACAGAGGCATCACTTTGCTGACAAAAGTCCACACATTCAAAGCTATAGTTTTTCCAGCAGTCATGTGAGAGTTGGACCATAAACAAGGTTGAGGCCGAAGAATTGATCCTTTCAAACTGTGGTGCTGGAGAAGACTCTCAAAAGTCCCCTGGACAGCAAGATCAAACCAGTCAATCCTAATGAATGTTCATTGGAAGGACTTATGCTGAAGCTCCAATAGTTTGGCTACCTGATGCAAAGAGCTGACACTGGAAAAGACCTTGATGCTGGGAAAGACTGAAGGCAGGAGAATAAGAGGGCAGAGGAGGACTGACGGGCAGAAGAGGATGGCATCATTGACTCAATGAACGTGAGTTTTAGCAAACTCTGGGAGATGTTAAAGGACAGCCTGGCGTGCTGCAGTCCATGGGGTCACAAAGAGTCAGACACGACTTAGCAACTGAACAACAACAACAAAGTACTGAGGCTTGGCTTTGCTTTTTAAGAACATTAGTAGGCAATGTGAAGCTGCTCTTCAGACGAACAATTCCAGTTTTAAAAGCTTAGACATTCCCTAATACATGATAATGCCAAAATTTTGATTTTTTTCAATTCAATGCATAAAAATTAGTCCCAGTTAGAATAAAAACAACATGTATTATCCAACTAGCAATCTTTAAAAGGATAAAGAAGGTGCTATTAACAATTTTCTTGGGGTAATAAGCCTAAACAAGGGTGGTTAGGACCAAACTAGTACATACTGTTACCACAGTTAGAACTAAATTTCCAAAATCCCAATCTTATAATTTCAATAACTACTGAATTCCTTTTCTTTATAAACAGTATGTATAAAGTCCAGATGTTTCATCTAGAATATATAACTTTTCGTGACATGAATTTACCACCTTTGACTTCTAATTGCCTACTTCATTCTGCTGTTTAATATGAATGACCTAGTCACTGGCATTCCCAGGTTCCTCTGGCTTGGTTGGGCTCCTGCCGTGTGTCTTCTCTTCTCTGTCTGCTCTTCTGTCATGTCCAGTGTCAGTACCCCACATTTCCTTAAAGGTCCAGCTCAATTCTACATCCTTTAAGGAGCTTTTGAAGCCTTTCCTATTCAGAATCACTGCTTATTCTGTTGTGCTCTCTCTGCTACTTGTCTTGCATTTTTATGTCTCCCTCTTCTGCTCTGGGGACAATGTACATAGTGATTAAGACAATAGATGCTGGATTGGAATCCTGGGTCTGTAATTTGCATGTTGGTCAAGTTACTTAATGATGCTGTCAGATTCCTCGTGGTAAAATAGGGATAATACTTCCTAAAACCTAAGACTTTCGTAGGGGTTAAATAAGTAATACATGTAAAGTACTTAGAAATAAGTACCTTACTGTACACTTGTAAATAATAAGATTTCTCTTAACTATTGTTTCCCCTTGGAAGTAGGCTATAGTTTTCCTAAAATTCTCTCTAGCTTAGACAAATGAAGGTGAATCTATAACTACTATCTCTGAATTATCTCATGGGGGCCAGAATATGGAGTTGAAAGTTTAATTGGGGAGTAGGCTTGGCTCAGGCTGATATATCTGCTACCAAATACTGTGCCCTTAATCTTTTTGTTTCTTTCCCTCCTCTCTAAAGTGCAAATAATAAAAATACATACCTTGTAAGTTTGCAGTGATAATTAAAATAAGTTTCTAGCATAGTACATGGCAGTGCTGGTTAAATAGATAATAACTATAGACAATATACTTTGAACACAGTGACTCTAGGCCCCGAGGTGAAAGATTTCTTTGTTTACTATCATCAGCCAACCAACAAATAGATAACATGTTATAATTATCTACATTAACTAGAATGTAAATTCATCTAAAGGATTCACTGAAATCATTTGTAATGTTATGAAGCAAAATGTACTGATTTAATAGAAGTTCTTCACATGTTTTCCTCAAAATTCAGTATAATGAGGAAGGAGTTTCCCTCTCAGTCATATGAATATTACCAAATATTCACATTCAAAGGAAAACCTAACTCTGAGTGGCACCCCAGAAGGCTTCTTGAAGTAATTTAAGATTCCCACAATATTACAAGAGATTTAAGCAAATTGTGCCCCCATTTACTTTTCTGATGTCATATATTTGTGGTATCTGTATCATTTCTTCAACTTTATATACATAAAAAAGAATGGAATTATATTTTTGACCTCAAATAGCCTTCATCATAATGAGAAACAAGTTGCATAACACACTGTCATTAAGTGACAACAATGTTCCTTCATCAGTTCAGTTCAGTCACTCAGTCGTGTCTGACTCTTTGTGACCCCATGAATTGCAGCATGCTAGGGCCTCTCTGTCCATCACCAACCTCTCGAGTTCACTCAAACTCACGTCCATCAAGTTAATGATGCCATCCAGCCATCTCATCCTTTGTCGTCCCCTTCTCCTCCTGCCCCCTATCCCTCCCAGTATCAGAGTCTTCCAATGAGTCAATTCTTTGCATGAGGTGGCCAAAGTTTTGGAGTTTCAGCTTTAGCATCGTTCCTTCCAAAGAACACCCAGGACCAATATCATTTAGGATGGACTGGTTGGATTTCCTTGCAGTCCAAGGGACTCTCAAGAGTCTTCTCCAACACCACAGTTCAAAAGCATCAATTCTTCGGTGCTCAGCTTTCTTCAGTCCAACTCTCACATCCATACGTGACCACTGGAAAAACGATAGCCTTGACTAGATGGACCTTTGTTGGCAAAGTAATGTCTCTACTTTTGAATATGCTGTCTAGGTTGGTCATAACTTTCCTTCCAAGGAGTAAGCGTCTTTTAATTTCATGGCTGCAATCACCATCTGCAGTGATTTTGGAGCTCTGAAAAATAAAGTCTGACACTGTTTCCACTGTTTCCCCATCTATCTCCCATAAAGTGATGGGACCAGATGCCATGATCTTTGTTTTCTGAATGTTGAGCTTTAAGCCAACTTTTTCACTGTCCTCTTTCACTTTTATCAAGAGGCTTTTTAGTTCCTCTTCACTTTCATAATAAGGGATAAATTTTGACAATTAGCATAATATAAAAGTTAAGTATTTTTTGTGTTTTTAAAATGCAACAACATGATTTTATAATTACCTTCTACTATGGAGAGTCAAGTCGGTTTTGGCGAATGATTTTCTAAATATTTTTATTTTACATTGGGATATAGTTGATTAACAATATTGTTCATTTCAGGTATATAGCAAAGTGATTCAATTATACATCTACATGCTTCTATTCTTTTTCAAATTCTCTTCAAATTTAGGTTATTACAGACTATTGAGCAGTGTTCCATGTGGTATCCAGTAGGTCTTTGTTGGTTATCTATTTTAAATACAGCAGTGTGTACATGTCAACCCCAAACTCCTAATTTTAAGTATCAATCAGTTCAGCCACTCAGTCTTCTCCAACGCTTTAGAACCCCATGGACTGCAGCACGCCAGTTTTCCCTGTCCATCACCTATTCCTGTGCTAGCTCAAATTCATGTCTATTAAGTAGGTGATGCCATCCAACCATCTTATCCTCTGTTGTCCTTTTTTTTTTTCCTGCCTTCAGAATTCCCCAGCATCAGGGTCTTTTCCAGTGCATCAGTGTTTTGCATCAGGTGGCCAAGTATTGGAGTTTCAGCTTCAGCATCAATACTTCCAATGACTATTCAGGACTGCTTTCCTTTAGTATTGACAGGTAGTATCTCCTCACAGTCCAAGGGACTCTTAAGAGTCTCCTGCAATGACACACTGCAAAAGCATCAATTCTTCAGTGCTCAGCTTTCTTTATAGTCCAACTGTCACATCCATACATGACTACTAGAAAAATCACAGATTTTACTAGATGAAGCTTTGTTGGCAAAATAATGTCTCTGATTTTTAATATGCAGACTAGATTGGTCATAATTTTTCTTTCAAGTAGTAAGTATCTTTTAATTTAATATTTTACAAACACATGGAGATTAAACAACAGGTTTCTAAATAACCAATAGGTTACTGAAGAATCAAGGCAAATTGGAAGTGGTCAAATAGGAAAAGGAGAGTGAACATCGACATTTTAGGAAACACTGAACTAAAATGGACTGGAATGGGTGAATTTAACACAGATGACCATTATATCTACTACTGTGGGCAAGAATCCCTTAGAAGAAATAGAGTGTGGCCATCATAGTCAACAAAAGAGTCCAAAATGTAGCACTTGGATGCAACCTCAAAAATGACAGAATGATTTCTGTTTACTTCCAAGGCAAACCATTCAATATCACAGTAATCCAAGTCTATGCCCCAAGCAGTAATGCTGAAGAAGCTAAAGTTGAATGGTTCTATGAAGACCAACAAAACCTTTGAGATGTAACACCCCAAAAAGATGTCCTCTTCATTATAGGGTACTGAATGCAAAAGTAGGAAGTTAAGAGTTACCTGGAATAACAGGCAAATTTGGCCTGAAGTAAAAAATGAAGCAGATCAGGGGTGACAGAGTTCTGCCAAGAGAACGCACTTATCATAGCAAACACCCTCTTCCAACAACACAAGAAAAGACTCTATACATGGATATCACCAGATGATCAATACCGAAATCAGACTGATTATCTTACTTGCAGCCAAAGATGAAGAAGCTCTATACAGTCAGCAAAAACAAGACTAGGACCTGACTCAGATCATGAACTCCTTACTGTGAAATTCAGACTTAAATTAAAGAAAGTAGGGAAAACCTCTAGACCATTCAGATATGTCCTAAATCAAATCCCTTATGATTATCCAGTGGAAATAAAAAATACATTCAAGGGGTTAGATTTGATAGACAGAGTGCCCAAAGACAGAGGTTTGGAACAATGAGTGAGGGGCAGGGATCAAGAACATCCCCAAGGAAAAGAAACGTAAAAAGGCAAAATGGTTGTCTGACAAGGCCTTACAAATAGCTGTGAAAAGAAGAGAAATGAAAAGCAAAGGGAAAAAGGAAAGATATATCCATTTGAATGCAGAGTTTCTAAGAATAGCAAGGAGAGATAAGAAAGCCTTCCACAGTGATCAATGCAAACAAATAGAGGAAAACAATAGAATGGGAAAGTCTAGAGATTTCTTCAAGACAATGAGAGATACCAAGGGAATATTTCATGCAAACATGAGCACAATAATGGATAGAAATGGTATGGACCTAAGAGAAGTAGAAGATATTACGAGGTGAACAGAATATACAGAACTATACAAAGATCTTCATAACCCAGATAACCACAATGGTATTATCACTCAGCTAAAGCCAGACATCCTAGAATGCAAAGTCAAATGGGCCTTAGGAAGCATCACTACAAACAAAGCTAGTGGAGGTGATGGAATTCCAGTGGAGCTATTTCAAATCCTAAAAGATGATACTGTGAAAGTGCCGTACTCAATATGCCAGCAAATCTGGAAAACGCAGCAGTGGCCACAGGACTAGAAAAGATCAGTTTTCATTCAATCCAAAAGAAAGACAATGGCAAAGAATGTTCAAACTGCCGCACAATTGCACTCATCTCACATGCTAGCAAGTAATGCTCAAAATTCTCCAAGCCAGGCTTCAACAGTACATGAACTTTGAACTTCCAGACATTCAAGCTGGATTTAGAAAGGCAGAGGAACCAGAGGTCAAATTGTCAACATCTGTTAGATCATCGAAAAAGCAAGAGAGTTCCAGAAAAACCTCTAATTTTGCTTTATTGACTACACCAAAGCCTTTGACTGTGTAGATCACAACAAACTGTGGAAAACTCTTAAAGAGATGGGAACCAGCCCACCTTACCTGCCTTCTGAGAAATCTGTGTGCAGGTTAAGAAGCAGCAGTTAGAACTGGACATGGAACAACAGACTGGTTCCAAATCGGGAATGCAATATGTCAAGGCTGTGTTTTGTCACCTGCTTATTTAACTTATATGCAGAGTACATCATGTAAAATGCTGGACTCTAAGAAGCACAAGCTGAAATCAAGATTGCCAGGAGAAATATCAATGACCTCAGATATGCAGATGACACCACCCTTATGGCAGAAAGTGAAGAACAAAAGAGCCTCTAGATGAAAGTGAAAGAGGAGAATGTAAAAGTTGGCTTAAAACTCAACATTCAGAAAACTAAGATCATGGCATCTGGTCCCATCCCTTCATGGCACACAAATGGGGAAACAATGGAAACAGTGACAGACTTTATTTTTTGTGGGGCTCCAAAATCAGTGCATATGATGACTGCAGCCACAGAATTAAAAGACCCTTGCCCCTTGGATCAAATGCTACGAGCAACCTATACAGCATATTAACAAGCAGAGACATTACTTTACAACAAAGGTCCGTCTAGTCAAAGCTATGGTTTTTCTAGTAGTCATGTATGGACGTGAGAGTTGAACTATAAAGAAAGCTGAGTACTGAATAATTGATGCTTTTGAACTGTGGTGTTGGAGAAGACTCTTGAGAGTCCCTTGGACTGCAAGGAGATCCAACCAGGCCATCCTAAAGAAATATTCATTGGAATATATTCATTGGAAGGGCTGATGCTGAAGCTAAAACTCCAATATTTTGGCCACTTGATGCAAAGAACTGAATCATTTGAAAAGAGCCTGATACTGGGAAAGATTGAAGGCAGGGAATGAAGGGGACAACAGAGGATAAAATGGTTGGATGGCATCACTGATGTGATGGACATGACTTTGAGTCGGCTTCAGGAGTTAGTGATAGACAGGGAAACCTGGAGTGCTGTAGTCGATGGGGTCACAGAGTCGGACATGACTGAGCAACTGAATTGAACTCTACTACTGAAGAAATCAAAAGGAAATGAAAAAAATTCTAGAAACAAATGGCAATGAAAATATAACAACTCAAAACCGATGGGATGCAGCAAAAGCAGTTCTAAGAGGGAAGTTTATAGCAATACTGTCCTACCTCAACAAACAAAATAACATTGTATAGATGACCTAATTTTACACCTATAATGACTGGTAAAAGAAGAACAAAACCCCCTAAAATTAGTAGAAGGAAATTTGAAATCATAAAGATCAGAGCAGAAATAATTGAAAAAGACATGAAAGAAACAGTAGTAAAGATAAAACTGAAAGCTGGTTCTTTGATTAACAAAGTTGGCAAATGTTTAACTAGACTCATCATGCAAAAAAGAGACTAGAGTCAAAACAACAAAATTAGAAATGAAAAAGGAGAGGTTACAACAGAAAATTCAGAAATACAAAGGGTTTTAAGTGACTATTATGAACAATTATATGGCAATAAAATGGATAACCTGGATGAAATGGACAGATTCTTAGGAAAGGTCAATCTTCCAAGACTCATTCAAGAAAAAATAGAAATTATGAACAACCAAATCACAAGAACTGAAATTGAAGCTGTGATCAAAAATCTCCCAAATCAAAAGCCCAGGACCAGATGGCTTTACAGGAGAATTCCATCAAACATTTAGAGAAAAGCTAATGCCTATCCTTCTAAAACTCTTTCAAAAAATTGCAGAGGAAGGAACACTTCCAAACTCATTCTATGGGCCACCATCACCCTGATACTAGCCAAAGACAACACAAAAAAAGAAAGCCACTGGCCAATATCACTGATGAACATAGATGCAAAAATCCCAACAAAATTTTAGCAAACAATATTCAGCAACATATCAAAAAACTTATTACCATGATCAAGTTTGGTTTATTCCAGGGATTCAAGAATTCTTCAATAGACACAAATCAATCAATATGATACACAATATAAACAAATTGAAACATAAAAAACCATATGATAATCTCAATAGATAAAGAAAAAGCCTTTGACAAAATTCAGCACACGTAAATGATTAAAACTATTCAAAAATGGGCATAGAAGGAACATATCTCAACATCAATTCAATTCAGTTCAGTGGCTCAGTTGTTCTGACTCTTTGAGAACCCATGAATTGCAGCACGCCAGGCTTTGTTGTCCTTCACCAACTCCCAGAGTTTACCCAAACTCATGTCCATCGACTCAGTGATGCCATCCAGCCATCTCATCCTCTGTCGTTCCCTTCTCCTCCTGTCCCCAATCCCCCCCAAAATCAGAGTCTTTTCCAGTGAGTCAATTCTTCGAATGAGGTGGCCAAAGTACTGGAGTTTCAACTTCAGCATCAGTCCTTCCAATGAACAACAGGGCTGATCTCTTTTAGGATGGACTGGTTGGATCTCCTTGCAGTCCAAGGGACTCTCAAGAGTCTTCTCCAACACCACAGTTCAAAAGCATCAATTCTTTGGTGCTCAGTTTTCTTCACAGTCCAACTCTCACATCCATACATGACCATAGGAAAAACCATAGCCTTGACCAGATGGACTTTTGTTAGAAAAGTAATGTCTCTGTTTTTCCATATGCTATCAAGGTTGGTCATAACTTTCCATCCAAGGAGTAAGCGTCTTTTGATTTCATGGCTGCAGTCACCATCTGCAGTGATTTTGGAGCCACCGAATGTAAAGTCTGACACTGTTTCCCCATCTATTTCCAATGAAGTGATGGGACCAGATGCCATGGTCTTCGTTTTCTGAATGTTGAGCTTTAAGCCAACTTTTTCACTATCATTTTTACTTTCATCAAGAGGCTTTTTAGTTCCTCTTCACTTACTGCCATAAGGGTGGTGTCATCTGCATATCTGAGGTTATTGATATTTCTCCCGGCAATCTTGATTCCAGCTTGTGCTTCTTCTAGCCCAGAGTTTCTCATGATATATTCTGCATATAAGTTAAATAAGCAGGGTGACAATATGCAGCCTTGATGTAGTCCTTTTCCTATTTGGAACCAGTCTGTTGTTCCATGTCCAGTTCTAACTCTTGCTTCCTGACCACCATACAGATTTCTCAAAAGGCAGTTCAAGTGGTCTGGTATTCCCATCTCTTTCAGAATTTTCCACAGTTTATTGTGATCCACACAGTCAAAGGCTTTGGCATAGTCAATAAAGCAGAAATAGATGTTTTTCTGGAACTCTCTTGCTTTTTCGATGATCCAGTGGATGTTGGCAATTTGATCTCTGGTTCCTCTGCCTTTTCTAAAAC
>SJYA01000947.1:314429-352511 GCA_006410615.1 Neotragus moschatus
ATTCGTCTCTAAAAATTTTAATACTATGTATTAGAATTTTTATAAATAAGTAAATAATCTTGGACTGGTCACCACAGAAGCATTAATCACAAATTAATAATAAACAACATATTCATATATACTAGTGATGAGAGATAAAAATGCTACTGAGTGATAATCAATGTGACAGCAGAATTAGTTCAAAGATTAAAAAGCTCATATATTTCCTCTAAGATGGGCATTATTTGAACTCCAAATAATAATATGGAATATATTAAAATGTTATGTTCTTATTAATATTATCAAGTACTTTCATTAAAGAGCTTTGCAAAATAATTGTGTACTATTTCATCAACAGAATTTGGTATTATTCTTTCCATTTAAAATGAACTAAAGGATGGACAAGATCAAGACAGCAGAGGCATAGGACATGGAGCTCATCTCCTTCCAAAAATATATTAAAAATACAGCTACAGGTTTTACAAGGCAGAACCAAGATGGCAGAGAGGGAAGACTTGCAGTCCCTGTCTCGCCATAACTAGGTTACTTACAGACACTTGTGGGGGACCTCTGACAACCAGGAAGATGGCAGAAATTCCAGCAACCAGGTAGGATGTTGGGGGAGCAAGGAGAAGAGGGGAACTGGAGGCCAGATAGGACCAGCACACCTGAGGGGCAGCTGTGAGAGCGGAGTAGTTCTCACACCCAGAGAGGTACATTTGTCTCTGGGGGATCTGCATAGGGGAGGAAGCACCTTCATGGGTTGTAGGGCTGCACTTGGAGTTCCCTTCCCCTTATCCACTTGGCCCAGGGAGCTACCTAAGGCTCCTCTGTCCTCTAGCACCCCTCTGCCTGAGTTGGTTCAAGGGGCATGAAAGGGAACGGGAAGGAGGAAAATCTAGGCCAGCTGGGGGGACCTTTACTGGGTTGGAGGATCAGGGGAAGTGACTGCAGTTCTCTGGCCCACTCAGCCCCAAGCAGCCTCCAGAGGCCCCAGGCCTAGTCCTTCACAATTTCCAGGGCCCTCTCCACCTGTGGAAGTCCTGTGGGCATAACAGAGGCTCTCTCTGGGGTTAGAAGATCAGGGTAACCTGCCTGGTGTTCCCCACCCACATGGCCTGGGGTACCCCCTGGGGCCCCAAGCTTGATCCTCCACTTCAGACCCCTCATTCAGGGTCTTTTCTTAGCATAGGTTCTGAATCTACATCCCACTTCCCCATAGCCAAGGTTTTTTTCTGTTTTATTTTTTTCTTGTCCTTTGTTATTGGAGTTAAGTTTTATCCTCCAGTGGTTGTTTCATATATATTCTGATTTTTTCCCTAATATACCTGTTAGCTTTTACAATTTATTTTTTATTATGTTATTGTTCTGTCCACCCTCCCCTTTTTATTTTATTTTTTCTGCACCCAGTGGCTTCCAGGGTCTCAGTTTATGGGATGGAGATTGGGCCTCAGCTCCTGTGGTCGGAGCTCTTTAGACTTGTCAGTCCAAGTCTGAACTGCTGGACTAACAGAGAATGTCAGGCCCCAGGTGAATATTAATCAGAGTGAGGTATCCCAGAGGTCCACATCTCAATACCAAGACCTGGCTCTACCCAGCTTACTGCCAGCTCCATTGCTGGAAACCTCAGTCAAAACAACTAATAAGACAGGAACACAGTCCCACCCATCAAGAAATGAGACAACAATAAATATGTTACAGATGAAGGAGCAAGGTAAACACATACAAGACCAAATAAGTGAAGAGAGAATAGGCAACCTCTCTGAAAAAGAGTTGAGTATAAAGAATGTACTATCATTCTTTTTCAAGAACGATAGTAAAAGATGTCCCAAAATCTTGAAAATAGAATGTAGAAAATGCAAGAAACATTTAACAAGAATCAGGAAGAACTAAAGAAGAAACCATGTCAAACAACACAATAACTAAAATTAAAAATATTCTAGATGGAATCAATAGTAGAATAACTGAGGCAGAAGAATGGTGAGCTAATTAGAGAGCTGGAAGATAGAGTGATGGAAATAACTGCTGAAGGCCAGAATAAAGATAAAATAATGACAAGACTGAGTATAGTCTCAGAGACCTCTGAGACAATATTAAACACACTAACATTTGACTTATAGAATCCCAGAAGAAGGAGAGGAGGGGTCTGAGAAGATTATTTGATGGGATTAAAGTGGAAACTTCCCTAACATGGGAAAGGAAACAGCCACCCAACTACAGGAAGCACAGAGAGTCCCAGACAAGACAAAACCTAGGAAAAACACACCAGAACACATATTAACCAAAGTAACAAAAATTAAATACAAAGAAAAATATTAAAAGCAGCAAGGAAGCAAAAAATAATATACAAGGGAATCCCCTATCACTGTCAGCTGATTTTTCAGCAAAAACTCTGCAGGGCAGAAGGCAGAAGCAGGATATATTTAAAGTGATGGAAGGGAAAAACCTACAACTAAGATTACTCGAGCCAGCAATCATCTCATTCAGATTTGATGGAGAAATCAAAAGCTTTACAGTCAAGAAAAAGCTAAGAGAACTCAGCACCACAAAAGCAACCTTACAACAAATGCTAAAGGAACTTCTCTAGCCAGGAATCACAAAATAAAAAGGTCCGCAAAAATGAACTCAAAACAATTACGAAAATGGCAATAGGAACATAAACATTGATAATTTTCAGATAATGTGCCTGAAAATAAAAATAGAAGGAATTAATAGAATAACTGAGGCAGAAGAATGGATAAGTAAGCTTGAAGACAGATCAATGGAAATAAATGATGAAGAGCAGAATAAAAATAAAATAATGAAAAGAACTCAGACCTCTGAGACAATATTAAACACACCATCAACAAACACTGGGGAGGATGTAGAGAAAAGGGAACCCTCTTGCACAGTTGGTGGAAATATAAATTGATACAGCCACTATGGAGAACAGTGGAGGTTCCTTGAAAAACTAAACATAGAACTACCATATGACCCAGAAATCCCACTAGTGGGCATATACCCCAAGAAAAGCATAACTCAACAAGACACATATACCCCAATGTTCACTGCAGCACTATTTATAATAGGACATGGAAGCAACCTAGATGTCCATTGACAGAGGAATGGATAAAGAAGATGTGGTATATATATACAATGGAATATTACTCAGTGATTAAAAAGAAAAAAATTCGTCATTTGCAGTGGTGTGGATGAACCTAAACCCTGTCATACAAAACAAAGAGAAAAACCAATATAATATATAAATGCATATATATGGAATCTAGAAAAATGGTACTGGTGAACCTAATTGCAGGGCAAGAATGGAGATGCAGACACAGAGAATGTACCTGTGGTCACAACTGGGGGAAGAAATGGGGGGGCAAGTGGAGAGAGAATAGCATTGACATATATATGGAGACACACTACCATGTGTGAAGTAGATAGCTTGCAGGAAGCTGCTTATAGCACAGGGAGCTCAGCAGTTTGGTGCTCTGTGATGACACAGAGGAGTGAAATGGGACTGTGGGAAGGAGGCACAAGAGGGATGGGATGGGATACACACAGCTGATTTGATTTGTTGTACAGCAGAAACTAACACAGTATTGTAAAACAGTTATACTCCAAGAAAAAAATAATTACTGCCTGAGACATCTTCAGATCACCAAGTGATCGATCCACAAATATAAACACTTAATGTGTATTATTATATTTATGTTTTAAGGTTGGGGAAGGGAAGGAGTCTTTAGTTATCTTCTATTGCACCCTCCAAAACTTGATGTAATAAACTATATGGGGAAAGAATCAGAGAAAAAATGGATCTATATATAGCTGAATTACTTTGCTGTACACTTGAAAATAATACAACTTTATAAATCAACTACATGCAAATATAAAATAAAAATTAAAAAAAAAACCCACAAAGGAAACACCTTGAAACAAATACAAAATACAGTAATCTAGGAGTTTTTAAAAAAAAACATGATGCCTACATTTCACATCCATTAAATTAAGTAATTCTTTGGAAGTATGGATTCTGTTACTTGGTTTTTAAAAATTGCTTATTTTGTTTTCTAACCAGCTCTGTTCATTCTGAATCACAGGGATGACTGATCATCTTCATTATAGAAGAATATAAAGGCAGGAATATAACAAGGAAGATGCAAATTCTTCTGTCAGAGGCTGTTTACTTCACTATTGATGTTTTATGCTATACTGTTTAAATGGTTTTATTAAATAAATGAAGGAAATGAAATGAATTTTCCAAACTACGTAAACTAAAATTTATGTATTTTTCTTATTTGACATTAGGATAAAAATTCCAACAATTTCCCAAAGTTGCATTAAAATGTTTTCCTTTTTTGGTGTAGAATATAAATTTTATATAGGATAAGTTAATGATACTTAACAGAAATTTAATATTTATGTAGATAAACCTATTGGTTTATCAACATTGGACACCATGATTTTAGCATTAGCCATCTATAGAATATATTACAAATCTTTTCTTTTACCTATTCTTGAAGATTCCATATTATTGATATATTGCAATGATCTCTGAAACTATGATTGCATGTCTTATAGCTTTGGTTAACCTACCAAAAATTTACTGACAAGCCTATGCCAAAGCAAATTTCTGTCATATTTTTTCCCTCCATTTTTTTTTCTAATACCTAGTTTAGAATGGACATTAATAGCATTTTCCATTTTAAAAAAAAAATTAAATGCTTGCAAGTCCTCATCAGGAAAGAAATTAGTTTTAGGACTAATAATGCTTTTGATACAAAGTGCTTTCTCCAAAAGGAATTTAATAATATTTGGAGTTTTTGAATGAGTTGCTTTAGGACTTAGGAATTATTTTTGCCAAGTTTTTAGGCTTGTAAACAGAATTAAAGGAAAAAAAATCTTAAACAGTTCAAAAATTGTGTTTAGATAAACAAACCAAGGTTATTTTCAGATGAATATATTCTGGGTTTTATCATGCTGAGTTTTAATTTTTTTGTTAGTACATTAGATGAACATATCTATGGATCTAAAGTGGTATAATACTAAATATATCTATAAGGAAGAAATCCTTTTTTGTTTCTTGAAAAAAAAAAGTGCTTTTCTGAGATCCTTCAGGGAGTTTGGGACTTTTGGAGGCATGAGCCACTCTGTTTCCTTGCCTACATAAAAACCTTTCTCTGCTTCCAAAAAAAAAAAAAAAAAAAAAAACCCAAAAACCCTTAGTATTGAATAACTTTTGATATTCTATATGGCTGCTTTTCAACATGCAAAAGGTGAGGGAAAATAAATCTCTGGGCTAAAAATTTCCTTTAGAGCGTTAGCTATAATCAGAGTGAAATTGCTACCTGTCCACAGTTCAAGACCTAGGGGGATAATTTTCTACCTGTAGAATATTCCCATTCCTTTCAAATTACCAGTAGTACTGTTGACATTCACGTGCATTAGGAAGAGGATGTATGCACCAGAGGGAGATGGGTGGAGTAGAAAATAAATGACTCTTCTTCTCATCTAATGTTAATAGTTTTAAATCTATCTTTTTTCTCCTTGCAATCATCTTTTCTGAATTCTGTCCCATCTTATACCATTTCCAAGTACTTTTTCANTCCTTTCAAATTACCAGTAGTACTGTTGACATTCACGTGCATTAGGAAGAGGATGTATGCACCAGAGGGAGATGGGTGGAGTAGAAAATAAATGACTCTTCTTCTCATCTAATGTTAATAGTTTTAAATCTATCTTTTTTCTCCTTGCAATCATCTTTTCTGAATTCTGTCCCATCTTATACCATTTCCAAGTACTTTTTCATGGAAATAAATATGTACATAAAATAGAATAAAATAAAGTATGTTGAATGCAACATAAGAGACACTAAAATAGTAGGCTATCATTTAAGCAATTATGTTAAGTGAATGTATATTAGAGCTTAGACTATGCAATTTTAAAACAATATAAAATAGTGCTTTTTTTATATAGAATACATTCAATGTTGTGTGTTTCCAAATAAATTTAAAGTGAAAAAGGAGAAAATTACAAATAGTACATTTTTACAGGCTATGTTTGATAGAAGACAGTGCTAAATTAAGAGAAAATATATATTATGATCATTTAGGCCATGGTAGCTAGTTATCTGGTTAAATATTCATCTTGATATTTCTGTGAAAGTATTTTGTAGACATTATTTACAGTTAAAATTACTGACTTTAATCTTTACTTAAAGACTGCAGCTCATTCAAGCAGCTGAAAGATCTCAAGAGCAAGACCTAAGGTTTCCTGAAGAAAAAGCAATTCTGCCTCAAATCTGTAATAAAAGTTCTGCCTGAGGTTCTAGCTTGCTGACCTGCCCTACAGATTAAAGTCTTGCCAGCCCCCATAACAGTATGAGCCAATTAATTAAATTTGCACTGGTCATAGCAAATACCCTCTTCCAACAACACTAGAGACAACTCTACACATGGATATCACCAGATGGTCAATACAAAAACTAAATTGATTATATTCTTTGCAGACAAAGATGGAGAAGCTCTATATAATCAGCAAAAAACAAGACTGGGAGCTGACTGTGGCTCTGATCATGAGCTCCTTATTGCAAAATTCAGATTTAAAGTAAGGAAAACCACTAGACCACTCAGGAATGACTTAAATCACTTATCATTATACAGTGGAAGTGACACATAGGTTAAAGGAATTAGATTTGACAGACAAAGTGCCTGAAGAACTATAGGTAGAGGTTCATAACACTATACAGGAGATGGTGACCAAAACCATCTGCAAGGAAAAGAAATGTAATAATGCAAAATGGTTGCCTTAGGAGACTTACAATTAGCTGAGAAGTGAAAGGCAAAGGAGAAAGGGAAAGATATACTCATCTGAATGTAGAGTTTCAAAGAATAGCAAGTCTTCTTAAATGAACAATGCAAAGAAATAGAGGAAAAGAATAGAATGGGAAAGACTAGAGATCTCCAAGGAAATAAGAGAACTGCACAGGAAGGAAAACTCTCAAAGTTATCCTATGAGGCTACCAACACCTTGATACCAAAACCAGACAAAGCTGCCATAAAATAGAAAAGAAAAGAAAAGAAAAGAAAGAAGGAAAGTGAAGTTGCTCAGTCATGTCTGACTCTTTACAGCTCCATGGCCTGTAGCCTATCAGGCTCCTCCATAGGATTGCCTCAAAAATAGGATTTTTGAGGCAAGAGTACTAGAGTGCATTGTCATTTCCTCTCCAGGAAATCGAACCTGACCCAGGAATCGAACCTGGGTCTCCCACATTGTAGGCAGATGCTTGACTGTCTGAGCCACCAAGGAAGTCTCTAACCAGAAAACTACATGCCAATATCACTGATGAACATAGATGCAAAAGTCCTCAACAGAATTATAAGAAAGAGATCCCAACAACATATTAAAAATATCATACAGCATGATCAAGTAGGCTTTATTCCAGGGATGTAAGGATTCAATATTCACAAATCAGTGTGATACAAAATATTAAGCAAATTGAAAGATAAAAAAACATATGATTGTTTCAATAGATGCAGAGAAAGCCTTCGACAACATTCAACACACATTTATGATAAAAACTCTCCAGGAAGTAGGCAAAGAAGGAACATACCTCAAAATAATAAAAGCCATATACAACAAATCCACAGCCAACATAATTCTCAATGGCAAAAAAAACAGAGAGCAATTCCTCTAAAGTCAGAACAAGACAAGGGTGCCCACTTTCACCACTACTATTTAGCATAGTTTTGAAAGTCCTAACCACAGGAATCAGAGAAGAAAAATAAGAGGAATCCAGATTGGAAAAGAAGAATTAAAACTCTCACTATTTTCAGAGGACATGGTCCTCTACATAGAAAACCCTAAAGATACCACCAGAAAACTACTAGAGCTAATCAATGAATATAGTAAAGTCACAGGGTATAAAGTGAAAACACATAAATCCTTTGCATTCCTATACACTAACAATGAAAAATCAGAAAGAGAAATTAAGGAAACAATCCCATTTACCATTGTAACGAAAACAATAAAATACTTAGGAATAAATTTACCTAAAGATATAAAACACCTGTATACAGAAAATTATAAAACACTATGAAAGAAATCAAAGAGGACAAAAATAGATGGAGAAATATACCATGTTCTTGGATTGGAAAAATCAATATAGTAAAAATAAGTATACTATCTGAAGCAACCTATAGATTTAATACATTCCCTATCAAACTATCAATGGTATTTTTCACAGAACTAAAACAAATAATTTCACAATTTGTATGGAAACACAAAAGACCCCAAATAGCCAAAGCAATTTTGATAAATAATGGAACTGGAGGAATTAACCTTCCTGTCTTCAGTCTATATTACAAAGCTACAGTCATCAAAACACTATGGTACTGGCACAAAGACAGAAATATAGATCAGTGGAACAAAACAGAAAGTCTGGAGATAAATTCACACACCTTATATTTGACAGGAGGCAAAAAATATACAGTGAACCAAAGACAGCCTCTTCAACAAGTGGTGCTGGGAAAACTGGTCAACTCTGTGTAAAAGAATGAAACTAGAACACTTCCTAACACCATACACAAAAATAAACTCAAAATGGATTAAAGGCCTAAATGTAAGACCAGAAACTAAAAAAAGTATTAGAGGAAAACATAGGTAGAACACTCTCTGACATAAATCACAGCAAGATCCTCTGTAACCCACCTCCCAGAGTAACGGAAATAAAAACCAAAGTAAAGAAATGGGACTTATTAAACTTTAAAGCTTTTGTACAATGAAGGAAACTGTAAGTAAGGTGAAAAGACAGTCTTCAGCATGGGAGAAACTAATAACAAATCAAACAACTGACAAAGAATTAATCTCCAATATATACAAGTAACTCATGCAGCTCAATATCAGATAAGTGAAAAACCTTATCAAAAGGTGGGAAGAAGACCTAAACAGATATTTCTCCAAAGAAGACATTTGGATGGCTAATAAACACATGAAAAGATGTGCAACATCACTCATTATCAGAAAAATGCAAATCAAAAGCACAATGAGGTATCATCTCACACTGGCCAGAATGGCCATCATCAGAATCTACAAACAATAAATGCTGGAGAGGGTGTGGAGAAAATGGAACCCTCTTAAACTGTTGGTGGGAATGCAAACTGATATGCAGAGTACATCATGAGAAACGCTGGGGTGGAAGAAACACAAGCTGGAATCAAGATTGCCAGGAGAAATATCAATAACCTGATATGCAGATGACACCACCCTTATGGCAGAAAGTGAAGAGGAACTAAAGAGCCTCTTGATGAAAGTGAAAGAGGAGAGTGAAAAANTCTTGTGTTGTTGGAAGAGGGTGTTTGCTATGACCAGTGCATTTTCTTGGCAAAACTCTATTAGTTTATCATCTATGTTAATCCCACCAGTATAGAAAGAATCAGAAATTATGGAAATAAAGAGGCTTATCAAAGATGTTTTTAATATACTATTTGGGTTATTACTGTTTGGGTGTTTACTGTTATGCCAGTAAACCCAGCATTTATTGTGAACATAGCCTTGATATACTGGCATAGTTAATGCTACCTAAAGTTCCCTTTTAAAATCCAAACTGGTAATAGATATTAGTATTTTATTGTAATTCATCACATATTTTAAAATTATGACCAACATTATGCTTACTTTGAAAACTATACATCCAGATTTTATCTAGGGAAAGAAATTTAGCTTGTCCATTTTTGACACCTGTGTTAAACTCAAGTCCATGACATTATTTGTGATAGCAAGAGAAGTAGAAACAACTTAAATGTCCATTAAATGATGAATGTATGAACAAAATATCGTATATCCACACTATGAAACACTAGTTAGCAATACAAAGAAATGAGCTATTTATTTATGCTGTAACATGAATGTACCTGAAAATGTTTTGTGAAATGAAAGAAGCCAGTCATAAAGGGCAACATATTGAATAATTTCACTTTTATAAAATGTTCAGTATAGGTAAATCCATGGAGACAGAAAATCAGTGAATTGCTGTCAGGAGAAAGAGAAGGAAATGGGGAGTGATTGTTAATGATTATGGGGCTTCTTTCTAGAGAGATTACAGTCTTAAATAGATAGTGATTATATTGGCACTATTTGTGAATGTCTTAAAAATGAACTGTACATTTTAAAAGGCTGAATTTTATATTATGTGAATTATATCTCAGTGAGGCTACTATTCACAAAGTAATACAAACATTTTTAGAAGCATGGAAATTCCTGATTCAAATTATATTACAGAGGTAGAGTAATAAAAAAGTGCGGTACTGGTACAAAGACAAATAGATCAATAGAAGAGATGGACCAAGAATAAACTCTCTCATAT
The DNA here is from genome assembly GCA_006410615.1 of Neotragus moschatus. NCBI lineage: Eukaryota > Metazoa > Chordata > Mammalia > Artiodactyla > Bovidae > Neotragus > Neotragus moschatus. Next base: position 324,754 of record SJYA01000947.1, read on the forward strand.
ATGGCCATAAGATCTCTGAAAAGGGTGCCAAGACCACACTAGGAGGAAAGGATAATTTATTTATGAGTATTTTGAAAACTGAACATCCAGAAGCAAAAGAATAAAACTGGAGTTTTTACAACATTACAAAGATTAACTCAAGATGATTAAAGACCTAAATATAAGTCTTAAAACTATAAAAAGTACTAGAATATAGGGGAAAAGCTTGATGACACTGGATTGACATTATGTCTTAGATATGTCACCAAAAACAGTCTGTAAAGAAAACAAATTGAACTGCATTAAAATTACAAACTTTTTCATATCAAAGGAAACAACCAACAAAGTGTAGAAATTCAACATATAGAATAGGAGTAAACATTTGAAAATCATATTTGATAAGGGGTTAAATATATACAATAACGAACACCTACAACTCAGCAACAAAGCAACCTGATAAATAAATGAATAAATGTACACAGGGCTTGAATATACATTCTCCAAAGAAGATGTGCAACAATCAAACTCTTGTGCATTACTGGTGGGAACTCACAATGCTGCAGCCTCTATGGAAAACAATATGCATGGTGTTTGAAAAAATTAAAAATAGAATTGCCAGATAATCCAGAAATTCCACTTCTGGATATGTATCCAAAATAGCAGTCAGTAGAATCTCAAAGAGATATTGGTACACCCATGTTTGTTGCAGCATTATTCACAATAGCCAAGAGGAGGAAACAAGCTAAATCTCCACTGCTGGGTGAAAAAAACCAAAAAACTATCATGTAGACAATCAGTGAAATATTACTGGCTTTGTAAGAGAAGGAAATTGTTGTATATTACAACATAGATGAACCTTGAAAATGTTTTGCTAAGTGATAAAAGCTAAATACAAAAAGACAAATACTGTATAATACCATTTATATGAGATATCTTAAGTATGTCAAACTCATAGAAATAGAAAGTTGAATGGTATTTTCCAGGGACTGAAAGGAAGAGAAAATGGGGAGTTGTTCAGTTTTGTGAGATGGAAATGCTCTAGGGGTCTTGGTTGTACCATAATGTGAATATAGTTAACACTGCCAAACTGTGAGAAAGAAAAACTAAAACGATATCATTATAAAAAAGTATGAAATATAGAGAAAAGAAAATTCATAAGCGAAGTCATCTACAATTGTACTGACCCCAAACTAACACTGATTCAACATAACACATAAGGTTTCTGAACAGGAAGGAATCTCCTTTTTTTCCATCTAGGGAAACAGGCTCAGAGAAGGGAAGTGCTTGAACTTCCCAGGTGGTGCTGGTGGTAAAGAACCTGCCTGCCAAAGCAGGAGACATAAGATACACAGGTTTAATCCCTGGGTTGGGAAGATCCCCTAAAGAAGGGAATGGCAACCCACTCCAATATTCTTGCCTGGGAAATCGACCGTGGAGTCTGGACAGAGAAGCTTGGCGGGTTTCAGTCCATGGGCTCAAAGAATTGGACACAACTGAGCAACTAACACTTAACTAACATCACACAGATTTGAAAGCAGAGTCAGGACTAGAGTACATATAATTTGAGTTTCAGATAAAACCAATAATACTTTTACAATGTGTTTTCTTTTTTTATGATATCAAGTTTGAAAACACAGAAAATTCTGAGGAGTAATAAAAAAAATCAAAACAAAAGGGAGATTTGACAAAAGTGCCTGGATGGGGTGGGTTTAACCAAGTTTTTTAAAAAATATATTTTATTCCCACACAACTATAAGAATGACATATTTTTTTCTTTTTTCCAAATTTATAAATGAGGAAACAAAGCCACAAAAAGATTAAATAACTAGTACTAGGCCCTCTGGGTGTTGTTGTTGTTGTTCAGTTGCTAATTGTGTCTGACTCTTTGCAAACCCATGGACTACAGCATTCGAGGCTTCTGTCTTTCACCATCTCTCAGAGCTTGTTCAAATTCATATCCACTGAGTCAGTGATGACATCCAACCATCTCATCCTCTGTTATTCCCTTCTCCTCCTGCCTTCAGTCTTTCCCAGCATCAGAGTCTTTTCATAATAAATCAGCTCTTTGAATCAGGTGGCCAGAGTATTGGAGCTTCACTGTCAGTCCTTCCAATGAATATTCAGATTTGATTTCCTTTAGGATTGACTGGTTTGATCTCTTTGCTGTCTGCAGGACTCTCAAGAGTCTTCTATAGCACCACAGTTAAAAAGCATCAATTCTTTGCTGTTCAGTCTTCTTTATGGTCCAACTCTCACATCCATACTTGAGTACTGAAGAAACCATAGTTTTAACTATATGGACTTTTGTTGACAAAGCAATGTCTCTCCTTTTTATTTTATTTATTTTTGATATATATATATATTATTTATTTTAATTGGAGGCTAATCACTTTACAATATTGTGGTGGTTTCTGCCATACATTCACATGAATCAGCCATGGATGTTCACATGTTCCCAATCCTGAACCTCCCTCCCTTCTCCTTCCCTATCCCATCCCTCAGGGTCATCCCAGTGCACTGGTCCTGAGCACTCAGTCTCATGCATCAAACTTGGACTGGCGATCTATTTCACATATGAAAATATACATGTTTCACTGCTATTCTCTCAAATCACCCCACCCTCGCTTTCTTCTGCAGAGTCCAAAAGTCTGTTCTTTACATCTGTGTCTCTTTTGCTGTCTTGCCCAAGTTTTAAAAATTGATTTACAAAAATGGATTCCAGGGCTTGTGAAACCACACATTTATACAGTCTTGGTAGCCACTAAGAGAAATGAAATGACCAAATAAACACATTTGGGGATCTGTACAAACAAGAGTCTTTGAAGCTTAATTTTCAATATCTCAACTAGAAATTTGCTCTGCACATTTTAGTAGCCCAGGTCTGTAATATCACTTTAGGAAATGGTACCCAAATTTCTTGGAGATCTGGTCTTTATAAAGACTTTTATATCAAAGACAAAGTATAAATGACATAAGAATTCTTTTTATATGAATATATAACATTAAAATAAATCACTTACGTGAATTAAGGGGGTTCAATGAATGAAAACAGCAAATACTAAATAAAAGGAAAAGCAAGGAGCTTCCTGGTGATTAAGACTCTGCACTGCCACTGCAGAGGATGTGGGTTCCATCCCTGATTGGGAAAGTTCTGCATGTAATAAGTTGCAGCCAAAAAAAAAAAAAAGGTAAAATCAAGCTGGTCTATATAATAAAACATACACACAAACACACATTTTTTAAATATTCCAATGAAATCAGTAAAGCATGTTATGTATTTAGGTTGGTGGTTTTAGGTACTATATTCTGTTCAATAATTTTACTACTCCACAATGAGTAAGTACTCTGTCCCTTATAAGCTTTTGTTTCTCCACTTGTAAAGTTATCATAATGCCAACTTCAGGGGTAATTACCACAGATATATGCTTATAAGTTTTTTAAAGGGGATACATATACATAAAAAATTGCTGGGACACACAGAAACTATTTAAAAATATGTAGGCCATGTGTTGAATAACTGTTAGTGATAACCTATAATTTAACAAAGATTTAAATTTGATAATTTTTAGTTATCCACATCCAGTTCAGTTTAGTCACTCAGTCGTGTCCGACTCTTCGCGACCCCATGAATTGCAGCTCATCAGGCCTCCCTGTCCATCACCAACTCCCGGAGTTCACTCAGACTCACATCCATTGAGTTGGTGATGTCATCCAGCCATCTCATCCTCTGTCGTCCCCTTCTCCTCCTGCCCCAAATCCTTCCCAGCATCAGAGTCTTTTCCAATGAGTCAACTCTTTGCATGAGGTGGCCAAAGTACTGGAGTTTCAGCTTTAGCATCAGTCCTTCCAAAGAAATCCCAGGACTGATCGCCTTTAGAACGGACTGGTTGGATTTCCTTGCAGTCCAAGGGGCTCTCAAGAGTCTTCTCCAACACCACAGTTCAAAAGCATCAATTCTTCAGCGCTCAGCCTTCCTCACAGTCCAACTCTCACATCCATACATGACCACTGGAAAAACGATAGCCTTGACTAGACGGACCTTAGTCAGCAAAGTAATGTCTCTGCTTTTTAATATGCTGTATAGGTTGGTCATAACTTTTCTTTCAAAGAGCAAGTGTCCTTTAATTTTATGGCCACAGTCACCATCTGCAATGATTTTGGAGCCCCTCAAAATAAAGCCTGTCACTGCTTCCCCATCTATTTGTCATGCAGTGATGGGACCAGATGCTATTATCTTAGATTTCTAATGTTAAACTTTAAGCCATTTTTTTTCACTCTCCACTTTCACTTTCATCAAGAGGCTTTTGAGTTCTTCTTCACTTTCTGCCATAAGGTGGTGTCATCTGCATATCTGAGGTTATTGATATTTCTCCCAGCAATCTTGATTCCAGCTTGCGTTTCTTCCAGTCCGGCGTTTCTCATGATGTACTCTGCATATAAGTTAAATAAGCAGGGTGACAATATACAGCCTTGACGTGCTCCTTTTCATATTTGGAAGCAGTCTGTTGTTCCATGTCCAGTTCTAACTGTTGCTTCCTTACCTACATATAGGGTATTCCCATCTCTTTCAGAAATTTCGACAGTTTATTGTGATCCACACAGTCAAAGTTATAACTAAAATGAAATCAGACCCATTCTAATGATTCAAGAATAAGACCAAATTTTTTTAGCTGATATAATCTTGATATTGTTATTTTCTTTTTTTAAAGTCAAATCTAAAAGATACTTAAAAGCTTAATTCAATATGGCTTCACTTCAGAGGACAGAAAAAAAATCTGTTAAGGAAAACATTGGCTTTTTAAAATTGTATTTTGTATGTTGAACTGTTTATGATAGTTTTAGTGCTCTTTGGAAGTTTACTATTTACCACAAATCTACTGCTCATATAATGATGAATACTGTAATGAAATCATTCAGGATTGAATCCTTGAGTCAGCCTTGAAGGAGACTGTTGAACAAAAATGCTAAGTGAAATCATCTCTTATTTCTTATCTAATATAGCATAACTTGTTTAGAAAAAAAATCTTTCAAACATATACCAATATTTTTTAACTTTCTGGTCTATAATAAATATTTGCTATGAGTCTAGCTATCTGAATTTTGTCTCCATCTCCCTAAATACATAAATGACACATTGCTGGCATCAACTGACAAATTAATTGATGACTTTTACTGTATGCCACTTTTTGGATACTCTTAGCATTCTGTTGAATATTCAGTGCCATTTCTCAGAATTTAGAAAAATACACTTTCTCTGAAGTTCCTTAACTTCTTTTATTCAGTCTCTTTTATGATAATATGACTTTCTCTTTAAAACATGTGCTCTTCTGGGCAGAATCCTCGGTTTTTAAAGTCATTCTAAATGTAATTACATGTAATTATAGTACTGACATATATTCTACACTCTATAGATCCATAGAGAGACGGACATAGAAAGGGAGAAACAGAGTGATTTTAGCATGTACCTAGCATTTTGCAGGTATTTACAAGGATGAATATATTTAACCCTTACAAGAACTCCGTAAGAATCATAACTGTATGACTATTGGAGAAGAACTAAAGTTTATTCAAGTTGTGCACAGTCATACACATGCAAGCTGGATAGCAGAAATGTGAACATAATTCTTTTTGATGCTAGGTCAGAAGAATGTAATTAAGATATTCTACTGTCTCAGAATGCCTCATCTAGCTTTAGCCTATATGAAAATACTTTGTTTACCACATAATCTGAAATCTATAAACATATTTCCAGTTACTATTTATTGCTTAGTATAAACATCTAATTAATTATCAAGACCTAAAAATACAAATACAAATGTTAATACAGACACGGTTGAAATAACTATAAGTATATTAACTTAATCACCCCAAAATACAATGTAGTGGGTAATATTTTCATTACCAACATATCATAAGTCATCTTTTCCAGACTCTTAGTTGTACTGCTATTTACATACTCAACGATTTTCACATCTCTAGCTCTCAGCTTTCCCCATGTTTCTGGATTCAGTTTCATTGCTACCTACATGACACCTCCAACTGTACCTTGATTTTCATTTCTGGGTCCCTATTTCAGTAAATGTTGCTATATTTCACCCACAGTTTAACACCACAAACTTAAGTGTTAATCACTCTTTTGTGTCTAACTCTTTGTGACCCCATGGNATATTTGGAAGCAGTCTGTTGTTCCATGTCCAGTTCTAACTGTTGCTTCCTTACCTACATATAGGGTATTCCCATCTCTTTCAGAAATTTCGACAGTTTATTGTGATCCACACAGTCAAAGTTATAACTAAAATGAAATCAGACCCATTCTAATGATTCAAGAATAAGACCAAATTTTTTTAGCTGATATAATCTTGATATTGTTATTTTCTTTTTTTAAAGTCAAATCTAAAAGATACTTAAAAGCTTAATTCAATATGGCTTCACTTCAGAGGACAGAAAAAAAATCTGTTAAGGAAAACATTGGCTTTTTAAAATTGTATTTTGTATGTTGAACTGTTTATGATAGTTTTAGTGCTCTTTGGAAGTTTACTATTTACCACAAATCTACTGCTCATATAATGATGAATACTGTAATGAAATCATTCAGGATTGAATCCTTGAGTCAGCCTTGAAGGAGACTGTTGAACAAAAATGCTAAGTGAAATCATCTCTTATTTCTTATCTAATATAGCATAACTTGTTTAGAAAAAAAATCTTTCAAACATATACCAATATTTTTTAACTTTCTGGTCTATAATAAATATTTGCTATGAGTCTAGCTATCTGAATTTTGTCTCCATCTCCCTAAATACATAAATGACACATTGCTGGCATCAACTGACAAATTAATTGATGACTTTTACTGTATGCCACTTTTTGGATACTCTTAGCATTCTGTTGAATATTCAGTGCCATTTCTCAGAATTTAGAAAAATACACTTTCTCTGAAGTTCCTTAACTTCTTTTATTCAGTCTCTTTTATGATAATATGACTTTCTCTTTAAAACATGTGCTCTTCTGGGCAGAATCCTCGGTTTTTAAAGTCATTCTAAATGTAATTACATGTAATTATAGTACTGACATATATTCTACACTCTATAGATCCATAGAGAGACGGACATAGAAAGGGAGAAACAGAGTGATTTTAGCATGTACCTAGCATTTTGCAGGTATTTACAAGGATGAATATATTTAACCCTTACAAGAACTCCGTAAGAATCATAACTGTATGACTATTGGAGAAGAACTAAAGTTTATTCAAGTTGTGCACAGTCATACACATGCAAGCTGGATAGCAGAAATGTGAACATAATTCTTTTTGATGCTAGGTCAGAAGAATGTAATTAAGATATTCTACTGTCTCAGAATGCCTCATCTAGCTTTAGCCTATATGAAAATACTTTGTTTACCACATAATCTGAAATCTATAAACATATTTCCAGTTACTATTTATTGCTTAGTATAAACATCTAATTAATTATCAAGACCTAAAAATACAAATACAAATGTTAATACAGACACGGTTGAAATAACTATAAGTATATTAACTTAATCACCCCAAAATACAATGTAGTGGGTAATATTTTCATTACCAACATATCATAAGTCATCTTTTCCAGACTCTTAGTTGTACTGCTATTTACATACTCAACGATTTTCACATCTCTAGCTCTCAGCTTTCCCCATGTTTCTGGATTCAGTTTCATTGCTACCTACATGACACCTCCAACTGTACCTTGATTTTCATTTCTGGGTCCCTATTTCAGTAAATGTTGCTATATTTCACCCACAGTTTAACACCACAAACTTAAGTGTTAATCACTCTTTTGTGTCTAACTCTTTGTGACCCCATGGACAGAAGCCTGCCAGGCTCCTCTGCCCACGAGATTCTCCAGGCAAGAATACTGGAGTGGATTGCCATTCCCTTCTCCAGGGGATGTTCCCGACCTAGGGATAGAAACCGGGTCCTCCTGCATTGCAGACAGATTCTGTGCCACCTAAGCCACTAGGAAAGCTAAACTTCCCTCTCTGTGTCACATCCCCAACTCAATACCCTGCTAGTCTTGTATGGTTTGCTTCACAAACCATTCCACTTCTTTCCCTCCCTACCTCTATCAACAGTTTCCTAGAGACATGTCAACTCTTTCTTCCACTCTATAGTTCTGCACAGACATTTTTTTCAATTTGCTCTCTACTCAAAAGGTGGAATAAATACTTTAAAACATAAAGAGGTAAGTTTACTCTGCTGCTCATGTTTCAATTGTTTTAAACTATACTTAGAGGAAAATCCAACCTCCTTAATCTGACTTCCAACTCTAAAATCACTTGACCTTTGCTTAGAAGTACAACTTGTACTATACTTTTTATACTTTTTTCTTATATTATTCTTTTTATCCACTCTGAATTTATTTTCTCTTCCTGAAACATGCTGTAGTAGGGTTAGTTGCTCAGTTGTCCAACTCTTTGCAACCCCATGGACTGTAGCCTACCAGGCTCCTGTGTCCATGGGATTATCCAGGCAAGAATACTGAAGTGGGTTGCCATCCCTTCTCTACAGGATCTTCCTGACCCAGGGAACGAACCTGGGAATACTGCATTGCAGGCAGATTCTTTACCATCTGAGCTACAGGGAAGCTGAAACATGTTGTTCAGTTCAGTTCCATCACTCAGTCGTGTACAATACTTTGCAACTCAATGGATGGCTATATGCCAGATTCTCTGTCAATCTCCAATTCCTGGAGCCTATTCAAACTCATGTCCATTAGGTTGGTGATGACATCAAACCATCTCATCCTCTATCAACTCCTTTTCCTCAGGCTTAACTCTTTTCCAGCATCAGAGTCTTTTACAATGAGTCAGCTCTTTGCATCAGGTGGCCAAAGCTTCAGGATCAGTTCTTCCAATGAATATTCAGGACTGATTTCTTTTAGGATGGACAGATTCGATTTCCCAAGAGACTTTCAAGAGTCTTCTCCAACACCAGGTTCAAAAGCATCAATTATTCAGTGCTCAGCTTTCTTTAGAGTCCAACTCTCACATTCATACATGACTACTGGAAAAACTATAGCTTTGACTTGATGGACCTTTATTGGCAAAGTAATGTCTGTGCTTTTTAAGATGCTGTTTGTTTGGTCATAACTTTTCTTCCAAGGAACAAGCGTCTTTTACTTTCATGGCTGCAGTCACCATCTGCAGTGATTTTAGCTCACCCCAAAATAAAGTCTGTCACTGTCTCCATTGTTTCCCCATTTATGTGCCGTGAAAGAGTGGGACCAGATGCCATAATCTTAGTTTTCTGAATGTTGAGTTTTAGACTAACTTTTTCACTCCCCTCTTTCACATTCATCAAGAGGCTCTTTAGTTCCTTTTCGCTTTCTGCCATAAGGGTGGTGTCATCTGCATATCGGAAGTTATTGATATTTCTCCTGGTAATCTTGATTCCAGCTTGTGCTTCATGCACCCCAGCATTTCACATGATATACTCGGCATATAAGTTAAATAAGCAGGGTGACAGTATACAGCCTTGACATAATCCTTTCCCAATTCGGAACCAATCTGTTGTGCCATGTCCAGTTCTAACTGTTCCTTGACCTGCATACAGATGATTTCTCAGAAGGAAGGTCAGGTGGTCTGGTATTCCCATCTCTTTAAGAATTTTTCACAGTTTGTTGTGATCCACACAGTCAGAGGATTTGGTATAGCCAACAAAGCAGAAGTAAATGTTTTTCTGGACTCTCTTGCTTTTTTTCAATGATCCAACAGATGTTGGCAATTTTATCTCTGGTTCCTCTGCCTTTTCCAAATCCACCTTGAACATCTGGAAGTTCACGGTTCACATACTGTTGAAGCCTGACTTGGAGAATTTTGAGCATTACTCTGTTGGTGTGTGACATGAGGGCAATTGTGTGGTACTTTGAGCATTCTTTGGCATTCCCTTTCTTTGGGATTGGAATGAAAACTGACCTTTTCCAGTTCTGTGGCCACTACTCAGTTTTCCAAATTTGCTGGCATATTGAGTGCAGCACTTTCACAGTACCATCTTTTAGGATTTGAAATAGCTCAATTGGAGTTCCATCACCTTCACTAGCTTTGTTTGTAGTGATGCTTCCTAAGACCCACTTGACTTTGCAATCCAGGATGTCTGGCTCTAGGTGAATGATCACACTATTGTGGTTATCTGGGTCATGAAGATCTTTTTTGTATAGTTCTTCTGTGTAATCTTGGCACCTCTTCTTAATATCTTTTGTTTCTGTTATATCCATCCCATTTCTGTCCTTTATTGTGCTCATCTTTGCATGAAATGTTCCCTTGGTATCTCTAATTTTCATGAAGAGCTCTCTAGTCTTTCTCATTCTATTGTTTTCCTCTGTGTCTTTGCATTGATCACTGAGGAAGGCTTTCTTATCTCTTCTTGCTATTCTTTGGATCTCTGCATTCAGATGGGTATATTTTCCTTTTCCCCCTTTCAGTTCTGTTCTTTTCTCAGCTATTTGTATGGCTTCCTCAGACAACTATCTTGCCCTTTTGCATTATTTTTTCTTGGGGATGGTCTTGATCACTGCCTCTTGAACAATGTTATTAAACTCCATCCATATGTCTTTAGGCACTCTGTCTATCAGATCTAGTCCCTTGAATCTATTCTTCACTTCTACGGTATAATCCTAAGGGATTTGATTTAGGTCATACCGGAAAGGTCAAGACGTTTTTCCTACTTTATTCAATTTCAGTCTGAATTTGGCAATAAGGAGTTTATGATCTGAGCCACAGACAGCTGCTGGTCTTGTTTTTGCTGACTGCATAGAGATTCTACATCTTTGGCTACAAAGAATATAATCAATCTAATTTTGGTATTGACGCTCTGGTTGATGTCCATATGTAGAGTCTTCTCTTGTGTTGTTGGAAGAGGATATTTACTATGTATGTTCTTTTGGCAAAATGCTATTAGTCTTTCCCTCCTTCATTCTGTACTCCAAGGCCAAATTTACCGATTACTCCAGGTATTTCTTGACTTTCTACTTTTGCATTTCAGTCCCCTACAATGAAAAGGACATCTTTCTTGAGTGTTAGTTCTAGAAGATCTTGTATGTCTTCATAGAACCTTTCAATGTCAGCTTCTTCAGCAATACTGGTCAAGGCATAGACTTGGATTACTGTGATATTGAATAGTTTGCCTTGGAAACAAACAGTGATCATTCTGTCATTTTTGAGATTGCATCCAAGTACTGCATTTCAGATTCTTTTGTTGGCTACTTTGGCTAGTCCATTTCTTCTAAGTGATTCTTGCCCACAGTAGTGGATGTAATGGACATCTGAGTTAAATTCACCCATTCCAGTCCATTTTAGTTTGGTGATTCCTAAAGTGAAAATCACAGTCACATAAAACTAGCCAATATGATCATATGAACCACAGCCTAGTCTAACTCAATGAAACTATGAGCCATGTTGTCTAGGGCCACCTAAGACCAAGGGTCATGGTGGAGAGTTCTCAGAAAATGTGTTCCACAGGAGAAGAGAATGGCAAACCACTTCATTATTCTTGCCTTGATAACCCCATGAACAGTATGGAAACGCAAAAAGACAGAACACTGAAAGACAAATTCCCCAGGTCGGTAGGTGCCCAATATACTATTGGAGATCAGTGGAGACATAGCTCCGGAAACAATGAATAGATGGAGCCAAAGCAAAAACAACACTTAGTTGTGGATGTGACTGGTGATTGAAATAAAGTCCAATGCTGTAAAGAGCAATATTGAATTAGAACCTGGAATGTTAGGCCCATGAATCAAGACAAATTAGAAATGGTCTAACAGGAGATGGCAAGAGTGAACTTTAACATTTTAGGAATCAGTGAACTCACTCGGACTGGTTTGGGTGAATTTAACTCAGGTGAAATATCCTGAACTTCACTTAAATACTGTAGTCTCTCAGGATCTTTGAAAGACTGGTTCTAGGATCCTATGCCAAGAGTCTTGGATACTCAAGTCCCTTTATAAAATGATATAGTATCTACATATAACCCTGCACACATCCTTCCATATCCTGTAATTAATCCAATCCATTGTGAAACTACATTCAATAGTTTTAAATATAATGGTAAATTTATGGAGACAGTTGTCAGCATATGATAAATATTCAAGTTTTGCTTTTGGAAGTTTCTGAATTTTTTTTTTTTCTGAGTGTCTTTGATCCTCTGTTGGTTGAATGCATGAATGCAGAGCTTGTAGATAGGCAGAGCCAGGTGTATAGAGCTTATTTGTTCTTCTTCTTATTATAATTATAATATTTCCCCCCATGTATGTTGCTTGGCTGGCTCCTTGTCTTATATATTTCAACTAAAATGTCATTCCATATAGAAACCTTCCATGACATGATCTTTCTGCATCAATAATATGATTTTTTTTAGCACTGCTTAAAATTCTGCATTATCTCTCCATTGATTTCAGAATAATCCCCAGATTAGCACAGCAAGATACTTCATAAAGTAATCAGTATTGAAACTTTCTTTTTGCATCTCCTGTAACTCTCTGAAATACTCTAATTTATTTCAAGCATCCTCAGAAACTGTAGTTCACTGAATACTTTCTGATGTTTCAACTGTCATATAAACAAGTTGCATATAAACAACTCAGAAAGAGCTTTTGTTTTCCGCTATACTTTGTTTTATAGACTTTCTTGCCTACAGTTGCTATGAACTCCTTAAGAAAGAAGCCTCACATGAAATGGATATCAAGTTTCAGTTATTCAAGATGATTAGGTTCTAGAAATCTTCTGTATAATATTGGGCCTATAGTTAATAACATTTATTTTATACTTAAAATTTTGTTAAAAGTATAGATCTTATGATGTGTTCTTACTGCAGTAAAAACCAAGAAGTTTTGTTTATTCTATTTTTGGTAAAATATGTGGTACAATACATGAGATTGGCAATATTTTAAAACAAATTAATAATACTTCTTGTCAATATAGCTAAATACTAGGCTCCCCTAATGGCTCAAGGGTGAAGAATCTGTCTGCCAATGTGGGACACATGGTTCAATCTCTGATTTTGAAAGATCCCCTGGAGTAGAAAATAGCAACCCACTCTAGTATTCTTGCTTGGGAAATCCCATGGACAAAGGAGCCTGGTGGGCTACAGTTCATGGGGTCACAAAAGAGTTAGACATGACTTAGCAACTAAACAACAGCCAAATACCAACCTCAAATTGTAAGGTCACCTGTAGTATAGCTTGGTTATATTCCTCCAAACTTGTCTCCTATATTTATAAAGGTTTACTCACATATTTCTTTTACTCCTGAATTAAAACTACATGAAAATACACAAAAAGGCAGGTTGGAAAAATCTGTCATTACTCAAAGAATAAAATGATGATGGTAGAATGTGTAGAAATTATTTTAGAAACACTGCTTAAGAATAACCTGGGCCAGTGTTGAGCCCTTTTTGAGATATCTCCCTCCACTCTGTAAGTTGTATTTTTGCCCATTTGTTCATCTATTTTGATAAAATTTTCTTAAATTTTTAGAAAGATAAAATCTACCATGACTGAATTATAAAGAAAGAGGAAGTCTCAACAAACCACAGCAAAGAGACTGAAGCAGTAATCAAACACCTCCCAACCAAAAAAAAGACCAGAACTAAAGTGGAAGCCATAATGATTTCTGATTTCAAACTATATCTCAAAGTTACAGTAACTAAAACAGTATGATACTGGCATAAACACAAATATATAGACTAATGGAACAGAAGAGAAAACCTAGAAATAATATGTATGTACGTGTGTGTGTGTGTGTGTGTGTGTGTGTGTGTGTGTCTATTTGTGTATGGGGCTGATAGGAAAATTTAGAAGGTAAAAATTTCTCAAATAATGCTTCAATCCTTACCCTTGTCAAATTTAAATAACCTTGGGAGATCATCTAACTTTTTTCTTAACCAAGAATAAAATTTTCTGTCTTGCTTAATATGCTTACTATTATTAAAAATGACAACAACAAAACCCTCTTATCAGTCAATAACAAAAAGGTAAAGAAGAGAAAAACATTAAAAATGGGTTATCTACTTCAACAGAAATCTCAAAATTATAGATATATATATTGCAAATAAGCATATGAAAATGTGTTCAAAGGTATTACTCCTAAGGGAATGCAAGTTAAATCTATGGTAAGATACAACTTTCTACCTATTAGAACCACTAAGTTTTAAGGAGTGACAACACCAAATATTAGCACAGATATAAGGTACTTTGAATGCTCAAACACTGTTAGTGAAGGAGCTAAATCATATAATTTTTTACTTAAATTGTTTGGCAGCTTCTTTTACTATTAACATACATGTACACCGAGTCAGCAATTCTATTCCGAGGTAGAATTTGCCAAAGTGAAAAGAACACTTACATGTGTATAAAGTTTTCACAAGAATGATCAACAGCAAGACTATCAAAAATAATCAAAGTATTGGAAGAGTGCAAATGACCATCAACAACAACAACAAAAATACACTAATTGTGAATTTCATAGAATAGAAAATTTTTTGTCTGGTAAATACATGAAGATAAATGGATTGCAAAAACATTATTTTCAGGGATAGAAATCAGCCACTAAAGAGGGCACAATACATGATTACATTTAAATAAAAGTAAGTAAACTAACAAAGTAATAGGAATCATAGCGATGGTTTCCAATGGAGGTGTGCATACTAACTGGAAGGGGATAAGAGGAGACTTCCTTAAGTGAAGTGAAAGTTGCTCAGTCCTGTCCCAGACTTTGCGACTCCATGGACTGTATAGTCCATGGAATTCTCCAGCTCAGATTACTGGAGTGGGTAGCTTTTCCCTTCTCCAAGGGATCTTTCCAACCCAGGGACCAAACCCAGATCTGCAAATTGTAAGTGGATTCTGTACCACCTGAGCCACAAAGGAAGCCCATTTCTTAAGAAAGGAAGGTATTACATAGATTGGTTAAAGTATTATTTTATGTAGCAGAGTACATTTTGTCAACATCCATTGAGTTGTTAAGTTCAGTCGCTCAGTTGTGTCCTACTCTATGCGACCCAATGAACCGCAGCACACCAGGCCTCCCTGTCCATTACCAACTTCCGGAGTCTACCCAAATCCATGTCCATCGAGTTGATGATGCCATCCAACCATCTCAGCCTCTGTCGTCCTCTTCTCCTCCTGACCTCAATCTTTCCCAGCATCAGGGTCTTTTCAAATGAGTCAGCTCTTCCCATCAGGTGGCCAAAGTATTGGAGTTTCAGCTTAAACATCAGTCTTTCCAATGAACACCCAGGACTGATCTCCTTTAGAATGGAAGGGTTGGATCTCCTTGCAGTCCAAGGGACTCTCAAGAGTCTTCTCCAACACCACAGTTCAAAAGCATCAATTCTTCAGTGCTCAGCCTTCTTCACAGTACAACTCTCACATCCATACATGACCGGTGGAAAAATCATAGACTTGACTAGACGGACCTCTGTTGGCAAAGTAATGTCTCTGCTTTTTAATAGGCTATCTAGGTTGGAAAGTCATAACTTTCCTTCCAAGAAGTAAGCGTCTTTTAATTTCATGGCTGCAGTCACCATCTGCAGTGATTTTGGAGCCCAGAAAAATAAAGTCAGCCACTGAATCCACTGTTTCCCCATGTATTTTCCATGAAGTGATGGGAACAGATGCCATGATCTTCGTTTTCTGAATGTTGAGCTTTAAGCTAACATTTTTACTCTCCTCTTTCACTTTCATCAAGAGACTCTAGTTCTTCTTCACTTTCTGCCATAAGGGTGGTGTCATCTGCATATCTGAGGTTATTGATATTTCTCCTGGCAATCTTGATTCCAGCTTGTGTTTGCTTCAGCCCAGCATTTTCTCATGATGTACTCTGCATATAAGTTAAATAAGCAGGGTGACAAAATACAGCCTCAATGTACTCCTTTTCCTATTTGGAACCAGTCTATTGTTCCAAGTCCAGTTCTAACTGTTGCTTCCTGACGGGCATACAGGTTTCTCAAGAGACAGGTCAGGTGGTCTGATATTTCCATCTCTTTAAGAATATTCCACAGTTTATTGTGATCCACACAGTCAAAGGCTTTGGCATAGTCAATAAAGCAGAAATAGATGTTTTTTCCTGGAACTTTCTTCCTTTTTTGATGATCCAGCAGATGTTGGCAATTTGATCTCTGGTTCTTCTGCCTTTTCTAAAACCAGCTTGAACATCTGGAAGTTCATGGTTCACGTATTACTGAAGCCTGGCTTAGAGAATTTTAAGCATTACTTTACTAGCATGTGAGATAAGTGCAATTGCATGGTAGTTTAAGCATTCTTTGGCATTGCCTTTCTTTGGGATTGGAAGGAAAACTGACCTTTTCCAGTCCTGTGGCCACTGCTGAGTTTTCCAAATTTGCTCGCATATTGAGTGTAGCACTTTCACAGCATCATCTTTCAAGATTTGAAATAGCTTCACTATAATTCCATCACCTCCACTAGCTTTCTTCGTACTTATGCTTTGTAAGGCCCACTTGACTTCACATTCCAGGATGTCTGGCTCTAGGTTAGCTATCACACCATGATTATCTGGGTCATGAAGATCTTTTTTGTACAGTTCTTCTGTGTATTCTTGCCACTTCTTAATATCTTCTGCTTCTGTTATGTCCTTACCACTTCTGCCCTTTATCGAGCCCATCCTTGCATGAAATATTCCCCTGGTATCTCTGATTTTCTTGAAGCGATTTCTAGTCTTTCACATTCTGTTGTCTTCCTCTATTTCTTTGCACCTATTGGTGAGGAAGACTTTGTTATCTCTCTTTGTTATTTTTTGCAACTCTGAATTCAAATGGATATATCTTTCCTTTTCTCCTTTGCTTTCTCCTCCCATCTTTTCACAGTTATTTGTAAGGCCTCCTCAGAGAGCCATTTTGCTTTTTTGCATTTCTTTTTCCTGGGGATGGTCTTGATTCCTGTCTCCTGTACAATGTAATGAACCTGCAGCCATAGTTCATCAGGCACTCTATCAGATCTAGTCCCTTAAATCTATTTCTCACTTCCACTATATAGTCATAAGGGATTTGATTTAGGTCACACCTGGCTGGGAGGGATTGGGGGCAGGAGGAGAAGGGGACAACAGAGGATGAGATGGCTGGATGGCATCACTGACTCAATGGGCGTGAGTCTGAGTGAACTCTGGGGGTTGGTGATGGACAGGGAGGCCTGGCATGCTGTGATTCATGGGGTCGCAAAGAGTCGGACATGACTGAGTGACTGAACTGAACTGAACTGAAATGAATGATCTAGGGGGTTTCTACACTTTCTTCAGTTTCAGTCTGAATTTGGCAATAAGGAGTTCATGATTTGAGCCACAGTTAGCTCCCAGTCTTGTTTGTGCTGACTGTATAGAGCTTCTCCATCTTTGGCTACAAAGGATGTAAGCAATCTGCTTTTGGTGTCGACCATCTGGTGATGTCCATGTGTAGAGTCTTCTCTTGTGTTGTTGGAAGAGGGTGTTTGCTATGACCAGTGCGTTCTCTTGGCAGAACTCTATTAGCCTTTGACCTGCTTCATTCTGTACTCCAGGGCCAAATTTGCCTGTTAACCCAGATGTTTCTTGACTTTCTACTTTTGCATTCCAGTGCCCTATAATGAAAAGGACATCATTTTTGGGTGTTAGTTCTAGAAGGTCTTGTAGGTCTTCATAGAACTGTTTAACTTCAGCTTCTTCAGTGTTACTGGGTGGGGCATAGACTTGGATTATCATGATATTGAATGGTTTGCCTTGGAAATGAACAGAGATCATTGTGTCGTTTTTGAGATTCCATCCAAGTACTGCATTTCAGACTCTTTTGTTGACCATGATGGCTACTCCATTTCTTCTAAGGGATTCCTGCCCACAGTAGTAGATATAATGGTCATCTGAGTTAAATTCACCCATTCCAGTCCATCTTAGTTCTCTGATTCCTAGAATGTTGATGTTCACTCTTGTCATCTCCTATTTGACCACTTCCAATTTCCCTCGATTCATGGACCTGCTGGTCCAGGTTCCTATGCAATATTGCTCTTTATAGAATTGAACCCTGCTTCCATCACCAGTCCCATTCACAACTGGGTGTTGTTTTTGCTGGCTCCATCCCTTCCTTGTTTTGGGGATTATTTCTCCAATGATCTCCTGTAGCATATTGGCTACCTACCGACCTGGGGAGTTCATCTTTCAGTGTCTTATCTTTTTGCCTTTCATACTGTTCATGGACTTCCCTGGTGGCTCAGACTGTTAAATGTCTGTCTACAATGTGGGAGACCTGGGTTTGATCCCCGGGTCGGGAAGATCCCTTGTAGAAGGAAATGGCAATCCACTCCAGTACTATTGCCTGGAAAGTCCCCTGGGCAGAGGAGCCTGGTAGGCTACAGTCCATGGGGTCACAAAGAGTTGGACACGACTGAGCGACTTCACTTTCACTTTCACTTTTCTTACTCTTCATGGGGTTCTCAAGGCAAGAATACTGAAGTGGTTTGCCATTCCTTTCTCCAGTGGACCACATTCTGTAAGACCTCTCCACCATGACTTGGCTGTCTTTGGTGGCCCCACACAGCATCGCTTAGTTTCATTGAGTTAGACAAAGCTGTGGTTGTGCCCTTAAGATTTGTTTATTTTTATTGTATGAAATTTACCACTTCCCAGCCTCTAAAACTCAATCAGTTATAATGGTTTGGCCAAAAAGTTCTTTTGGGTTTTTCCGTAGGATGGTGTAGAAAACTCACACAAACTTTTTGGACAATCAAATATTTGTCTTTAAAATTCATCTATTTTGAACAGCATAGAGTTGATATTCTGAAGAAGGACAAAGGCAGAAGACTCCCCAAGTTTAAGTGACAGAGCTGAGAATCTGGGAAAACCAAGGAGGCTAGAATTCACAAGGCTGAGTTCTGGAAACAAGAGCTGCACAGAGTTAGAACTCCAAAGATCTTCAACAGGTGGCCCTTTAGTATTCATCAGAGTATTGATAAGCTTGTGAGAAAACCACCGAAGGTGTGATCAACTTGTGAGGAAACCACCCAAGATGTGAAAGGATTAGAGGGAACAGTACCTGATATTCCCTGGAATAGTACTTAGAATAGTTCCTGTTCCCAAGAACCAGCCTAAAAAATTACATAACTCAAGAACTTCAGCTAGAGTATTCAAAACTGTCTTGCCATTATAGTGAGGAATAATTAGTCTTAAACCAAATGCTATTCTGGTTTTACCTAACAAATCTTAAAACCAAGACCTAAAAGGTAAAACTTTATTCAAGTTACTTTAATGTGTTTCAGAACAAAGAAGATAAATGGGAATACAAAATATCCAGGACCCTAAAATTCTTAATTTATAATGGCTAGCATTCAATTAAACTATAAAACATGTAAAGAAATAATAAAATAAGACCTATAAAAAAGAAGAAATACAACCAATCCAAACTGATCCTTTACTGACACACATGAAACAGACAGCTATGCAATCCACAATATCAGAAGTTGAAAGAACTAATGTATTACTATTATTTTGCTAAGGCCATAATAACAAAATGCCACAAATGTGGCACAAATTGATGCCACAAATGTGTGGCATAATCAACAGAAATCTGTTTTCCCACAACTGTGGAGACCAGAAGTCTAAGATGAAGGTGTTAGCAGGATGCTTCCTGGTGAGAGCTCTTTTGCTGGCTTATTGAAGGTGGCCTTATCACAATGTCTTGACATAATCTTTCCTCTGTTGTTCAGTCACTCAGTTGTGTCTGGTCTGACTCTGTGACCTTATGAACTATTGCACGCCAGGCTTCCCTGTCCTTCACTATCTTCTGGACTTTGCTCAAACTCATGTTCATTGAGTTGATGATGACGGTTCCTCTATTCACTTGCATTTCCGGTGTCTCTTGCTTTTCTTAAAAGGACACAAATCAGATTGTCTCCTAAGGGCTCATTTTAACTTATTTTTAAAGCCCTGTCTTCAAATGCAGTCACTTTCTAAGTACTAGGGGTTAAGGCTTAAATATATGTTTTAGAAGTGAAGAAAACAACAGTTTAGTCCATAACAAGTATGTTACATAACAACATGTTCATTTAAAAATGCTTCATAAAGACATATAACAAACATGTTACACATGCATCTGCAAGTATGTATGCATGTGTATATATACATATATATATGCATATTAAATTTCTCAAATTGAAAATATGCCTGAGATGAAAAATTAAATGGGCAGATTAAAGACGGATGAATAAATTTTATGAAAAAAGTGTTGTGCTGAAAGATATAAACAGAAATATGTTACAAAAACAGTTCAGTTCTTATTGTTTCTCTTTGTTAATTTGGATAAAAAAAACAAATGTGAAGTAAAAAGTTCAACTTCATTATATAGAAGTCATTAAGGGCCAGCCTTTGGTTTTCCAGAATACAGTATTCTATGTCAGCCTTGAAAATTTATCTCTCAAGGCTATGAAGAACTTTTATCAGAAGAATTGCTGATCTGACTAACAGCTTTAAACAGAAAATCCCAAGTTCTGTTTTGGAACAGGCAACATCCTAGAGTGGGCCCAACTAATGTTGAATTCCAGTTCTAGCATTAAACTGTTGGAAAATGTAGTCATCACTTAGTATCTCTGAAGCCTAAATTTTTGTTGCTAATAAGGTAATCATACCTAGCTCATAAGCTTGTGAGATGGATTAATAAAGCAACATATTTTATATGTGCACTCCAGTGCCTGGTTTAATTTATTAACAATCATTTCTCATTAATAATTGGGATAAAATGCCCAGGAAAACAAGTTCTTAACCAGATAGCTTTTTTTTCTGGGCAGTGGCGGGTGGGGGGGGGAGGGCAGAGAAAAGCTATGACAAACCTAAACAGTGTACTAAAAAGTAGAGACATTACTTTGCCAACAAAGATCTCTCTAGTCAAGGCTATGATTTTTCCAGTATTCATGTATGGATGTGAGAGCTGGACCATAAAGAAGACTGAGCACTGAAGAAATAATGCTTTCGAACTGTGTTGCTGAAGAAGACTCTTGAGAGTCCCTTGAACTGCAAGGAGATCCAACCAGTCCATCCTAAAGGAAATCAGTCCTGAATAGTCTTTGGAAGGATTGATGCTGAAGCTCCAATACTTTGGCTACTTGATGTGAAGAGCTGACTAATTGAAAAAGATCCTGATGCTGGGAGAGATAGAAGGTAGGAGGAGAAGGGGACGACAGAGGATGAGATGGTTGGATGACATCACCGACTCAATGGACATGAGTTTGAGCAGGCTCTGGGAGATTGCAGAGGACAGGGAAGCCTGGTGTGCTGCAGTCCATGGGGTCACAAAGAATTGGACATGACTGATTGACTGAACAACCATCAGATAACATAAAGGTTAAGAGACACATAGCAGTTTCCAAGTATTGAAAATGGAGAATGCAATTTGGAATAATACATATATTGCTACAAAATATCAAACACACAAAATAAGCTTGAAATTTGAAGAAAAAATATATCTTGCATTACTTGTATAGTCACACTTAGTTTTTTTTTTTTTTTTTTTTTAGTATTTTCCAAAGATCTTTATGAGTAAAACAGGCTAAGAAGAAACAAGAAATAGTGTGTAATTAAGAATTAAAATAATCAATGTAAGAATTCAGATTGTGAACTATTATTTTATTGGAAATATCTCCAAAAATAGAGAAATAGTCAGACACACATATACATGCAATAATAAACACAAGTGAGTTGCTGAAGCTAATAGAGAGCAGATCTCCATATAATGGAAGAGATATTACATGATCTTAAACTCTAAAAGATGAGATCTCCACTTAACTGGTAGAATTAAATAAACAGCTAATTTGTATATCACATATTAAAACTGAAAGCTTAACCCCCAAAATGAAGTGGTAGAGAGAATTCAAGGCCTCAGCAGGTCTTAACACAGGCTAGAAAGAAAGGTGGTGTTGAATTGCAAGAATCAGGAATCAAAGCAAAAAATAAAGTGCTGACAGGCCTAGAACTGAGGAAACTTAATTATGGAAGGCTAAAGTTGGCCTGTGTTGGCAGAGATAACATAACTCCTCTGAACAAATTTAGAAATAAAGAATCTAACAAATAGGGCCTGGGAGGAGTGTGGTGTTTCCTTTAGTGTTAGAGTGAAAATGATGAAAATGACAAAACTAATTGCTTGGTCAGGACTGTTGCCAAGGGTGAATATACTACAGAAGGTTTCACTTCTTTATTTTACCATGGTAAATGAGAATAATAAACTTTCCCTATAATGAACAATTTAAGGGGTCTGTAAAATACAATGCTATTTAAAATATTCTCATTTGGCTACGATTCAATAGTTGGAGTCAGCCTTCAAACTGAATAAAAACATTCCTATTTGGGTTACAGAAGGGAGAACAGTGACTCTTAAGCATAGGAAGCAAGAGACAGATTTTCAAAGACAATGGGGAGATAAACTGAGACAAGCTCATGTACAGAACCATGGGCTGTGGTGCCCTGAGGGTGAGGTGGAAGGAAGGGTGGGTTGAGGTGAAGATGCCAAGGATCTGAGAGGACACAGATATGTCATTTCTAACAACAAAGACAACATGTGTGAATATATGTATAGATTTGATGTAGATGTGTTCAGCCTTCTACTCATAAGAAAGAAAGAAAGAATAAGAAAGAATAAAGAAAGAATAAAGAGATCATGGCAGCATGGAGCTTCCTGGGTAGCTCAGCTGGTAAAGAATCTGCCTGCAATGCAGGAGACCTGGATTTGATCCCTGGGTTCAGAAGATGTCCTGGAGGAGGGCAATCCACTCTAGTGTTCTTGCCTGGAGAATCCCCATGGACAGAGGAGCCTGGTGGGCTATAGTTCATAGGGTCACATAGAGCTGGACATGACTGAGCGACTAAGCACAGCACAGCAGCATGACTGTAATTGTGATGTACATGGATGCCATGATTTTCAGCAAAATAGTTTTTGGTTTTTTTTTTAGACAGAAAATGATGGAATGATAATGTCGGGATGGTGGCCATGAAAAAGGTCTATACAGATTATCTCCTGGCACAGTGCTATGTGTGGTGTGAGAGTTTCATTTTAAGATGTTTTTAGGGATCCTGGCCAGTTGAAGTGAGAGGAAGTATCCAGGGAGATTAAGGCTGATCACAAATTCAGCATTACAAGCATACAAGTGGCAGGGCTTAGTAGGGAGAGGAATAAGAGAGGAGTGGGGATGATGTGGTTAAGAACTGATGGAAATTGTCTTAGGGATTGGGTAATCTCACAAGAAACAAATTTTGGACTCTGTGGGAGAGGGAGAGGGTGGGAGGATTTGGGCATGTGGCATTGTAACATGTATGATATCATAAGTGAAACGGATTGCCGGTCTAGGTTAGATACAGAAGGCTTGGGACTGATGGGCAGGGATGATCCAGAGGGATGGTGTGGGGAGGGAGGAGGAAGGGGTGGGGTCCGGATTGGGAAATCAGGTACACTTGTGGCTGATTCATGTCAATGTATGGCAAAATGAGTACAGTATTGTAAAGCAAAACTAACTAAAAAAATAAAAATTTAAACTTAAAAAAAAATAAAAATAAAAANTGCTACAAAATATCAAACACACAAAATAAGCTTGAAATTTGAAGAAAAAATATATCTTGCATTACTTGTATAGTCACACTTAGTTTTTTTTTTTTTTTTTTTTTAGTATTTTACAAAGATCTTTATGAGTAAAACAGGCTAAGAAGAAACAAGAAATAGTGTGTAATTAAGAATTAAAATAATCAATGTAAGAATTCAGATTGTGAACTATTATTTTATTGGAAATATCTCCAAAAATAGAGAAATAGTCAGACACACATATACATGCAATAATAAACACAAGTGAGTTGCTGAAGCTAATAGAGAGCAGATCTCCATATAATGGAAGAGATATTACATGATCTTAAACTCTAAAAGATGAGATCTCCACTTAACTGGTAGAATTAAATAAACAGCTAATTTGTATATCACATATTAAAACTGAAAGCTTAACCCCCAAAATGAAGTGGTAGAGAGAATTCAAGGCCTCAGCAGGTCTTAACACAGGCTAGAAAGAAAGGTGGTGTTGAATTGCAAGAATCAGGAATCAAAGCAAAAAATAAAGTGCTGACAGGCCTAGAACTGAGGAAACTTAATTATGGAAGGCTAAAGTTGGCCTGTGTTGACAGAGATAACATAACTCCTCTGAACAAATTTAGAAATAAAGAATCTAACAAATAGGGCCTGGGAGGAGTGTGGTGTTTCCTTTAGTGTTAGAGTGAAAATGATGAAAATGACAAAACTAATTGCTTGGTCAGGACTGTTGCCAAGGGTGAATATACTACAGAAGGTTTCACTTCTTTATTTTACCATGGTAAATGAGAATAATAAACTTTCCCTATAATGAACAATTTAAGGGGTCTGTAAAATACAATGCTATTTAAAATATTCTCATTTGGCTACGATTCAATAGTTGGAGTCAGCCTTCAAACTGAATAAAAACATTCCTATTTGGGTTACAGAAGGGAGAACAGTGACTCTTAAGCATAGGAAGCAAGAGACAGATTTTCAAAGACAATGGGGAGATAAACTGAGACAAGCTCATGTACAGAACCATGGGCTGTGGTGCCCTGAGGGTGAGGTGGAAGGAAGGGTGGGTTGAGGTGAAGATGCCAAGGATCTGAGAGGACACAGATATGTCATTTCTAACAACAAAGACAACATGTGTGAATATATGTATAGATTTGATGTAGATGTGTTCAGCCTTCTACTCATAAGAAAGAAAGAAAGAATAAGAAAGAATAAAGAAAGAATAAAGAGATCATGGCAGCATGGAGCTTCCTGGGTAGCTCAGCTGGTAAAGAATCTGCCTGCAATGCAGGAGACCTGGATTTGATCCCTGGGTTCAGAAGATGTCCTGGAGGAGGGCAATCCACTCTAGTGTTCTTGCCTGGAGAATCCCCATGGACAGAGGAGCCTGGTGGGCTATAGTTCATAGGGTCACATAGAGCTGGACATGACTGAGCGACTAAGCACAGCACAGCAGCATGACTGTAATTGTGATGTACATGGATGCCATGATTTTCAGCAAAATAGTTTTTGGTTTTTTTTTTAGACAGAAAATGATGGAATGATAATGTCGGGATGGTGGCCATGAAAAAGGTCTATACAGATTATCTCCTGGCACAGTGCTATGTGTGGTGTGAGAGTTTCATTTTAAGATGTTTTTAGGGATCCTGGCCAGTTGAAGTGAGAGGAAGTATCCAGGGAGATTAAGGCTGATCACAAATTCAGCATTACAAGCATACAAGTGGCAGGGCTTAGTAGGGAGAGGAATAAGAGAGGAGTGGGGATGATGTGGTTAAGAACTGATGGAAATTGTCTTAGGGATTGGGTAATCTCACAAGAAACAAATTTTGGACTCTGTGGGAGAGGGAGAGGGTGGGAGGATTTGGGCATGTGGCATTGTAACATGTATGATATCATAAGTGAAACGGATTGCCGGTCTAGGTTAGATACAGAAGGCTTGGGACTGATGGGCAGGGATGATCCAGAGGGATGGTGTGGGGAGGGAGGAGGAAGGGGTGGGGTCCGGATTGGGAAATCAGGTACACTTGTGGCTGATTCATGTCAATGTATGGCAAAATGAGTACAGTATTGTAAAGCAAAACTAACTAAAAAAATAAAAATTTAAACTTAAAAAAAAATAAAAATAAAAATTTGAACAAATGAAAAAAAAAAAAAAAAAAAAAGAAGGTATGGCAGGGGCTTCCCTGGTGGTCCAGTGGCTAAGACTCTGTGCTCTCAATGCAAGGGGCCTGGGTTTGATCCCTGATGAGAGAACTAGAATCCACGTGTTGCAACTCAAATAAGAGTTTGTATGCCACAACTAAAGATTCCATGTACCACAACTAGAAACTAAGTCCCAGCGCAGCTAGCTTTGTGAATGAAAAAAATGAGTGAATAATTGAATAAATAAATATTAAAAAAAGAAAGTATGGCAGCCTCCTGATAACTTTTTTGTTGCCTCATCTTCTTGGAATAATTCCTTCAACCCTGCAGTATTTTCACATATTCAGAAGTTTTCATTTGCTTCTTAGTTCCTTCCATCTGATTGTAAAGTTAGCAAATTTCAACATACAAAATACAATTTTTGAGGGATATACTTTAGCATGTAAATCTACTTGGATTTTTGGAATCATCTCCAAATAACTATCTCTTATTCATTCTTTGTGAGTGGCTGCACTGGAAGAATGTGATTAAAAAACAATGTTCTCTATCTGATGTAAAGCATACATCTTCCTTTATGTTTTGAAGAAAATCAGTGTCATCACCAGAGTTTACAGTTATACCTTTATGAGCTATTTATTGCCACCGTATTCTATTGCTTATGGTAGGTTACTTGGTAAATTTAACTAACATAATTTTTACTGTACTTTAAGAATGTAATTTTCAAAAATCCCTAGTTATCTTTTTAGTACAGTGTAAATGTACAAAGAAAACTCAATAAGTACAGTTGAATCTACCCTTGTGATATAGGAATTTACCAACTATCCCCAAACATTCTCTCTACTCTTTCTCTTGTCTGAACATATTTATATATGCACAGACATTCATTTTACTAAGGATAAAAATCCTTAAAGTCACCAAAGACAAGGTAGATTGCTTGTTCTATGTGGACACATCCTATATGCATTTAATCCTGGAAATATGACTTAATTGTGGAAAAAAAAAAAGGCTCCCAGAGTTCCAGCTGAATGTTTCTTTTAAACCAGAGACTGACAAATGAAATGATGAAATATGGGCTTGGGGATTCTGTTGATTTTTTTTTACTTCTTCAGAAAAATGCCTCAGGATTTTTCTATTGCTATTGCCACTTTCAACTTGGATAGCTACTGGGGAAGAGTTGAAAAGAGATCTCATCTAAGTCAATGCTCATCTTTTTCATTATTTAACTCCACTGTCAGCTATTTCTTCCCTTCAGGAGATTATTTTCCTAAATTGTTCTTCTGACTTATAGTTAAAAGACCAATGTTTCTACAGTTACAAGTTAAACAGGAATTTCATAAATGCCCCAAAAGTGTTAAAATTTTTATCTTTTGCTTTTTTGGAAGAATCAACTATACTAAAAATGTGTAAAACCTTTTACTGAAAACTTTGTATGTGATAAGCATTTTGCTAAGTGCTTACATATTTTTCTTCTAAGCTGTGATTGACAGAAATGCAACTAAGATTAGTTTACACAAAACTGGAAATTTATTGGCTTAAAAAAACCAAATCGGGCATGAAGATATAGGCTTTCTTAAAGGCAAAGTTAAAGGCAAATCTCATCAATGACTAGACTCTAGGATTTGGCAGTGATCAGGAGTCTGTCTCAGTTTCTCATCTCTATCCTTTTAAGTAAGTCAGAGTCTCTCTTTTTACAGAATGTGTTTTCTCCATATGATAGGAAACAAAGTCAATGGCAATTTCTGGCTTTTATAACATATCTTCAGTTCCCAGGGCAGAACTCTTTCTTCTTTTTAGTTCAAAAGTAGCCAAGAAAAACTTTGATTAAACTAGTCTTGTTTATATGCACACATGTAAGACAAATCACTGGTGTATAGAATCTGTATCATGTATTTCAATGTTGAATATGCTTATTTCATCATGAATTTAAATGGAGAGTAGGGAGATACTCAACATAAAAGTGTTGAGTTCACTACACACAGCTATTCAAAAAGTAGTTTATATATTTCTTATTTACTATCTTTTCTCTCTTTATGTGTGATGACTTTTTACAGATTAGAAAACTGAGGATCGCAAAATA
>SJYA01000947.1:352721-402276 GCA_006410615.1 Neotragus moschatus
CTTATCTGCTATATATATATATATATATATATATATATATATATAGAGAGAGAGAGAGAGAGAGAGAGAGAGATGCTTCCCAGGTGGCACTAGTGGTAAAGAGCCCATCTGCCAATGCAGGAGATGTAAGAGATACAGGTTTGATCTCTGGGTCAGGAAGATCCCCTAGAGGAGGGTATAGCAACTCACTCCAGTATTCTTGCCTGAAAAATCTCATGGACAGAGGAGTCTAACAGGCCACACAGTCCATTGGGTCACAAAGAGTTGGACATGACTGAAATGACTTAGCATGCATATATATGTGCACATATGTATATATATATACATGAATATATAAATATTTAATGTCTCAATAAAAATCCAGCAATAGACTATTAGTCTTGATCCTCTAAAAAACTGAAACTAATACAAGGATTAACATGTTCATATATTATTTAAAAGGTTCAAAACAAAAGCACATGTAAAAAGTCAAAGAAAAGAAAGTTCAGAAGCAATGTAAAAAACTATGTTACTTCCTAGACTAATGTTTCTGGTACGTTGCAATGTAAACAGATCATCAAAAGGTACATTTACTTGGCATATAGGACTTCTTGGAAAAGATGACCAGGAGCAACTGTCTTTTGGAGTACTTATGGAAAAGAGGAAAGAAAGAGGATTCTCTGCCAAACTTCGCCTTTCTTCCTAATTTCTTATTGGTTAAACTTTACCCCATAGAAAGTTAACTTCTCTTCACATCTAATTTGCATCAGATGGCCACTTAAGTGACTGTCCAGGATGTCATATACCATGATTTCATATACATTTCTTTCTAGTTTGAAAATTTCAAGAAGACATATAAACAAAACACAGAGTATAAGCTGGTTGGCTGTGTTTTGCTGTCCTTGAACAAGTGATTATGCATGGCTGTGGCTGCATGGTCTAGAAATGACATATTCAGAAGGAAAGACAGTTAAGAAAACTCATGCACTCTACTTCTCGCTTCACTCAAATTACTCATGCTCTTTCATAAAGGATAGATTTCATTTAAAAATACTGAGCCTCCATCCTTTGTAAGACTAAGGAAGTCTTTACTCCTCCCTCATAGAGGAAGCACACATTCTTTGAGTTAGAGTTCAGTTATTATCCCCAGGAAGATTCTACTAAGAGTTACTGAAACAAGATAGAATCTTTGCTGCTCTATCTGGTCTTGAAATCATAATTAACATTCATCCTCCTTCGTCTCTACCCATTCTGTATTCTCCTCATTTTCTGCTAATATTTTTGATGATCTGGCTTAGATAAACCAGGTCTTCATCCCTAAGATTTAGGATTTTTGTTTGTGCTGACCTCCTTGTATTGTGGTTGTTGCTGCTGATTTTTGGTGTCTTTCCAAACATGGAAATACAAAGAAAAGCACCAGTGAAGTTCTAAACATTTATCGTTGGCTTTGTTGAGTAGGAAAAATTCTAGTTTTTTGTTTTGTTTTTTAATCAGGATCTGTTTAACCTAGTGGTGTAAGTCCTTTCATCAAACATTTTTCTACAACATGGGGTGAAAAAAAGTGACGAGATAGTGGTTACAACTTCAAGCTTTGTTTGACTTTTATTATATCCCCTGGAGGAAGTCTTATTTTCCTAGGAATCAGAAACTTTTATCAAGAGCAACTTTTATGCAGAACAAGGAAGCATAGATTTCATAAGAGGGTAAATGGTGTACTGGTGTGTGATATGACCATGACAGAGGTCATTCTTAATCACAATTATTGGTTCCCAGGCAATGTATGCTAGCAACAGAAAACATAGTAATGTGTAGCCATAGTTGTTTAAAGATTATACTGCAGCCTGAAGGCTAATACCTTAATTCAAAATTTTTCTCAATATTGATACTGAACCATGTCTTCAACAGATTCTCTTTTTCCAAAAGGTCAACTCTTTCTGGATCATGAGACCATTGTTATATTTTTGCAGTAATATGAGTCCCCTGGATTGAAGGAATGTGTGTAGCATCTTATGGACCGCTAAGGCTTTTCAAATTAAGGCCTAGGGTGCTGATAACTGTAAAGACTCTGGAAATAAGAAAGGAAACCTATATCTGGAGATTTTAACAAACTGACTCAATGAATCTGAGTTTGAGCAAACTCCAGGAGATAGTGAAGGACGGGGAAGCCTGGCATGCTGCCCTCCATGGGGTCCCAAGGAGTCAGACACGACTTAGCAACAGAGCAAATAAGAATAAACTGTAGTCCTCTTTTGTCCCTTCCTTACCACCCACCTCCTTTGGTGACATGGTTTGGAAATTATCATGCAGTAATCTCTCTTCCCTTCCTTCTCTCTTCTTCTCCTTAACCCTTCTTATCCTTCCCTGTTTTTCTAGTCCCCCAGTCCTGGATGCAGGAATCTCGTTGAAGGGCCCTCAGCCTGAGGTGAGGATTAGAGACTGATCACCTCCTCTTGGCAGAGAACTCAAATTCTGGTTCTGGTCTGGTCTGATTTCTAATAGGGCCGAGTTCCAGTCCTCCCTTCTCTGGAGGCCCAGGGAAAAGTCCCATAACACCTGGGTATCTGTAGGTGGCAGGAGATGTCTGTAAGGCCACGCCTTTCACACCCCCCCCCCCTCCCCGTCTCCCGCCTCCTCTACCTTCTTCTTTCAACCTGGCTTCCTTCCCTCCCTTGAAATCTTTGATGTTAGTACTTGGATTCTTGTATTTCTTCCCTGGTGGTGCAGAAGTTAAAGCATCTGCCTGCAATGTGGGAGACTTGAGTTTGATCCCNAATTCTGGTTCTGGTCTGGTCTGATTTCTAATAGGGCCGAGTTCCAGTCCTCCCTTCTCTGGAGGCCCAGGGAAAAGTCCCATAACACCTGGGTATCTGTAGGTGGCAGGAGATGTCTGTAAGGCCACGCCTTTCACACCCCCCCCCCCTCCCCGTCTCCCGCCTCCTCTACCTTCTTCTTTCAACCTGGCTTCCTTCCCTCCCTTGAAATCTTTGATGTTAGTACTTGGATTCTTGTATTTCTTCCCTGGTGGTGCAGAAGTTAAAGCATCTGCCTGCAATGTGGGAGACTTGAGTTTGATCCCTGGGTCAGGAAGATCCCCTGGAGAAGGAAATGGCAACCCACTCCAGTATTCTTGCCTGGAGAATCCCATGGAAGGGGGAGCTTCGTGGGCTACACTCCACGGATCTCGAAGAGTCGGACATGACTGAGCGACTTCAATCAGCTAGTAGCTTGTTAATCCAAGAAATTTTGCCTTATTGAATGATCAGTATTGATGTCTCCTCTAGCAGGTTGGGGTGAGGGAAATGCAGTAATGCAGTAAGTAGTAGGCCAGCACTCTAGACCACCCTTAACATATGATTTGCTTGTGCATTCCAAACTTGCCCAAGCCCACTCCGTGGTAGCTAATTTCCAGCTCATATGGTTTGCTGTTCCAACTATCCTTTCACTCAGAATATTGATATACCTCAGACCACAAAGTCCTTTGGTGTGCCATGGCCAGAAGCTAAGGCTTAAAAGACAATCAAAAGACAAGCTAAGGCTTAATTCAAAAGAAAAACAGGAGTTCTTTTATAAACAGGAGAATATATTTTTTCTGGCTGGAGTCTGAATAGCCCGCTCCTTCCCAATGTTCTATCACTGGAACCACAGGCACCCTTGCATCTTCTGGGTCATATGACATATAAGTCAGGTAACTGTGCACTGATAACCTGACCTACTTTATCTGTCTCTGGGTCTTACTCAGATTTGCCAGTTTTCTTGGTTGCCTAATACAAGTCTAGAGCAATAATCCAAATTTTAATACATACTGCTTTCAAAGTCTGAAGTAGCTCCAAAGGTACTCTGCCTCCTTTTTAGTGGTAGACAGTACAAATCAAACAACATTGTTTTTATCAAAGTGGATATGCTGACATACCCCGGATCCCTGAATCTCTAAAAGCTTCCCTAAGAATACCATGATCTATTAACCATTGTCATGGGATTCCTATGGATCCAGTTTCTCTGACTGTCACTTTGACTCTGTGATCTTTTTGGAGATTATGTCTGCCTTTCTTCTGATGGTTAACTACTGTCACCCAGCTTTATCATTGCAGGATTCCATGATTCTCACTGATATTAAAGAGTACAGATCTTTGGCAGTATCACTTATTAAGATCTCTAGCCCAGTGGCACCCCACGCCAGTTGTCTGGAAAATCCCATGGACAGAGGAGCCTGGCAGGCTGCAGTCCATGGGGTCGCTGAGTCGGACACAACTGAACGACTTCACTCTCACTTTTCACTTTCATGCATTGGAGAAGGCAATGGCACCCGACTCCAGTACTCTTGCCTGGAGAATCCCAGGGACGGGGAAGCCTGGTGGGCTGCCATCTATGGGGTCGCACAGAGTCGGACACGACTGAAGAGATGCAGCAGCAGCAGCAGCAGCAGCAGCAGCTTACAATAGAGAGTCACTATTGTTGCTTTAGTAGAAAGACCAACTCCCTCCACACAGCACATTATTAACTGCCTTGGTGAAGCAGATGTCCTGTGGACACTTCTGGACACCTAGGGACAGGTTTCTCTGTGGTTATGTCAATATCATTATATCTACTCTCATAAGACAAACCTAGAAATTGTATTAAAAAGCAGAGACATTACTTTACCAACAAAGGTCCATGTAGTCAAATCTATGGTTTTTCCAGTAGTCATGTACAAATATGACAGTAAGACCATAAAGAAGGCTGAGCATCAAAGAACTGATGCTTTTAAACTGTGGTGCTGGAGAAGACTCTTGAGAGTCCCTTGGACAGCAAGGGATCAAACCAGTCAGTTCTAAAGGAAATCAACCTTGACTATTCACTGGAAGGACCAAGGCAGAAGCTGAAGCTCTAATACTCTGGCCACGTGATGCGAAGAGCCAACTCACTGGAAAAGACCCTGATGTTGGGAAAGATTGGGGGCAGGAGGAGAAGGGGTGACAGAGGATAAGATGGTTGGATGGCATCACTGACTCAATGGACATGAGTTTGAGCAAGCTCTGGGAGATAATGAAGGACAGGGAAACCTGGTATGCTGCAGTCCATGGGGTTACAAAGAATTGGGCATGACTCAGTGACTGAACGGAGAAGGCAATGGCACCCCACTCTAGTACTCTTGCCTGGAAAATCCCATGGATGGAGGAGCCTGGTGGGCTGCAGTCCATGGGGTCGTTAGGAGTCAGACATGACTGAGCTACTTCACTTTCATGCACTGGAGAAGGAAATGGCAATCCACTCCAGTGTTCTTGCCTGGAGAACGCCAGGGACAGGGAAGCCTGGTGGGCTGCTGTCTCTGGGGTTGCACAGAGTTGGACACGACTGAAGTGACTTAGCAGTAGCAGCAGTGACTGAACAACAACAGCAATATGTGTTTACTGGGTTCTTCCCAGCATTGGGCCTAAAATTTCTTTTATATGTTGTTTTTTTCCCCTCTGCAACAGTTTTCTATTTCTTTTCCCCAATAGATCATAGAGTAGACATTGGCTATAGAGCTAACTACAATGAAGATAGGGTAGTTCTCAAGGCTAACAAATATCTTACAGTCACTATGGTAGGGGAAATAATTACTCTTTATTTACCTGAGAGAGGCTAAACTCTTCAGGAAAGGAGTATAACACTGCTTTTTTACAGAAAGGCATGTTCATGATAACCTGGACCATCCCCAAACCTCCATCCCATGTCTCGGTCTTAACCTGTCTTGACCAGATGCCTGAAGTGTACATAGAAAATCTTTTGCAACTGTCCAGTTAGTCTAATTTGCAGCTTTACTATCACTATAATCTTGGACTTTTTGTTAAATTTCAGGTGATATTTTAAGGCAGTTTCTCTTGAGGCTGGAATAGATAAGGTTTTCCTTTAAAGGTGTTATAGTGACCTTCTAGCTTTTAAAGGATACTCTGAGTGAGCAACTGACTTTTCTGAGTTTATTTTCTTTTCCTAAATCTCTAGTTGTGTCTGAAGAATAGATTATTCCATAATCCTAAATTTCCATGTCAATTTACATGTTACTCTCACTTGTTAATTCATTTGTCAATGCCTTGACTTCTTCCTTCAAGTCACCCTACTTTTCCACAGGTGAAAAATTAAGGGTGATATTACTACACAACAGGAGTTATTAGAGTCTTTTGTACTGAAGATAGTGGTGTTCCTCTTTCTTTCAGATAAATGGACAATCTAAATAAAATATTCCACCCTAAGAGTATACTTTATAGAACCACGGTGATCCAATTAACTCATATCTTCTAAGATCCTAAGACAAGAGGTAAGATGCTGAAACTTTGTATGAAGCAACTGGAAATTTTATGTTTGCTTGATGTCTGCTGCTTCAGTATAATCCAGGTAAAGGTCCAGCAGGACATTTAGTAGGTCTGTTTGTTCAGCGTGCAACACTTTTTAGCACAGGCTACATGGAGTAGCCATGTTTTGCAGAATTCCATAGTAGTAAGGAAGAAATGAAACAAAATCCTCCATTCCACCCCGTTTTCTATTGGATAGAGTTCATCTCACAGAACCTTTTTGTTCTTACAGGTTGTATTATCTGGCACTTTACGTTGCTGCTCATGGTACTAGATCCTAGGTCATAAGATATGCTGTTTCTTCCGCCACCTAGAAGTGATGAGATGCTGGAAACTCCCCAGCTGGTAGAGCCAAATGCACTTTCAGGATGAGCCACTGATTAGCCCCCTCTGGTATTTTCTGGACAGGTCTGTAGGTGAATAGGACATTGGGTATGTGTGCACGCTCAGTTGCTAGGTTGTATCTGACTCTTTGTGACCCATGTAGCCCATCAGGCTCCACTGTCCATAGGTTTTCCAGGCAAGAATACTGGAGTGGGTTGCCATCTCCCTCTCCAGGGGATCTTCCTGACCCAGGGACCGAACCCAGCATCTCCTGCATTGGCAGCCAGATTCTTTAACACTGAGTCACCTGGAAAGCCCAAAGAGAACACGAAGGCAGGAAAAAACTACTGGGAGAAATTGAGGATCCATGCAAGATTTTTGTCTGAAATAACCACCGCCTTCCTGAAATTCTATTCTTCAACTACAATTATTTTTGGAAAGCATTAAGATTACACATTTCTGTGTCCTTCACTGGACTGTGAGTTTCTGAGGGGAAGAACTCAGTTCTGTATTCATTTTTGTACTTATAGGGAGTAGCACAAAGTTCATTCTCAAATAATAATAGTTTTTATAAGCAATATAGGAAGCTTTATAAAGATAGTATGGTTTCCAAAGCAACCCATTTTTAACCTTCCTTACTCAAGAAGAGAATTCTCTTCAAGAACATTAGTATTATATATTCTTAAACTGAATAGGAGATTATTAAATCCATGGCTCCAGGACTCACCCTTGATTCATACTGAGATCCAAGGAAGTCTCATAACACTTGCCCTAGCAATCCAGAGCCAAGATCAGATAAAGCCAGAATTCTTAACAGGACATTTGTATAGTTTAAAAAAAAAATCAGAATGTGATTTAAATGAAGAATAAATTGAAGTTAGCTTAATCTCATAATTATGCCCTGCAGTATCTAGAAAGACAAGAAGGAAGGGTTCACTATGTCAGGCGAGTGTATGCTCCTCCGTTCTGTCTCATCACAACAAACATTTGGAGTGACGGGCATCAAAGCCCTCGGTGTGTCACAGCTTTTGGGTCTTGGACAGACCGTGTTATAGCTCTCAGGTCTCGAACAGACCATGTCATAGCTCTTAGACACATCAGTGTTACAGCTCCATGTTATAGCTCTATTTTATTTAGAAAATAGCAAGAAAATCCGTTCTTGAGGCATGAGGGCACGCTGACCCAAAGACATGAAAACAGCGCCCCAGCGAGTGGGGAAGAGCGAGCGAGCACTTTGGCTCCTCTTTTTAGACTTTTCCTCCCACTGTGGGCCTGCCCTTTGTAAACTGGGCTAGTAGGGAGTGCTGTTTGTTCTACCTGAGGTCCTCACGCAGGTCTCCGCCTTCCTTTGTTTCATTTTCACGAGCTTTTCCCTTCCTTGCCTTTTAGCCACCACCATTCTGGACTCCTGTTTCCTATTCTAACTACACACAGAGTCAGACATGACTGAAGTGACTTAGCAGCAGCAGCAGCAACTAACAACTGATATAAAAATTACTGGATAATCATGAGCATTCATGGAGATCAGAATACAATTTTAAAAAGATATTTACTTTACCCACTAAATCAGGCCATCAAATTCTGAATCTTCTATCTGTTTTTTTTTTTTTTTTTTCCTTCCATTTACTTTCTTGGATATCCCTCTTCACCTTCATTGTCTACACCTGTCTGTGGTGGGGGGGGGGGGTGGTCAGCAATTCCAGTTAATTGTTGCATGGGATATCTCTGACAAGGTAGGAAGGGAAACAAAAGATTTTTCCAATGTGGATGTCAAGGAGGGGAACTAGAAGAGGATTTTACATTCCTCAGGTCTTATGGTCTACAAAGGCTCACTGGCTCTTTAGAGTGAAAGACCACACCCTTTTCTTCCTAATGATAATTGCTTCTTACACTGTTACTTGGTGATTCTGTGTTAACAAATTCTTTACTTTTTCCCCATTTAACCTAAAACCTGCTTCCTAAAAATGGTGGAGAAAGCATGAAAAGAATAAGGTCAGCTGGAATGAGAGGTAAATGAAGAAAATTCTATATTGCTAAACCTATTTTATTTTTAAAAAGGTTTCAGGTAATATAAATTTGAATAATTTTGTATTTGGCATATTTTTGGCTGATAAGCTAATGACAGAAATTATTAACCTCAGTGCTTTAAATGCAGGCTTTGCTATATGCTTAAAAATCTTAAATATTTGTATAATATTCTATATTCTGAATGTAGATTTTTCTATCTGAGGTAGAAATTGGGATTATAAACTTGAAATATAGATTTTATGTTCCTGTCTTCATACTTAACTACCTCAATCCATGATGCTAGTGAAAGGTTGTTGCTTAACCATGAAAATGCTAGGAATCTTGGCCCCTGGAGTAGAATAATTAAATCTGGGGCCAGAGATGAGGCTTGATAGCTCAGAGCTTTTGTGTAACGAAGTTTTATTAAAGTATAAAAGAGATAGAGAAAGATTCTGACATAGGCAACAGAAGAGGGCAGAAAGAGTACCCCCCTGCTATTTCTTAGCTAGATGAGAGATAAGAAAGCCTTCCTTATCAATCAATGCAAAGAAATAGAGGAAAACAACAGAACGGGAAAGACTAGAGATCTCTTCAAGAAAATTAGAGAGACCAAGGGAACATTTCATGCAAAGATGGGCTTGATAAAGGACAGAAATGGTATGGAACTAACAGAAGCAGAAGATATTAAGAAGAGGTGGCAAGAATACACAGAAGAACTATACAAAAAAGATCTTCACGACCCAGATAATCATGATGGTGTGATCACTCATCTAGAGCCAGACATCCTGGAATGTGAAGTCAAGTGGGCCTTAGAAAGCATCACTAGGAACAAAGCTAGTGGAGGTGATGGAGTTCCAGTGGAGCTATTTCAAATCCTGAAAGGTGATGCTGTGAAAGTGCTTCACTCAATATGCCAGCAAATTTGGAAAACTCAGCAGTGGCCACAAGACTGGAAAAGGTCAGTTTTCCTTCCAATCCCAAAGAAAGGCAATGCCAAAGAATGTTCAAACTACAGCACAGTTGCACTCATCTCACATGCTAGTAAGGTAATGCACAAAATTCTCCAAGCCAGGCTCCAGCAATACGTGAACCATGAACTTCCAGTTGTTCAAGCTGGTTTTAGAAAAGGCAGAGGAGAGAGCACTTACATGAATAATCAGATATGTAAAAAACAAAAAAAAAAAAAGAAAAGAAAAGGCAGAGGAATCAGAGATCAAATTGCCAACATCTGCTGGATCATGGAAAAAGTAAGAGAGTTCCAGAAAAATATCTATTTCTGCTTTGTTGACTATGCCAAGCCTTTGACTGTGTGGATCACAATAAACTGTAGAAAATTCTGAAAGAGATGGGACTACCAGANTTCTCAAGAGGCAGGTCAGGTGGTCTGGTATTCCCATCTCTCTCAGAATTTTCCACAGTTTATTGTGCAGGTTATTAGTGAAGTAAATTATAGATTTTTAACTGATGGTTACTACTACCCAACTGCTTCTAAATTGCTTACTTGTCCTTCATATTGAATTGATATAAAATATAGATAAAAGGAATATCTATAATGTAAAAGACTAAAGATCAATTAACACATGAAAATCTCTGGAGAGAAATATTGTTTGCTAATTGAGAAATTGTTGATTCCTCACATAAGCTTAGACATAAAACAGTAAAGCCAAGCTGGAAAGAAAAAACAGGAAACGGTAAATCCCTTTTTTTCCCCCCCTACTCGACTTTTCACTTTCAATATCAGTTTGGGAGAAAACTTACATTGAAACAATCTGCTCGAGGTTATAATGTGTGACATTCCTTATAGAATCGCTTTAAAATATCTACTTTGTAAGTTAAGAGTCGGAAGAAGATGTAGGAAGAGAGCATTCTGAGGACTAAAGTTCCTTTAACCAGTCACTTCTACCAAACACACACACACACACACACACACACACACACACACACGTATCAGAGCAGTCAGACATCTGGGATCTCACCTATGGGAACAATCCTCTAAGCTTCTGAAGTACCCAGTAGGTGGCTCCCCTTCATAAGAGACGTAAATGTTAGATTCTGACAAGCCTAATTCAAATTCTTCTCTTTCATTTGTATAGCCCTAAAATGGTAGCTGTTACTTGAAATTACTATCTCTGTATCATTTCACTGTTTCTGTTAATCCTTTTCAATTCTGTTCTTAGCCTTTGCCCAGCTTCGAAAAGGTCATCTTTTTTGGTGTTAGTTCTAGAATGTCTTGTAGATAGATAATCATAGAACCGTTTAACTTCAGCTTCTTTGGCATTAGTGGTTGGGAACAGACTTGGGTTACTGTGATTTTGAATAATTTGCCTTGGAAACAGACAGACATCATTCTGTCATTTTTGAGACTGCACCCAAGTACTGTCTTCCAGACTCTTTTGTTGAGTATGAAGTCCACTCCATTTCTTCCTAGACATTCTTGCCCATAGTAATAGCTACAATGGTCATCTGAATTAAATTTGCCCAGTCACTGATTCCTAAAATGTTGATATTCACTCTTGCCATCTCCTATTTGAAAACTTCCAGTTTACCTTGATTCATGGACCTAACATTACAGGTTCCTATGCAGTATTGTTCTTTACTTCCATCACCAGTCATATCCACAGCTGGGTGTTGTTTTTGCTTTGGCTCCATCTCTTCATTCTTTCTGTAATCATTTCTCCACTCTTCTCCAGTTGCGTATTGGGCACCTACTGACCTGAGGAGTTCATCTTTCAGTTTCTTATCTTTTCACCTTTTCATACTGTTCATGGGATTCTCAACGCAAGAATACTGAAGAGGTTTGCCATTCCCTTCTCCAGTGGACCATGTTTTATCAGAACTCTCCACCATGACCCATCCATCTTAGATGGACCTACACAGCATGGCTCATTGTTTCACTGAGTTAGACAAGGCTGTGATCTATGTGATCAGTTTGATTAGTTTTCTGTGATTGTCGTTTTCATTCTGTCTGCCCTCTGATGAATAAGGATAAGAGGCTTATGGAAGCTCCCTGATGGCAAAGACTGACTGTGGGGGAAACTGGGTCTTGTTCTAATGGGCAGGGCCATGCTCAGTAAATCTTTAATCCAATTTTCTATTGATGGGTGGGGCTGTGTTCTTTTCCTATTGTTTGGCCTGAGACCAAACTGTTGACCCACACCTCCAGTGGAGATTCCTGGACACAAACAGGGAAGTCTGGCTCAGTCTTTTGTGGAGACACTGCTCCCTTCTCCTAGCACCTGGTGAGCACAAACTGCAGAAAAATTATACCAAAGAAATTTTTGTACTGTTAAGAAAGTTCTAGGACCCACAACAGATTTCCGAACCTGGGTACCTGGCAAAGGGACTGAGAACGCCCAGGTAATTTGACTTTGGAGGCAGTGGGATTTGATTACAGAATGTCCACGGGGCTAGGGAAACAGACTCTTGGAGGATACAAACAAAACCTTGTGAGCATCAGACAATACTACAAAGCTACAATCATAAAAGCACTAGGGTACAGAGACAGAAACAGAAATATAGATCAATGGAACAGGATAGAAAGCCCAGAGATAAACCTACATACCCATTGTCACCTAATCTATGACCAAGCAGGAAAGAATATACAATGGAGAAGAGACAGTCTATTCAATAAGTGGTGCTGGTAAAACTGGACAGTTACATGTTAATGACTAGAACACTCCCTAACACCACATGCAAAAATAAACTCAGAATGACATACATGTAAGACTAGATACTTTAAAACTCTTAGAGAAAAACATAGAATGGTTTTTGACATAAATCACAGCAAGGTCTTTTATGACCCACTTACTAAAGTAAGGAAAATAAAAATAAACAAATGAGATCTAATTAAACTTAAAAGCTTTTGAACAGCTTTAAGGAAAGGAAATCATGAACAAAATGAAAAGATAAGCCATAGAATGTGAGAAATATTTGCAGACGAAGCAACTAACAAGAGATTAATCTCCAAAATATACAAATAGCTCATTAGACTCAAAAAAAAAAAAAAAAACCCACAACAACCCAATCAAAAAATATGCAGAAGATCTAATCTCTCCAAATAAGACATACAGATGGCCAAGAGGCACATGAAAGATGCTCAACATCACTAATTATTAAAGAAATGCAAGTCAAAACTATAATGAGGTATCACCTCACACCAGTCAGAAATCTACAATGAATGCTGGAGAGGGTATGTAAAAGAAGATCCCATTTAAACTCTTGGTGGGAATGTAAATTGGTAGACCCACTCTGGAGAACATGGAGGTTCCTAAAAAACTAAAAATAAAACTACCAGATGACCTAGAAATCTGACTCCTGGGAATATATCCAAAGAAACCATTAATCAAAAAGATACACTAACCCCAGTGTTCACTGCAGCACTATTTACAATAGATAGGACATAGAATAAACCTAAATATCCATCAATGGAGGAATGGGTAAAGATGTAATATATATATACACAATGGAATATATATCAATCATAAAATAAAATGAAATAATGCTATTTGCAGTGACAGGGATAGACCTAGAGATTTCCATAGTGAGTGAAGTCAGACAGAGAAAGACAAATATATTGGGCTTCTCTGGTGGCTCTGATAGTAAAGAAACTGCCTGCAGTTGCCAGACACCTGGGTTTGATCGCTGGGGTTGGGAGTATCCCTTGGAGGAAGACAAGGTAACCCACTCCAGTATTCTTGCCTGGAGAATCCCAATGGACAGAGGAGCCTGGTGGGGTGGCAAAGAGTCAGACATGACTGAGCAATTAAGCACAGCACATATGTGGAATCTAAAAAGAAAAAATGATACAAATGAGTCTATTTACAAATCAGAAATAGAATCACAGACACAGAAAACAAACTTATGGTTACCAAGGGGGGAGGGCAGCACAGAAACACTGGAAAGATTGGGGCTGACATATATACACCACTATATATAAAATAGATTACCAAGAAACTNTGGAATCTAAAAAGAAAAAATGATACAAATGAGTCTATTTACAAATCAGAAATAGAATCACAGACACAGAAAACAAACTTATGGTTACCAAGGGGGGAGGGCAGCACAGAAACACTGGAAAGATTGGGGCTGACATATATACACCACTATATATAAAATAGATTACCAAGAAACTACTATATAGCACAGGGAACTGTA
Organism: Neotragus moschatus; assembly: GCA_006410615.1. NCBI lineage: Eukaryota > Metazoa > Chordata > Mammalia > Artiodactyla > Bovidae > Neotragus > Neotragus moschatus. The sequence goes on from SJYA01000947.1 coordinate 366,494, forward strand.
TGAAATACTCTGTAATGACGTATATGGGAATAGAATAAAAAAAGAGTAGATGTATGTATTTGCATAGTTGATCCACTTTGCTGTACACAAGAAACTAGCACAATATTACACATCAATGATACACTAATAAACATTATGAAATAAAAAAAATAAAGGGGTACCTTCCATTCAAACCAAGCATCTCATCTTTAGCTACTCTGTAACACTGTCTATTGAAATCTCCATTTTAAAGTTCTATAAGTATCTCAAACCAATCAATTTAAAATTAACTTTTCCTTATGCTTCTTCCATTAAACTTATTCCTTTAGCTTTCTCTCTGCCAATAAATGGCATCATCATCCACTTAGTTATTCCAATCAAATATCTGGAGATTATTAGTGACTCTTTCTTTAAGTGTCAATCATGAAATATGTGACTTCTATCCTTAAGTAGCCGTAAAATCTGTTTACTTTTCCCATCACCAGTTACTACTTCTATCACATTCCTTGCCTGGATTGCTAGGGGAACTTTCTAATTGTAATTCCTGACTGAAGGTGTTATCTCATTAAATAATTCTCCATTTTGTCTTTGCCACACAATTAAATGGTAGTGTAATCACATCATATACACTAGCTTAAATCCTTTAAGCATCAAATTCATGCTTGTTTCTTCGATTGTCTGGGTCAGAAACATCCACATATGAAGTTCTAAAAAGACAACAAAACTGGAATAGAACTGTCCTTGTGAAAGTTTATATAGGCTGAGAGTTTATATAGGCTGCCAGGGTTTGAATCTTAGCTGTACCTCTTAAAATATGTGTGACCCTAGGCAGCTTACAACACACTTATTATGTGTGTGTGTTGTGTGTGTGTGTGTGCATGTATGTATATTCATCTATACACACAGAAGTTGCTCAGTCATGTCCGACTCTTTGTGACCCCATGGATTGTAGCCCACCAGGCTCCTTGGTCCATGGGATTTTCCAGCCATGCATACTGAAATGGGTTTCCATCTCCTTCATCTACGGTGTGAGAATAAAAATTACATTTACTTCATATGATTGCTATAAATTTAAAATAGTTATATAAATATATGTAAACATACAATTGCACTCATCTTACATGCTAGTGAAGTAATGCTCAAAATTCTCCAAGCCAGGCTTCAGCAATACGTGAAACATGAACCTCCAAATGTTCAAGCTGGTTTTAGAAAAGGCAGAGGAACCAGAGATCAAATTGCCAACATCCGCTGGATCATGGAAAAAGCAAGAGAATTCCAGAAAAACATCTATTTCTGCTTNGGAGAAGGGGACGACAGAGGATGAGATGGCTGGATAGCATCACTGACTCAATGGACATGAGTTTGAGTGGACTCCGGGAGTTGGTGATGGACAGGGAGGACTGGTGTGCTGTGATTCATGGGATCGTAAAGAGTTGGACACGACTGAGTGACTTAACTGAACTGAACTGAGATATATATAATATATATATATATATATAGTATTTAGAACATCGCCTAACAAGTTACAATGGCTTGATATCATTAAACAATGTGTAGATATGTGTAGCTTTATACGTTTACATATTAAAACATATAGAAATATATAGTAAACACAACTAATTCCCAATATTCATCTTAGTCAACTTTCAGGGGAATTTGGCATAGTTGGTTGTTCTCCACATCTTGAAACAGTTTCTTCACTTGGCTTCTAAACTACTATCTTCACTTAATTTTCATTCTATTTCTCAGGCTTCTACTTCTCAATCACTGTTTGCTGTCTTTCCCTCACCTTTTTGAGTTCAAAATTTGGAAATGCTGTAGAGTTTGACCTTAATTTCTGTTTTCTATGCCTATTAGTCTATGTGATATAATCTTTATACTTTAAATGCTTATGAATATGTTTGACTCAAATTTATATCAACATTTCAAACAAATCTCTAAGTTTCTTATATGCTTGGTGAGTAGGACTATAAAGAAAGCCAAGCACCAAAGAACTGATGTTTTGAATTGTGATGTTGGAGAAGACTCTTGAGAGACCCTTGGACTGCAAGGAGATCCAACCAATCCATCCTAAAGGAGATCAGTCCTGGGTGTTCATTGGAAGGACTGATGTTGAAGCTGAAACTCCAGTTCTTTGGCTCTCTGATGCAAAGAGCTGACTCATTTGAAAAGACCCTGATGTTAAAAGCTAACTCATTTGAAAAGACCCTGATGCTGGGAAAGATTAAGGCCTGGAGGAGAAGGGGATGACAGAGGATGAGATGGTTGGATGACATCACCGACTCAATAGACATAGGTTTGGGTGGATTCTGGGAGTTGGTGATGGACAGGGAGGCCTGGAGTGCTGCGGTTCATGGGGTCACAAAGAGTCAGACATGACTGACCGACTGAAATGAACTGAACTGGATAGACTTAACTAACTATTCTTTTTTTCATTTGTGGTAAGAAACTAATCTTACTTTGTCCAAAAGTTAGCTCCCCATACTTTACCATTCCAAACCTGCTAACTCTGAAGTCTGGTTTGACTACAGATCGGAAAACTGATGAGATAGAACTGAAGGTTATTGATGAAATTTTATTACATGTATTTTAAAATAGGTAAGATGCACTTTAACATGTGTTCAGATTTTTATTGAAATGTTGCTTTAATCTGTCCAGACTGCCATAAAAAAATACCATAGACTGGGTGGCTTATAAACAACACACATTTATTTCTCACAATTCTGGAACCTGGGGAATCTAAGCTCTCACCAGATTTGGGGCCTGGTGAGAACCTGATTGTGAGTTTATAACTGGCCATGTTTTTGATATTTTCTCAAAAGACTGAAGAGCAGAGAGAGCTCTCTGGAGTCTCTCTGTTTTGTTTTGTTTTTTTCCCTTTGGTGGGTATTTATCTGGGATTGAAACTCAAAGCATCATACACAGGGAAATGTCTCTTGGATCTTTGGTGAATGCTTAATATTGCATAGGAATTTCTTTCTAACTTTTTATTTTCTATTGGGGTATAGCCGACTAACAACGTTGTTATAGTTTCAGGTGAATAGCAAAGGGACTCAGCCATAAATATACATGTATCCATTCCCCTCCAAGGGCTTTGCAGGTGGCTCAGTGGTAAAGAATCTGTCTGCTGATGCAGGAGACACTGGCTTGATCTCTGGGTAGGGAAGATCCCCTGGAGGGGGAACTGGCAATCTACCCCAGTGTTCTTGTTTCTAAAATCCCATGGACAGAGGAGCCTGGTGGGCTTCTGTCCACAGGACCACAAAGAGTCAAGACCCAACTAAGCATGCATGCTTACATTCTCCCCCAAACTCCTGTCCCTTTCAGGCTGCCATAGAACATTGGTTCTCTAAGTTGGAGCTTCTTTTATAAGAGTACTAATCACATTTATGATTATGCCCTTTTGACACATTCTGCCCTTTTGACCTAATTACCTCCAAGAGTCCCCACCCCCTCCACCTCCAAATACCATTAGAGTGGGATTAGGTTTCAGGACAGTTTTTTGGGAGGACCAAAATCATTCATTCTGCAGCAAATATTGTATCTAATTTAATCTGCAAAATATTTTATATAGCTTAAAAAAATCAGTTGTTCTTTATTTGTGTTTGTATTGTTGTGTATGCTAACAGGTATAGAAAATACTGAAAAATAAAAGGTCAAACACACCTGGCATTGTTTTGTACCTGGAATTTCTACTAAAAATAAATTATCTTAAAGTCAACAAGTTTCAGCCATATCATGGACACAGGAAATAGCAAGCAGAAATGTCTTTTTTCTAATTATCATGCTTTCTAATTTTAAATGTAAATGCAAATGATTTTTAAATGTTACTGTTTTACTATAAATTAATCTTTTCTTGAGTGATGCAAAAAAGAGAAGAATATGTGGTGAGCACTGAAATCAACAGCTAATGTTCAGCTTGCAAAAATATAGTTGAGATCATTAGACCTAAACCAATGGAGAGGAAGAACATGCATGAACTGAGTTCTTTCTAAAGAGATCAGAAAAAGCAAACTTTGCAAACGGTCAAAGATCCCCTCAAAATTTCTGTATGAAGAAATCATTTAAAGATAGACATAGTGACCCTCTTTAAAGCTAACATAACCAATTTTGCCTTCACTGTTGGATAGATAGCTGTTCCTTTGGTTAAGCCCTAAATGAAATAACCCAAGGTCTTGTTTTAACAATAAGTAATCAACATAACGAGATGGTCACATTATAAGAGATACATAGGTACTGGAGAAATATAATTTATGAACTGAATTCATATTTCCTATGTCACACTTACTGTCAGGCATATTCTCATTCCTCTTCTCTCTCTCTCCCTCCCTCCTTCCCTGTCTTACTGATTAAGTTTTTGCAAGGCACATATAATTGAATTTCCTAAGTGAAAGATGATTATGATATAAATATACTATAATGCAAATCAGACCATCCTAAAAGTCACACATGGAAACACTTTACCTCAGAGATTTATGCAGAATTATTATTATTACAGCATGCACTTCCCTCTGTTAAAAGTTATTTCTGCTTCCTAGGTTTTATCTCGCTTTCATCATCACTGTATTTACTGCCAAAATAAATACTTTGACTCATATAAGGTGTAGGAGTATTAACAAAATTTAGAGCTAAACAATAAGATGCTCTTATATAAGACTCTTATCTTAATTATTCATAGTTGTTTGTATTCCACTGAGCTTAAAGACATATGTTTATTTATTGTCCACTAACTATAGAAATAAATGGATTTCCAAAAAAAGACACGTCAGTAGATACAGGATTAAGAGTGGTGGCTTGAGGTAATTAGACCAGTGTCAGAAAACCTAGTGTTGTTTCCTCTTCTCATAGGTCCAATTTCCAATTTAACAAAACATTATTTTCAGACTCCTACAGAAAACTCTTTTCTAAACACTGACAAGAAAACATATGGTCCATAGTTGTCATCAATCTTCTGAATCTATGGGCCTCTAAGAGTGAAACTAAACAGGCCTAGAATATACCAGTCTGTAGTACTGTGGAACATTTCCCAAAAGCATGAATCGAAGCACATACACTAAAGATGTGCTCCAATTTGCATGCATGTACCTTCACTGTGATATTGATTAGGCTGTTGGAAACTAGATACGTTATACATGAACAGATTTCCTTTTAATTTGGACTTTAAAGGTATAAAACACAAAAGAATTATGTAAAAGTTTAATGGTACTTAAAATTATTTCCAACTCCTTTTCTCTTCTAGTCTGTTGGCTTTAAAATACAAACTATCTTTGTAGTCAGTTTTTCCTTATTAATCTATACTTTAGGCTAATTGAGATTCTACATAAGTAAGTTTTAAACTAATCTGTAGTGACAGAAATCAGTATTTATGAAATCACTTTCATATGCAGGAGAGTTAAGAAGTCAGTGTGAAGAAGAAAAAAAAGATTGAATTGCTCTGAAATATCCTCTTTTGGTGAAATGATATAGACTAAGGAGTTTGAAGACAGGGGTTCAAGTACAAATTCTGCCATTAAATGTACATTTACAGGACGTGGCCTAATTCTCTGCATGTGTTTCTTCAAGTAAAGAATATGGATCTTCAAGTAAAGAATATGGATAAATGTTTTCTTTTGGAAGATGTTTTAGGACTGTTACATAAATGAAAATTTATAAAACTGTGTGCAGTTATTGTTTATAATATAAATTCTGAAACGTTAAAAATAATTACAGAAGGGAATTCTTACTGAATCAAGTTGTAAGAATTATGGACTGGTGCTAAGGGATTACTTTAAAAAAGTTGTATTTCTTAGCTAACAGGAACCTGGAATGTTTGGTCCATGAATCAAGGTAAACTGGATGTGATCAAGGAAGAGATGGCAAGATTGAACGTTAACATCTTAGGAATCAATGAACTAAAATGGATAAGAATGGGCAAATATAATTCAAATGGCCATTATATTTACTACTTTGAGCAAGAATCCATTAGTAGAAATGGAGAAGCCTTCATAGTCCACAAAAGAGTCCAAAATCCAGTATATATGTGCTCAGTCACCAGGTTATGTCCAATACTTTGTGGTGCTATGGATTGTACCTGCCAGGCTCCTCTGTCCATGGGATTTTCCAGGCAAGAATACTTGGATGCAATCTCAAAATTGACAGAATGATCTTGGTTCATTTCCAAGCACAACATTCAACATCACAGTAATCCAAATCTATGCCCCAATCACTGATCCTGAAGAAGTTGAGGTTGACTGGTTCTATGAAGACTTATAAGATTTCTTGGAACTAACACCAAAAAAGATATTCTTTTCATCACAGGGGATTGGAATGCAAGTGTAGGAAGTCAAGAGATACTTGGAGTAACAAGCAAGTTTGTCTTTGGAATACAAAATGAAGCAGGGCAAAGGTTAATAGCGTTTTGCTAAGAGAACATGCTGGGTATAGCAAGCACTCTTTTCCAACAACCCAAGAGACAACTTTACACATTAGTTCAGTTCAGTCGTTCGGTTGTATCCAACTCTGTGACCACAAGAACTGCAGCACGCCAGGGCTTCCTGTCCATCACCAACTCCCAGATCCACCCAATCCCATGTCCATCAAGTCGGTGATGCCATTCAACCAGGTCATCCTCTTTCATCCCCTTCTCCTCCTGCCCTCAATCTTTCCCAGCATCATTTCAGTTCAGTTCAGTTCAGTTGCTCAGTCATGTCCAACTCTTTGTGACCCCATGAATCACAGCATGCCAGGCCTCCCTGTCCACCACCAACTCCCAGAGTTCACTCAGACTCACGCCCATCGAGTCAGTGATGCCATCCAGCCATCTCATCCTCGGTCGTCCCCTTCTGCTCCTGACCCCAAACCCTCCCAGCATCAGAGTCTTTTCCAATGAGTCAACTCTTCGCATGAGGTGGCCAAAGTACTGGAGTTTCAGCTTTAGCATCATTCCTTCCAAAGAAATCCCAGGGCTGATCTCCTTCAGAATGAGCAGGTTGGATCTCCTTGCAGTCCAAGGGACTCTCAAGAGTCTTCTCCAACACCACAGTTCAAAAACANCTCTGTGGGAGAGGGAGAGGGTGGGATGATTTGGGAGAGTGGCATTGTAACTTGTATGATATCATAAGTAAAAAGAATCACTGGTTTAGGTTCGATGCAGGATGCAGGATGCTTGGGACTGATGTATGGGGATGATCCAGAGAGATGGTGTGGGGTGGGAAGGGGGAGGGTGGTCAGGATTGGGAGCTCATATACACTCGTGGCTGATGCATGGCAATGTAAAGCAAAATGAATACAGTATTGTAAAGCAAAACAAACTAAAAAATAAAAATTAAAAAAAAAGAAGCTATAGTTAGAACTGGATATGGAACAATAGACTGGTTTAAATGTGGAAGGAATAAGATAAGGTTGTATATTATCACTCTGCTTATTTAACTTCTATACAGAGTACATCATGTGAAATGCCAGGCTAGATGAATCAAGCTGGAATTAAGATTTCAGGCAGAAATATAAACACTCTTAGATAAGCAGATGATACTACTCTAATTGCAGAAAGTGAAAAGGAACCAAGGAGCCTCTTGATGAGGGTGAAAGAAGAGAGTGAAAGTGCTGGCTTGAAACTCAACATTCAAAAAACTTAAGATTATGGTACCCAGTCCCATCATTTCATGGCAAATAGAGGGGAAAAAAGCAGAAACAGTGACAGATTTTATTTTCATGTATTCCATAGTCTCTGAGAACAGTAACTGCAGTCATGAAACTAAAAGAATCCTGCTTCTCAGAAGGAAGGCTATGGCAAACCTAGAGAGCATATTAAAAATCAGAGACATTACTTTGCTGATAAAGTTCCATACAGTCAAAGATATGGTTTTCCCAGTAGTCATATATAAATGTAAGAGTTGGACCATAAAGAAGATTGAAAGCCAAAAAGTTGACACTTTCAAATTGTGGTGCTAAAGAAGACTCTTGAGAATCCTTTGGACTCCAATGAGATCAAACAGGTCAATCCTAAAGGAAATAAACCTTGAATAGTCATTGGAAGGAATGATGCTGAAGCTGACTCTCCAATACTTTGGCCATCTGATGGGAAAAGCTGATTCACTGGAAAAGACCCTGATGCTGGGAAAGATTAAAGGCAAAAGAAGAAGGGTGTGGCAGTGGAAGAGGTGGTTAGATAGCATCACTGACTCAATAGACATGAATTTGAGCAAACTCTAGAAGATAGTGGAGGACAGAGGATCCTTGCATGCTGCAGTCCATTTGGTCTGAAAGAGTTGGACATGACTTATCAACTGAAGAACAACAACAAACAGCCAACAGGAGCTGCTATATCAGGTAAAATGTATAACAAGGAGATAGTTTGTATGTCTTTTAAGGATACAGTGGCAACTACAAAATTTTATTTGGAAAAAATAAATTGATCTTTGATCATGGGTATCCCATGCTTTGTTAGCTGATAAATATATAATTTTATTGTTTCATATGAACTAAATCCAGTAATTATTGCAATGTATTATTAAAAATAATAGGCAACATCCTTCTCAGCACTTTGGTTAACAGCTGCCATTTTTCCCTACTATCAATAAATGGGATCTCATGCCTTGCTTTCTTAGTCTCTCCCTGCTACAGTATTTAGAACCAATCTTGATCCTAAACAAGAACTTTTTAAACAGTAGTAGAGGGTTGTGTTTAACAGTATGAGTTTGGGAAATACAAGGTGTATATTTTATATTGCCACTTTACTTATATCAGTATTAGTTAATTTTGCTCTGGTAGTATATGGTCTTCAAATCTCAGTGACTTACATTAACAAATTTTAATTTCTTAGCTGAAGCTGGATTTTGAGTCAGCTAGAGGCTGTACCTCTGATGTGAGAACCCTTGGAGCGGTCCATATGTAGACCATGCATTTTAATGGCTACATGTTAAAGCTTATGCTGCATCTTAAGTTTCCACTAGACATGTTGTTTATCTGCCTGCTCAGGATTCACTGATCAAGACATCACATGGGCAAGTCAAGTCTCTTGGATAACCATGCGTTTGGGGCTTCTAAAATGTGTTATCTTCCAATAGGAGGCAAGGAAAAGTCACAAGGCAATGGGAAAGGTTAGAAAATCTTACAGGGAAGGGAGGGAGAAAAAAATTGTGGACCAAAATACAGGAATTTTGCTGGCATCTATTACCACATGTTAGATCAACAAATTTTCTGGAACTTTTCAGGGTTATTTTATAACCCCGTCTGCCAACCATCTGAAATTTTCTTAATGGAAATTTTTCTGAGTTCACATAACATGACATATGTTTTGCTTTATCCTGGTAGATAATACTAGATAAGACTAGATTTATTCAAGAAAATCAGAGATACCAAAGGAACGTTTCATGCAAAGATGGGCACAATAAAGGACAGAAATGGTATGGACCTAACAGAAGCAGAAAATATTAAGAAGAGGTGGCAAGAATACACAGAAGAACTATACGAAAGAGATCATAATTGCCCAGATCACCATGATGATGTGGTCAAATACCTAGAGCCAGACATCCTAGAATATGAAGTCAAGTGGGCCTTGGGAAGCATCACTACGAACAAAACTAGTGCAGGTGATAGAATTCCAGTTGAGCTATTTCAAATCCTATAAGATGATGCTGTGAAAGTGTTACACTCAGTATGCCAGCAAATCTGGAAAACTCAACAGTGGCCATAGGACTGGAAAAGGTCAGTTTTCATTCCAATCACAAAGAAGGGCAATGGCAAAGAATGTTCAAACTATGGCACAATTGCACTCATCTCACACACTAGTAAAGTAATGCTCAAAATTCTCCAAGCCAGGCTTCAACAGTATGTGAGCTGTGAACTTCCAGATGTTCAAGCTGGATTTAGAAAAAGCAGAGGAATCAGAGACCAAATTGCCAACATCTGTTGGATCATAGAAAAATCGAGAGAATTTCAGAAAAACATCAATATCTGCTTTCTTGATTATAACAAATCCCTTGACTGTGTAGATCACAATAAACTGTGGAAAATTCTGAAAGAGATGGGAATACCTGACCACCTGAACTGCCTCCTGAGAATATCTGTATATAGGTCAAGGAGTAACAGTTAGAACTGGACATGGATCAGCAGACTGGTTCCAAATTGGGAAAGGATTACATCAAGGCTGTATACTGTCACCCTGCTTATTTAACTTCTATACAGAGTAAATCATGTGAAATTCAGTCTGGATGAAGCACATCTGGAATCAAGATTGCTGGCAGAAATATCAGTAACCTCAGATATGCAGATGACACCACCCTTATGGCAGAAAGCGAAGAATTAAAGAACCTCTTGATGAAAGTGAAAGCAGAGGGTGAAAAAGTTGGCTTAAAACTCAACATTCAGGAAACTAAGATCATGGCATCCAGTTGCATCAGTTCATGACAAATAGATGGGGAAACAATGGAAACAGTGACAGACTTTATTTTTCTGGGCTCCAAAATTACTGCAGATGGTGACTGCTGCCATGAAATTAAAAGACGTTTGGTCCTTGGAAGAAAAAATATGACCATCCTAGAGAGCGTATTTTAAAAGAGACATTACTTTGCTGGCAAAGTTCTGTCTAGTTAAAACTATGGTTTTTCCAGGTGAGAGTTGGACTGTAAAGAAAGCTGAGTGCTGAAGAATTGATGCTTTTGAACTATGGTGCTGGAGAAGACCCTTGGACTGCAAGGAGATCCAACCAGTCAATCCTAAAGGAAATCAGTTCTGAATATTCATTTGGAAAGGCTGATGTTGAGACTCCAATACTTTGGTCACTTGATGCAATGACCTGACTCATTTGAAAAGACCCTGATACTGGGAAAGATTGAAGGCAGAAGGAGAAGGGGAAGACAGAGAATGAGATGGTTGGATGGTGTCATCTACCTGCTGGACATGAGTTTTAAGCAAACTTTGGGATTTGGTGATGGACATGGAAGCCTGGTGTACTGCGGTCCATGGGGTTGCAAAGAGTCAGACATGACTGAGCCATTGAACTGACTGAACTGATCCTGGAAGACCTCCTTCTCTTTCCCAATCTGTCCCCAAAAATGTAATTTTCATAGTACAGATAACACAAGTGTACTGTCATGCACATTTTGACTGATGCTTCCTCTTTCTATTTCTGTTTTCTCCAGGCATGTCTAAGTACTTGACTGATTATTCAATGCTGTATTTAATATTTACTTTTTGAGGAGGATGATAGGAAATATGTTTATTTGAATATTGATAAGGTAAAAACATTTATATTTTTGATATATAAAAAACATGTGAAATTCATATGCCTAATCTAGGTTTTTGGAGAAGGCCATGGCACCCCACTCCAGTACTCTTGCCTGAAAAATCCCATGGATGGAGGAGTCTCGTGGGCTGCAGTCCTTGGGGATGCGAGGAGTCAGACATGACTGAGCGACTTCACTTTCACTTTTCACTTTCATGCATTGGAGAAGGAAATGGCAACCCACTCCTGTGTTCTTGCCTGGAGAATCCCAGGAACGGGGGAGCCTGGTGGGCTGCCGTCTATGGCGTCGCACAGAATTGGACATGACTGAAGCGACTTAACAGCAGCAGCAGTAGCAATCTAGATCTTAGATAAACATAACTTTGAGGAGGTTTTACTCAGGAACAAAGTATATGAATGTGTAGGCAGTGTAGTGGGCTGAATTATGGCCTCCCCCCTCCTTTCCAAAATATATNGCCGTCTATGGCGTCGCACAGAATTGGACATGACTGAAGCGACTTAACAGCAGCAGCAGTAGCAATCTAGATCTTAGATAAACATAACTTTGAGGAGGTTTTACTCAGGAACAAAGTATATGAATGTGTAGGCAGTGTAGTGGGCTGAATTATGGCCTCCCCCCTCCTTTCCAAAATATATGTCTATATTCTAACTTCCACAACCTATGAATATGACCCTAGTGGCAAAAAGGTCCCTGCAGGTGTAGTTAAATTAAGGATCTTGAGATGAGAATATTCTGCATTATCTGATGGGCCCTAAACCCAAAGACATTTATCCATATAAGAAACGGAAGAGGAAAAGAAAAAACAGAGTAAGAGGATACATGAAGACAGAAGCAGAGGTTGTAGTTATACAGCCACAAGCCAAAGAACGCCAGAAGCCACTAGAAGCTGGAAGAGTCCAAGGAGGATTCTCCCCTAAAACTTTCCCAGAGAGTACATCCCTATTGACAACAACATTCTGAATTCACTTGTCTGGCCTCAAGAACTGCAGGGGAATACATTTCTGTTCTTATAAATCACTTGGTTTGCACTAATTTATTACTGGAACCACAGGAAACTAAACATAGGTACCATATAACCATTTTTAAGAAGGAGATTAATTTTAAATCCTCTAAATACAGGATATAATAACAAATGTCAGGTTTTAAACATATAAATGTAATTAGGTAGACTTGCTACTTTTTATACCCTGCATAGTACTGTAAGTTTAATTTTATCCTATGGATTAAATTATAACATAAAATATTTCATATTATATTTTCAGAAATATTATCAATTATCTACAACATGGGGGTTAATCCTGTCTTCAGCACCAGTGATAGACTATATTCAACTAATTTATTATAGAAATTGGGTTTGCTATTGTTAATAAAATTGAACTAGAAAATCACAACTAGCTGTTGAGCAACTATTGACAGGAGGATGCTGGAACCCACCAAAAAAGATACACCACATCCAGAGACAAAGGAGAAGCCACAGGAGATGTAGGAAGGACATAATCCTGAAAAAATCAAATCCTATATCTGCTGGGTGGGTGACCCACAAACTAGAGAACACTAATACCAAAGGAGCTCCCCACTGTTGTGAAGACTTTGAGCCCCACATCAGGCTTCTTAGCCTGAGGGTTCAACAAAGGGACTAGGTATCCCCAAGGAATCTGACTTTGAAGGCCAGCAAGATTTGGTTATAGGACTTCTCGACATGACTGGGGAAACCAAAGATTCTACTCTTGGAGAGTACAAACAAAAATCTTTTGTGCACCAGAACCCAGAAGAAAGGAGCAGTGACCCTACAGGAGACTGAACCAGACCTACCTGCTAGTGTTGGAGGGGCTCCTGCTGAGGTGTGGGTCAGCAGTGGATCACCTCAGGGATGAGGGCACTGGCAGCAACAGTCCTAGGAGGTGCCCCTTGGCTTGAGCCCTTTTGTAGACTGCCATTAAAACCCTACCATAGAGCCTGTAGACTCAAGGGCTGGGTTACCTCCAGCCAAAAGTCTAACAGGGAGGGATTGTAGCTGTACTCATCAACAGACAATCAGATTAAATTTTTACTGAGCATGGTTCTACCCATGAGAGCAAGATACTGTTTTTCCCACTGCCAGTCTCACCCATCAGAAAGTTTACATAAGCCTCTTAGCCTCATCCACCAGAGAGCAAACAAGAAGCAGGAAGAACTACAATCCTGAGTAATGCCAGAAGGTAAACCACATCACAAAAGTTACTCAAAATGAAAATGTGGAGGATTATTTCCCAAATGAAGGCCAAGATAAAACCCCAGAAAAACAACTAAATAAAATGAAGACAGGCAACCTCCCAGGAAAAGAATTCAGAATAATGATAGTGAAGATGATTGAACTTATTGGATACAGAATGGAGAAGATGCAAGAAATGCTTCCCAAAGACCTCGAAGAACTAAAGAACAAACAAACAAAGATGAACAATACACTAGAAGGAATCGATAGCAGAATAACTGAGGTAGAAGAACAGATAAGTGACCTGGAAGATAGAATGGTGGAAATTACTGCTGCAAAACAGAATATAGAAAAAATAATGAAGAAAAATGAAGACAGCCTAAGAGACCTCTGGGACAACATTAAACATTAAAATGTTGTCCTCTGGGACAACATTCACATTATTGGGGTCCCAGAAGGAGCAGAGAGAGAGAGAAAGGACCCAAGAAAATACTTGAATACATAATAACTGAAAACTTCCCTAATATGTAAAAAGAAATAATCAATCAAGTGCAGGAAGCATAGAGAGTCCCAGACAGGATAAATCCAAGGAGGAAAACACCAAGATATATAGTAATCAAACTGACAAATATTAAAGACATAGATAGATTATTGTAAAACAAGGGAAAAATGACAAATAACATATAAGGGATCTCCCATAAGGTTATCTGCTGATTTCTCAACAGGAACGCTATAAGCCAGAAGGGAATGGCATGACATATTTAAAGTGATGAAAGAGAAGAACTTACAACCAAGAATACTCTATCCAGAAAGACTCTCATTCAGATTTGATGGAGAAATCAAAAGCTTTCTAGACAAGCAAAAGTTAAGAGAATTCAGCACCATGAAACTAGCTTTCCATGTTGTTGTATTCAGCTGTGTATGACTCCTTGTGACCATGAACTGCAGCCCACCAGGTTTCTTAGTCCCTGGGATTTACCATGCAAGGATACTGGGGTGGGTTGCCATTTCTTAAACCAAGGAATCTTTCTGACAGGATAAAAACTGCATCTCTTGCATTTCCTGCATTAGCAAGCAGATTCTTTCAGTTCAGTTCATTTCACTTCAGTCATTCAGTCGTGTCTGACTCTTTGCGACCCCATGAATTGCAGCACGCCAGGCCTCCCTGTCCATCACCAACTCCCGGAATTCACTCAGACTCACGCCCATCGAGTCAGTGATGCCATTTAGTCATCTCATCCTGTGTCGTCCCCTTCTCCTCCTGCTCCCAATNGTCCAGCATTTCTCATGATGTATTCTGCATATAAGTTAAATAAGCAGGGTGACAATGTACAGCCTTGACTTACCTCTTTTCCTCTTTGGACCTAGTCTGTTGTACTACTGGTCAATTGGGAAGCTTTACCATATGCCCCAGCAAAAACCCACTACTGTGCATATACCTTGAAAAAATCAGAATTGAAAAAGACTTATGTTCCTAAGTGTTCAGAAGAAGCAATGACTACAATATCCAGGACGTGAAAGCAACCTAGATGTCCATCTACAGTTGAATGAATAAAGATGATGTGGTATACACACACACACACATATATATATACATACAGTGGGATATTATTAAGCCATAAAAAGAACAAATTCAAATCAGTTCTAGTGAGGTGGATGAACCTATATTAACATACACATATATGGAATCTAGAAAACTGATGTTGATGAACCTATTTGGAGGGAAGGAATGGAGATACAGATGTAGATAATGGGACTTGTGGACACAGAGGGGGAGTGAGAGAGCTGGATGAATGGAGAAAGTAGCATCAATATATATATACACTATCAGGTGTTAAGATGGACAGCTGCTGAAAAGTTGCTGTTCAGCACACGAAGCCCAGTTTGGTGTGGTGTGATGACCTGGAGGGATAGGATTGGGGGAGGGGAGGGAACGGAGAGAGGATGACTAGGGAGGAAAAGAGATGTATGTATAATTATGGCTGATTTGCATTGTTATATGGCAGAAACCTTAACTTTGTAAAAATTAAAAATTAAGTTTAAATTGAAAAAATAGGAAAAAACCCACAAATGCTAAAGGAACATTCCTAGACAAGAAACACAGAGAAGGAAAAGACAAAAAATAAACCCAAAACAATTAAGAAAATGGTAATAGTATCATACATAACGATAATTACCTTAAATGAATTAAATGTATCAATCAAAAAGACATGTACTGACTGGGTGGATAAACACATGTGCATGTATTCACTTCCACTTACCACATCACTCAAAGCTCCAAATAGTACGCAATTATCTTATATTGTTAGGTTAAGAATATCTCCAGTATGGCTTGCAAAAACTGATAAACATCTCATACTACTGTGATTATGTTCCTATTTAATATTTTAATACCACTTTATCATGACTGGTCAATAGAAAATAATAGAATTCTGTATCACTAAAGCCATCATTTATTATAAAAATCTGTAAACATGTTTTAAAATCCAAAGGAACATGAGAATTATTCTGGACATTTTTTTGAAGAATACAAAGCCCAGGTATTGTTTTATTCTCCAGAGCTTCAGATGTGATTCTAATGAGCAGCCATGTTTAAAAACAACTGCTCTTATATGATGATCTTTTATCTAAATTGTTTCACTTTTTCTATTTCATATTCAAAGCTCCCATTTCATTTAGTTTAGGTTTTCTAATTTCTGTATCCCTGTTTCTTGTTTTTTTTTCCTCAAGCATTTATCAAGTATAGTAGAAAATCTTTTGTACATATATAAATATACATCTAGCACATATAATAAAATATGGTAGTTTAGAAAACAATAAATTTTTGCTTAGCTAAAAAATTTATGACATTTTGGTTCCATTTGATTAAGTATGAATAGAATGCTATATTTAAATTTATATTCACTCAAAAATTTGATATAGTCTCATTTATTTGGGCATATAGTATTATGGCTAAAAGTCTAGAAAGATTAGTGATTTTTTATAAAAAAAATAGAATTTTTGAAAATTCTAATATTCAAAAAATCTTGAAACTTATAATCCAATTCTGAGACTATAAAGAGATACTATGTTGTGAAAAAAAAAAAAGGAAATTAACATGTGATACAGTATTATTAACTAAACACAGATTTTGTTCAAATTTCAGAAAAATTTATGCTACTGCCCACTGTTTGTTTTCATATCTTATTCAAAAGTACACATTGTATTTAGTTGCATTAAGCAGTTTCACCTGCATGTCACAAATTCTGATAAATTCTCATTCTATTGTGTTACAAATATTTTCTAATTTTCCTTGTTATGGCTTCTTAAGATATACTCATTATTTAAGACTAGATAATTAACTTCCAAATACATATATATATATATTTTAAGTATCTTTGATATTAATTTCTCATCTAAATGGTTTCTTCTCTGCAATCACCTTCCATGTTTTTACAGTCTTTCAGTTTTATTTAGATTTCAACAGTTAAAGATCTCTCTTGGTAAATGTCACATTGTACTTGAAAATATGTGGGTTATTTTCAAACATCTTTTGGTATTAATTGCTAACTTAATTCCACAGTTATAAGAGAACAGAGTCAGTATTATTTCCATACTTTTAGACCATGAAACTTTTGCACTTTTTTCTATGGCCCTGGATATGTTCCAGTGTATCCTGGTTTATAGTCTATGGGAACTTGAGTAGAATTTGTATCCTGCTGTGTGAAAATTGTATACATCTTAATTATGTTGAATGGGTTCATAATACTTTTCAGGTCTACTATATCCTTATTCTTGTCTTTCTATTCATTCCATTAATTTTTGAGAGCTTGGTAATGAAACTCTAACTAAAAATCTGAATTAATCTACATAAAACATAATTTCAATGTATAGTAGAACTATATGTAACCTTGTTCTGCATTTTTCAAGTCTCCTGTAAATGTGTTATTATACTTTCATAATTTATAAAGCAAAAATTAAAACAAACTGCTCGATTCAACATCTACTTTCCTACTTTATTCATTATTCAACTGTAAAAGAGAGTAATTTCTCAAAATGCAATGGGTTTCTTAGTCTAGCTAGGAAAACTTAGTGTTAAATAGGTCAAAGAAATTTTCCTTATGGGCCACGTTACCAATAAAATCAAATCATCTACCATATGGCTTTTGGAGAAGAAACACAAGCAAACAGAAATCCTAAATGTCAGAGCAACTTAGTTTTAGCACACACATCTTTCCATAATGTATAAAGATAATAAAAATAAAGTTTATATGATAAATCTAATTAAAATAGGTATATCTAATAAAAAAGGCCATGTTCCCATTTCAAAATAAAAGAAATTTCCAACCTGTCAGCATCATTGTAGGCTTGAAGACATTGGGCCACAAGAAAGATATACTGTAGAATTACTCTAGGAAAGTAATTTTAATTGAAAGAAATTATTAACAGAGTGAAGATAACCTAGCAGTTTATAGACTTTAGATCAAAAATTTTGCATATATTGCTTTATTTATGCCTATAGTTTGCTAATAAGAACTATCTATTGGATGAGGGCTTTTAAAGCATTTTTGTTTCTTCTGCATGGGCCATTTATATATGTTCTCTATTAACTCCTACAATCTACCAATAATTAACTAAGAGTCTTCATAATTCTGTTCCATGCAGTTGATAATTTATGGAGGATTGGCTACAATATACAAATGGAGTCATTATTAGTAAAGTTATCATCAACACTAACATAAGTAGCATGTTAACAGAAAAGCAAGAATAGTATTAGACAGTAAGGGATAAAAATTCAAAAAGAGCTAATCTGCATTAATTTATCAGATTTAATAGTACAATTAAAAATTAAAACCTGCTTCTCTTAAGAATAATTAAGAATTCAAACCTACTTTGACATAATCCACATTCCCCCCCCATGTTTTAATAGAACATTCTTCAGAGTTCTAAGATTTAGTTTTTATAGACCAGTTGTAATTCTACAGCAAAATTAAGAGGAAGGTACTAAGATTTTCCACATACATCCTGATGCCATATGTACACAGTCTCTTCAATTATTAACATCACCCATGAGGGTGATTCTGTTTTTATCAGTGATGAACTTGCATTGACACATCATTATCATCAAAAGTCTACAATCTACATTATGATATGTTTTTGATGCTATACACTCTATAGGTCTAGATAAATGTATAATAACATATATAACAGCATAATATCATACAGAGTATTTTCACTGTCCTAAATAACCTTGGTGCTCTGCCTATTAATTTTTTCCCCTTTCCCATCCCTGCTAACCACTAAGCTTGTCTCTATAGTTCTTTCTCAGAATACTACTCAGTTTTAATCATGTAGTATGTCACTTTTTAGATAAGGTTTTTCCAATAGTAATATGCACACAATGTTCCCTTATTTCTTTCCAACATTTAATAGCTCATTTCTTTTTTGGCACTGAATGATAGTTTATCAATTACAACAGTTTTCTTATCCTTTAACCTAATGGACATCTTAGTCCTTTCGAAGTTTTGGTGATTACGGATAAAAATGTGTATGGATACATCTCTGGGTGAAGATTTATGTGTAGACACATATAGGATTTTCAAATCCTTTGAGTATTCACCAAGAAGCACAATTTTTCACCAAGAAGCCCAATTTTTAGGCAGTATGATAGGAATATTTTTTTAAGAAACTATCAAACTGTCTTCCAAACTGACTGGATCATTTTGTATTCTATCAGTAACTTACAAAAAGTATCTACTGTCTTAATGTACAAAGAATTCCTATTGTTTAATATCCCTTGTCAGCATTCAATGATCTCAGTATTCTGAGATCTCAGTATTTGGCTGTTCTAATAGGTGCATGCTGCTGCTGCTAGGTCACTTCAGTCATGTCCAANCTGACTGGATCATTTTGTATTCTATCAGTAACTTACAAAAAGTATCTACTGTCTTAATGTACAAAGAATTCCTATTGTTTAATATCCCTTGTCAGCATTCAATGATCTCAGTATTCTGAGATCTCAGTATTTGGCTGTTCTAATAGGTGCATGCTGCTGCTGCTAGGTCACTTCAGTCATGTCCAACTCTGTGTGACCCCATAGATGGCAGCCCACCAGACTCCCTCATCCCTGGGATTCTCCAGGCAAGAACACTGGAGTGGTATCTCATTAGAGTTTTAGGTTGCATTTCACTGACGATTTATGGTGTTTATAATATTTTATGTTAGTCATCAGTACATCTATCTTCTTTGATGAGGTGTCTGTTAAGGTTCTGGTCCATTTTTAATTGGGGTGATTGTTTTCTTATTGTTTTCATTTTAATAGTCAATGTATATTTTGAATAACAATTCTTTATGATGTATTTGGGCTTCCCAGGTGGCTCTAGTGGTAAAGAACCCGCATGTCAATGCAGGTAGACATAAGAGATGCAGGTTTAGTCTCTAGATCGGGAAGATTCCCTGGAGGGGGCACTGTGACCCTCTCCTGTATTCTTGCCTGGAGAATTCCATGGACAGAGGAGCCTTGCAGGCTGCAGTCCACAGTGTCACATAGAGTTGGACATGACTAAAGTGATTTAGCACACATGCATGCATGATGTACTCAACAAGCATTTTCTCCCACCTATGCCTTACCTTGTCATTCTCTTGATACTAACACAGAGAAGAAAGTTTAAGTTTTAATGAAGGCCAGTAAATTGATTATCTCTTTAATAGGCTGTGTCTTTGGTGTGTATCTAGAAAGCCATCAACATACACACCTCCATCAAGATTTTGCTATTTGTTATCTTCTAGGAGTTTTAGAGTTTGTGTTTTATATTTAGGTCTGTGGTCAATAATCTCAGATATGCAGATGACACCACCTTTAAAGCAGAAAGTAAAGAGGAATTAAAGAGCTTCTTGATGAAAGTGAAAGAGGAGAGTGAAAAAACTAGCTTTAAAATTCTAGCAACCAGAATCCAACAACACATTAAAAAGATCATACACCATGATCAAGTGGGCTTTATCCCAGGGATGCAAGGATTCTTCAATATCTGCAAATCAATCAATGTAATTCACCACATTAACAAATTGAAAAATAAAAGCCATATGATTATCTCAATAGATGNTGTCAATGTATGGCAAAATGAGTACAGTATTGTAAAGCAAAAGAAACTAAAAAAAAATAAAAATTAATTAAAAAAAAAGAAAGTAAACAAGTAAAAAAAAAAAAACAAAATAAAACATAGTACACACTATAAAAGTCAATTTACATAAAAACCAAGAAAATTCAAAGTAATCTACAATGATAGAAAGTATACATCAGTGTATGTCAGGAGATCCAGAGAGTGGACAGCACAAAAGATGGGGAGAGTAGTTGATTATAAGGCGCTTGAAGAAACTGTTAGGGGTGATGGATATGATATCTCTATGCTGACTATAGGGATGATTTCTCTGGTATGTACATACAACACCCTCATCAAATTGGACACTTTTAATATGTGCTGTTCACCGTAAACAAGGGGAAAAAAAGGAAAACGAAAAAAGAACAATGGAATCATTGATTAGTAACTCTGAGTCCCTGGAAATATTTTTATTGCTACATTATAATTGTGTAGCCATTACACTAAATGGAAGTATGTAATATTAATTTTAGCCAGTCTTGTTTGATCACACGTATATTAGCTCCATTCTTTGAGAAAATTTATCTTTTCTATTTTGATTGCTCCTAATTT
Organism: Neotragus moschatus; assembly: GCA_006410615.1. Taxonomy (NCBI): domain Eukaryota; kingdom Metazoa; phylum Chordata; class Mammalia; order Artiodactyla; family Bovidae; genus Neotragus; species Neotragus moschatus. The sequence goes on from SJYA01000947.1 coordinate 387,577, forward strand.
ACCAAATGTTTACTGCATGTTTGGGAATCTTCTCATCAAGTCCCAAAGTCTATCTTCTTTAGATTTCATAGGTTTAATTGCATTTTAATTTTACACATTGACCTAGGACTACAAAAAGTCTGCAGGAAAATATTTTGTTAAACCAGTGGCTTCAGTGTAAGTGCAAGTGATTAAAAAGCATGTTCCATAGAAAATTTCAAGAGAGGTCACCATGACCAGAGCACTGCTGTATTCTCAATGATTATTCAGACGGTACCATGTACAATTAGCCATATACTAGGAGAAAGCAGATTATTTCTGCTTGCTTCCTGACATTGGAGTGGTTTGGCATTTGACATTGTGCCATTTAATTGTTAAAAAACTCTGAGCTTTAAAACTTTGTCTTTTCACATTTTACTGACCATCTGAGACCTAAAGTTAAATTTAATAACTTATTTTCTGAGCATGAATCTTTCTGTTTAAACTGATTCTATATTCACGGAGAATTGTTTGACTTTTTTCTACTTTTTTTCTTTCAAATATATTTCAAGTAAATACAATTTTATTTTTTAACATGTGCAAGTAATAGTAAACAATTCTTTGAATAATGGACTCGTAATTGACTCTGAAGGCTAGTGTACTTACTAGTATATGAAAGATAAAAACATTAAAATTGACCCTTTAAATTCAAAATTTTATTAAAATAACTTTTTCATCACTAAATGGAGTGAGTGTTTGAAGGGTTTAAATGTTATTGTGGACATGCACTTCTTTAACAGAAAAAGATCCTGAGGTTTAATCTATCTAAATGCTTAATGAAAATGGTCCATTTTGTAATATTAATGATAGCTACTCATTAAAAGTTTACTGAGTCCAAGTCAATCTGTCTAAACTCTTTATGTATCTTCTACTGCTGCTGCGGCTACTAAGTCGCTTCAGTTGTGTCCGACTCTGTCCGACTCCATAGACAGCAGCCCACCAGACTCCTAGGTCCGGGATTCTCCAGGCAAGACCACTGGAGTGAGTTGCCATTTCCTTCTTCAATGCATGAAAGTGAAAAGCGAAAGTGAAGTCTCTCAGGTGTGTCCAACTCTTTGCGACCCCCTGGACTGCAGCCTATCAGGCTCCTGCATCCATGGGATTTTCCAGGCAAGAGTACTGGAGTGGGTTGCCATTGCCTTCTCTGCTTTATGTATCTAATATCATTCAATTCTTACAAAAGTCTTGCTTAGAAACTCATTTTTTAATAAGAATAGGGTAAAAACAAAGAAAGGACCTTTTTTCCAAAATGTTTCATAGGTTCACAAAATATTAAGTAGTTGTAGAATAATTTTCAATAAAATATTTCAATAATTTAAAGAATTTACAAGTGAAATAAACAGTTTAGGTGAGTTTTCGAAAGCAAATATGTATGGATATTTAATTATCACCAGGATATAGTCTTATAGCTGGTATTCCAATTATGAGGTCTTTGTCACAAATTGCCTAGCATGACAAGGGGAGAGGAAAATAATTCTGCTAAATGAGCTGTGGCTCTATCCATGCTGAGAAGAGATAAAGGGGAAACTGCTCTTTGATTCCCAGAAAGACATGTTATTAACCCAATTAAGTTTATTTCTTTAAGCTATATCTTAGCTAGACCAAAATTGTGTCATTTTTCCTTTCTAATTGTTAGTTGATATAGTTCAGAGACCTACTGAACAAAACTTTGATCGTAAAAACAAGGCAAATCAGCAAAGCAGAATACTTTAGGTACAACTGTTTTATTTTGGTGAAGATTTATGGATATATATACACAGCCTCATGTAATTCAAAGAGTTTGCAAACAGAGAAGCTATAAATGATGTCTCAACCAAAAGAAAAAAAATATTCTTTGTATTACATGTAGTGGTTTGAAAAAGGTTACTTCTATGCTAACTAACAGTTGCAAAAATGTACAGGTAAACTCTTCCAAACCATTCAGTACATTTTACTGAACCATTCTAATTACCATTTAATGACTACTTGTAAAATTGAATTTTTCAAATATAAGTAATAATGTCTGTGTAATAGCTGGAGAAAAAATTTAAGTGTGGATAAATTTCCTTTATTTGCCAGAATAAGAATACTTTCATTAACTGAGAAGAATACATCTGAAGATTCAGTCTGAAGCACTATTAATAATCACACTTTTCTAGCATCCTGATTTCTTCTGTACGGTATAATGTTTATTACTTTTATTACTTTTCTTTATCTGTGTCATTTCTTTTTGATGCATTCACAGTTATTTTCTCACATGAAATAGAAGTTAGTGTAATAAAAATAATTCCTAAGAATTTTTAAAACCTGCCTTTAGATATAGTTTGGCTGCTTAGTAGCTCTTGGATTGTGCACCTAACTTCAACCCTCTTAGCTTCACTTTCCCAGTTTACAAAATAAGAACTGTCAATCTAGCTCACAGTATTAAGAGTCTACTGGGATAAGTATTGGGAAATTGCTTTGTTAATTATAACATGCCATATGATTGCAGGTAAGTACTAATATCACATTTAATAGTGATTGTATCCATATGACCTTGTGCCTATAGCGTCTTTCAGTGGTCTGCACATTGGCTGTATTCATCCATCCACTGGCCCCTGGAGTGTCATGCCTGATACAGCCTATTATTGTTGCAGGCTCTGTTTCTTCTTTCATCAGCTTTGAGACACTTGGCTCCAAATGGCAATTGCCTGCTCCATTGGTCTGCCAAAAGATCGTTTCCTAGCAGTCAATGTCAGTGTGTGTTTGAAGTTCTTTCACAGTGAAACTTAGGAATGTTTCATCAATCTTCCCTGCTGATAGCGATTCTACTTTAGTCCAGCATTCAGAAAGTGAATGGGTATCTTGCTGACATTGAACCTGCACACATGTCTTGCCCAGAGGATCTATGCTGCAGCCTGCAGAGTTGCAATATGGTTAAGCTAAATTCATTCTAAGAAACCATTCTAGCACATCCTTGTCAAGTTTATAATGCCAAGCCTTGCATGTATCCTGTACTAATTTACAAACTAATTTATGGGCTCATGTTGCCTAATAAAGTGCTGATCTCACTGTGAATATTTATTTAAAAATTGGTTTCATTGATAATTTGTATAACAAAATGGTAAATATCAGAAAACTATCTTGAACTTGGAAATCATAAAAATGACATTTATTGAGCACTTACCATGTCACATATTTTAAATTATGCCCTATGTCATAACTTATTTTTATTCCCTTACTTTATTACTATACAGTTTTTCTGATAAGGAAACTTAGGCACATGGGGTTCAAGAAATGTGCTACAAAGAGCTGACTTAGAATATACGCTGAATTTGAATGAAGCAGACCTGCCTCTGAACCTGAGACATTAATCACTCTGCCATTATATTATGCCTTTTAAACATGAAGGAATGTTTGTTAATGGAGAGATGTCTAAACATTGCATATATACTTGAGAAATAAAGAATTTATATGAAACTCTCTTCATCTATACTCTGGTAAGAGAGAATTAGTGTCCTAGAGCTGTTTCCAGGACTATGAGTCTTGTAATTATGTGTGTGTGTATTGGGGTACAGTGTAATTTGTGGCAATAAAATATTCAATGCTACTTATTTTCTGAGGAAAGCTATCTCATTGTTTTTAAGGAAGGGGATACATGAAAGTACATAAAATAACATAATAATGTGACCACTTTAATACACTAGAGAGTATCATTTAGGGGAGACTGACCACCTGTTTAAGTCAACTGAGAGAGGGCTTTCTCTTAATTCAGTAAGAACACCACCAGTAGCTATGATATTAAAATTTACCATTAGCTTATCTAAGAGATGAGGTATGAGGAATGAATGTGATCTAGGTTAGTAACAACCTGAATCTTTCAATAACATCAGAAAGAATCACTGGGGTCTGGGTCACTGGTGATTATGGGAGCCCTGGAGTAGCAGTAATGACATGCAGTAATGTAGCACTTCCCAGTGTCAGAAATGGTGGTAACATCAGCAGTCATATTACAGATTTTATGTGATACAAGAGAGCAGACATCAGCACCAGTAAAAAAAGAAATGTAAAACTTATTTAGGGAAATGTGTGAATAACTTGGGCTTCCCTAGGATCCCACAAAGAAGAAAAAGAATAAATTGTGTTGGGTTTCTGATATCTCACAGCTAGAGTGCTCAACAGTAAAATCTACTCTATATTTTCTATTTTATCTCTTCTATTAACTATATACAAATATCAAAATCCTCTTACAAGTTGAGAAAGCAAATTTTATATATATATATATACACACACACACACACAGAATAGGGAAAAAGAGAAAATCTGTATGCTACTTGATCTTGCTTTTGTTTTTACACAGAATTGGATTAATTTACCCAGCAATATGAAGCTACGTTATAATCACACACACTTGAAAGTGTGTAATCATTCACAGAAGAAGTCAGATTAGGGTAAAATTCCTTTTAAATCAATATTAGTAATACTAAACATGAGCTTAAAAAAATTTTTATTTCTTAACAACCTCAAAAACAATTCAAGACAAAATATATTCTCTTTTGATAGTAAATTATTGCTGTTTTTGTTGAAGCATATTTAAGTATTACATTATCAATATTTTTTTTCTAGGTTGCTTGCAAGATAAGTTAAAATGTGACAACCCAATGCCTCTCTTTTTCCAAATAACCACAGAAGGATAAGTACTACAAAAGACATAAGCATGCAACAAGCCAATACAATTGCCTATTCTTTGAAAAGGCCTTTTCTTTTTTTTGGTAAATGTTTGTATGCTTTGTCTTTTTCAAGCAGAAGACCCATAATAAGGCAACCTGTTTGTTCAGAGGAAAACACAGATAAGGATAGCAAGACTTAGTAAGTCTATCTTGATTTCCTGAATTCATATGATAAGTAAAAACAATTCTCAACTTCACTAATTTTCAATGTTGAATAGGACTATGTCATTTAAATAAGAAAGGTAGAAGTTATGCAGCTACTACTAAAATTTATATACCCCATATTGAATCAGTTTCTGTGAGTGCATAGTGGTATACATAGTTCACAGAGTTTTAAGTTAAACCTTAGAAGCAATATAATCAATATTAATCAGATGTACCCTTATGCAAATACAAAAAACATGAGGTTTTAGAGAAAGGAAACACTAGTTTTGGATGGATAGGAAGTTTACCTGGAGGAGATAACCTTTGAGAAAAAATCTGAAGGTAATTTTGGGTTTCCTTAGTAGGTATGGATTAACTCTAGCTGCCATATAAAGATGAATAGAAGTCAATTTATGAAAATATATAGAACATCTGAAATGAAATTGGAATACAAAGGCTTTACAAATACAAAACTATGTATTTTAGCTCTAGTATTTCTAGCTCTGTGATCTGGGATAATCACAAAACTCTTCTGCGTCATAGTTATTTTCTCCTTCTTAAAATGGAGACAAAAAACTAAGCCTGACTTGCATTGCTGGTTCTATAGGGAGGTTACTTAGTACTATAGTGTTGCTGGCAACATATACATTGCAAGGTATACAAATCATAATTTATAGATTTCCAATGAAATTAAGATTATTAATTTAATTTGTATGATACATTCTGTTTTAAACAACAAAAACATATTTTGTGGCTATTTTAAACAAGCCATCAGAATCAGAAGGATGAATATAAAATACGAGTGCCTTTGGACTTTATGGATAATACTGTAACAGGCAGAATTATGGCTCTGCAAAATGTTTTAATCCCCAGAATTCAGGAATACATTATTTTATATGACAGTGGGGATTGAAGCTGCAGATGAAATTAAAGTTGCCAATCAGCTGACTTTCATGACGTTTTCCTAGATTATATGGGCATGTCCAGTGTGATCATAAAGAGTCCTTAAATGTGGATGAAGGAGACAGAAGCCTGTGTTAGATGGATGTGATGTGAAAGACTCAACCAGCTATTGCTGGCTTTGAAGATGGAAGCGGAATGTGAGCCAAGAAAAGCAGAAGGCTAGAAGCTAGGGGGAAAAAAAGCCAGAGTTTTGCCTAGAGCATCCAGGAAAGAACACAGCCCTGACGACTCATTGATTTTAGCCCAGTGAGACCTATTTCAGACTTCTGACTTTTAGAATTATAACGTAATAAAGTCGTGTTGTGTTAAGCTACTAATTTGTGGTAAAATGTTAGAGCAGTTAAAAACTAACAGAAATACTGTATCTGATTTTGTAACATTGCATGCCTGGCATCTAGCACACTATCAGTCTCCACAATTATTAAATATTAAATAAAAGGAGGTGAATACATTTATTTGCATGATTCAAAAAGTGTAACTTTTTCTCTTAAAGACTCAGTAACAAAGTCTTAAATGGAATTGACCCACATGAATTTGAAATTTCTTCCTCCAATATAGTTTTAAAATCCCTTTTATTTAGTTAGGTATCACACCAAGTATTAAAGACAGAATTTAGAGGGTAGGGGATAGAAAAGAAAAGGTAATGTGGCCTGGTTTGGTCTTTGGCAGTCATGTCACAATATTTGTTGTTATTTCTGATGAATCATTACATGGGTACACTTAGGTATGCATATGCACACCAGATTATTGCAAACCTACATGAAAATATCATTTGGGTATATTTCATAGTTCACACTGTGTGTGCCAAAGGGCTGTCCCATCACTGAGCCAGTAAGCTCCAAAGAGATTAATGATACATGACTACCATAGCATCTGCAAGACCATTTCCCACAAAAATTCCACAATAGTTCTAATATGGCTATTAAAGAAATTCCATTGACACTCACAGAACACATCAAGCTCTAGCAGATATGGCAGGTCCCAGGAATCTGTTTCTTATAATAACCAAGCAGCTGTCTTGATGAATCAGCTTGATTCATAACAACATAATGTGCTTTGAGGTTCAAGAAACTTTACCCCAAGCAGTTTAGGAACAGTATTTTTTTTATATTTAAAATATTATTTATGAGGTGTGATTTCTGCATACCTGTCATCCAGGTTAATAGACATATCCTCACCACATAGAAGCACACAGCACTGGAATTTCCAGACCATGTGATCACAGGTCAGGGTTTACTATTTAGGGGGCCCTGGTGAGGTAATTAATGAGAGTCACCAGATAGAGTCTCTGACATTGGGAGATGATGGAGCGTCCCTCCTTGAAAAGTGATCACATTTTTCCTTAACAAAGAGAAGCAAAGGTAGGACTCCTGGGAAGTCAGTTAAGACTATATTAGTTATTTGTTGCTGTGCTGTGTAAAAGAGAAGTATTTTTGTTGCATGATGAACAAAATGGTAAAATACTCTATAAATCATGAGCCATATGGTAGGTTTTGGCCACATATGAGTCAGTTATGATATCAGGGTGTATTGTGTTACTTTTCTCCAGATTATCCAGGTGGATGGGGCTTCCCTGGTGGCTCAGTGGTAAATAATCTGCCTGCCAATGCAGTAGACATGGATTTGAACCCTGGGTCAAGATGATCCCCTGGAGAAAGGAATGGCAACCCATGCCAGTATTCTTGCCTGGGAAATCATGGACAGAGGAGCCAGACAGGCTATACAATCCATGGGGTCACAAAAGAGTCAGACACGACTTGGAAACTAAACAACAAAAATCCAGGTGGATTCCTTAAGTTGAAATCCATAAATCAGCATGAGTAAAATTTCCCTTAACTGGAACAAAAACATCTGATGGTTTCTCCCAATATCAACAATTAGTTCCAGATCTAAGGGAGATAGCTAACAGTCTTAAACATTTAAAAATATATATATTGTAGTTTAGTTGTTTTACAATGCTGTATTAGTTTCTTCTGTGCAGAAGTGATTCAGATACAAACACACACACCCACTCTTTCTTAGAGTTCCTCCTCATTTAGGTCACCACAAATAATTGGGTAGAGTTCTCTATGCTAACCAGAAGGTTTGCATAAGTTATCTATTTTACACATAGTGGTATATATGTGTCAATCTCAATCTCTCAGTTTGTCCCCTCCTCCCCCACCTTGGTAACCATAAATTTGTTCTCAATATCTGTGACTCTATTTCTGCTTTGCCAGTAAGTTCATTTGTGCCATTTTTCTACATTCCACATATAAGCAATTTTAAATATGTTGTTATCATACTTCACACTGGATGACAGTCTCTAAATTTATCCATATCTCTACAAATGGCACTATTTTGTTCCTTTTATTGTCTGAGTAATATTCCATTGCATATATGTACATTTTCTTTATCCATTCCTTGTTAGAAGGATATCTGGATTGTTTCCCTATCCCAGCTGTTGTAAATAGTGCTGCAAAGAACATCAGGGTGAATGCATCCTTTCCAGTTACGGTTTTCCCCAGATATATGTCTAGGAGTGGGAATGCTGGGTCACATGGTAGCTCTATTTTCTGTTTTTTAAGGAACCTCCATTCTGTTCTCCATAGTGGCTGTACCAATTTGCATTCCCATCAGCAGTCTAGGAGGGTTTCCTTTCCTCCACACCATTTCCAGCATTTATTTGCAGATTTTTTTGATAATGGCCATTCTGACACATGTGACATGATATCTCATTTAATTTTGATTTGCATTTCTCTAACAATTAACAGTGTTGAGTATCTTTTCATGTGCTTTTTGGCTATCAATATGTCTTCTTTGGAGAAATGTCTACTTCGATTTTCTGCCCCTTTTTTCTCTGGGTTGTTTGTTTTTTTGATATTGAGATACATGAGCTGTTTATATATTTTGGAGATTAATCCCTTGCTGGTTGCTTCATTTGAAAATATTTTTTCCCATTCTGAGGGTTGTCTTTTTGTTTTATTTATGGTTTCTTTTGCTGTGCAAAAGATTTTAAGTTTAATTTGTTTCCATTTATTTCTTTTTCTTTTCATTACTTTAGGTTATGGATTGAAAAAGACTTTGCTGCAATTTATATTTATAGTATCCATGCATGGACACGTCTAGCCTTACATTACAGTCTTTAATCCATTTTTGAGTTTATTTTTTGCATACAGTAGTAGGGAATGTTCTAATTTCATTCATTTACGTGTAGCAGTCCAGTTTTTCCAACAATACTTATTGAAGAGACAGTATTTTAGCTATTGTATATTCTTGCCTCCCTTGTCATAAATTAGGTGATCATAAGCGAGTAGGCTTTCTATCCTATTCCACTGATCTGTATTTGTTTTCAGGCCAATACCATACAATCTTGATTACTGTAACTCTGTAGTATAGTCTGAAGTCAGGGAGTTTGATTCTTCCAACTCTGTTTTTCCTTCTCAAGATTACTTTTGATATTTGAGGTCTTTTGAGTCTCCATACAAATCGTAAATTATTTTCTAATAATTTGCCTCCCATTCTCCAGTTTCTCATGTCCTATAAGTGTATACATTCTTATTTTAACAGCAATACACAAGCTAGAAAGACTAGGTACATACTGCAAAAATAATGTTTCAGAGTTAGGGATTTCTTGGCATCTCTTGGAGAAGGAAACAGCAACACACTCCAGTATTCTTGCCCAGAGAATCCCATGGACAGAGGAACCTGTCAGGCTATAGTCCATGGGGAGGCAAGAGTTGGATATGACACAGTAACTAAACCACCACCACTAACTTCTTTCCTATAGATAATGTTTAAAGGCAAACTATTGCAAACAATGACTTAGGAAACTAATATGAATTCATATTAATAAAGTTAATAACTCTTTCTATATGGAAATCAGAATTGTAGGCAAACATCTCTGTATACTTGGAAAAAATAATAAAACCGTAAGATGTTTAAAAATGTTTTTTTAATGTAGAGTGTGTCTGTTGTCCATATACTCTATTTTTCTAAAAAATAAAAAGAGCATATATAGGGGGAAGGATCCAGAAAGGCATAATCAGGGAGTTTAGGATAGACACTATACATTGCTATATTTAAAATGGATAACAAACAAGGATATACTATATAGCACAGAGAACTCTGCTCAGTGTTATGTGGCAGTTTCAATAGGAGGGGAATTTGGAAGAGAATGGATATTCCTATATGTATAACTGAGTCCCTTCACTGTCTGCCTGACACTATCACAACATTGCTAATCAGCTACACTCCAATATGACATAAAAAGTTGAAAAAAATTAAAATGCATATATAATGATGAAAATTAATTGTTTAATCATACCCCATGAACAGTATGGAAAGGCAAAATGATAGGACACTGAAAGATAAACTCCCCAGGTCTAGAGGTGCCCAATATCCTACTGGAGAAGAGTGGAGAAATAACTCCAGAAAGAATGAAGAGACATAGTCAAAGCAAAAATAATACGCAGTTGTGGATGTGACTGGTGATAGAAGTAAAGTCCAATGCTGTAAAGAACAAAACTGTATNTGATAGGACACTGAAAGATAAACTCCCCAGGTCTAGAGGTGCCCAATATCCTACTGGAGAAGAGTGGAGAAATAACTCCAGAAAGAATGAAGAGACATAGTCAAAGCAAAAATAATACGCAGTTGTGGATGTGACTGGTGATAGAAGTAAAGTCCAATGCTGTAAAGAACAAAACTGTATAGGAACCTGGAATATTAGGTCCATGAATCAAGGTAAATTGGAAGCGGTCAAACAGGAGATGGCAAGAGTGAACATCAACATTTTAAGGGTCAGTGAACTAAAGGATTGGAATGGGTGAATTTAACTCAGATGACCATTATATCTACTACTGTGTGCAAGAATTCCTTAGAAGAGATGGAATAGCCCTCATACTCAGAGATTACTTTTTAATATCTTTTGCTCAAAAGAGATTAATGTTCAAAATGCATTACTTTAGTGAAATCTCAAAACAGACAGAATGATCTCTTTTTCATTTCCAAGGCAAACCATTCAATATCACAGTAACACAAGTTTATGCCCCAAACAGTAATGCTGAAGAAGCTGAACTTGAATGGTTCTATGAAGAACTACAGGACTTTCTCGAACTAACACCCCCAAAAGATCTCCTTTTCATTATAGGATACTGGAATGTAAAACTAGGAAGTCAAGAGATACCTGGATTAAAATACAAATTTGAACTTGTAGTACAAAACAAAGCAGGACAAATGCTAACGGAGTTTTCCCAAGAGATTACACCAATCATAGCAAATACCCTCTTCCAACAACATAAGAGAAGACTCTATTCATGGACAACACCATATGGTCAATATTGACATCAGATTGATGATATTCTTTGCAGTCAAAGATGGCAAAGTTCTATACAGTCAGTAAAAGCAATAAGAGGGGCTGACTGAGGCTCAGATCATGAACTCCCTATTGCGAAATTCATACTTAAATTGAAGAAAGTAGGGAAAACCACTAGACCATCCAGGTATGACCTAAATAAAATCCCTTATGATTAGTGACAAAAGAGTCAAGGGATTAGATCTAGTAGAGTACCTAAAGAATTATGGAAGGAGGGTCATGACATTGTTCAGGAGGCAGTGATCAAGACCATCCCCAAGAAAAAGAAATGCAAAAAGGCAAAATGGTTGTCTGAGGAGGCCTTACAAATAGCTGAGAAAAGATGAGAAGTGAAAAGCAAAGGAGAAAAGGAAAGATATACCCATTTGAATGCAGAGTTCCAAGGTTAAGCAAGGAGAGATAAGAAAGCACTCTTCAGTGATCAATGCAAAGAAATAGAGGAAAACAATAGAATAGGAAAGACTAGAGATCTCTTCAAGAAAGTCAGAGATACCAAGGGAATATTTCATTCAAAGATAGACACAATAAAGGACAGAAATGGTATGGACCTAACAGAAGCAGAAGATATTAAGAAGAGGTGGCAAGAATACACAGAAGAAATATACAAAAAGATCATCATGACTCAGATAACCACGAAGGTGTGATCACTCACCTAGAGCCAGATATCCTGGAATTTGAAGTCAAGTAGGCCTTAGGAAACATCACTATGAACAAAGCTAGTGGAGGTGATGGAATCCCAGTTATTTCTAATCCTAAAAGATGATGCTGTGAAAGTGCTGCACTCAATATGCCAACAAATTTGGAAAAATCAGTAGTGGCCACAGGACTGGAAAATGTCAGTCTTCATTTCAATCTCAAAGAAAGGCATTGCCAAAGAATGTTCAAACTACTGCACAACTGCACTCATTTCACACGCTAGCAAAGTAATGCTCAAAATTCTCCAAGCCAGGCCTCAATAGTATGTGAACTGTGAAATTCCAGATGTTCAAGCTGGATGTAGAAAAGGCAGAACAACCAGAGTTCAAATTGCCAACATCCTCTGGATCATCAAAAAAGCAAGAGAGTTCAAGGAAAACATCTATTTCTGCTTTATTGACTATGCTAAAGCCTTTGATTGTGTAGATCACAACAAACTGTGGAAAACTCTTAAAGAGATGGGAATATCAGACCACGTGATCTGCTTCCTGAGAAATCCATATGCAGGTCAAGAAGCAACAGTTAGAACTGGACATGGAATAACAGATTGGTTCCAAATTGGGAAAGGAGTATGTCAAGGCTGTATAATGTTACACTGCTTATTTAACTTATATGCTGAGTACATCCTGTGAAATGCTGGGCTGGATTAAACACAAGCTGGAATCAAGATTACCAGGAGAAATATCAATAACCTCAGGTATGCAGATAACATCACACTTATGGCAGAAAGTGAAGAAAAACTAAAAAGTCTTTTGATGAATGTAAAAAAAAAAGGAGAGTTTAAAGGTGGCCTAAAACTCAACATTCAGAAAACTAAGATCATGGCATCTATTCTCATCACTTCATAGCAAATAGATGGGGAAACAGTGACTGACTTTATTTTCTTGGTCTCCAAAATCGCCACAGATGGTGACTGCAGCCATGAAATTAAAAGACAGCTTGCTCCTTGGATGAAAAGCTATGACCAACCTAGACAGCATGTTAAAAAGCAGAGACATTACTTTGCCAACAAAGGTCCATTTAGTCAAGGCCATGGTTTTTCCAGTGGTCATGTTTGGATGTGAAACTTGGACTATAAAGAAAGCTGAGTGCTGAAGAATTGATGCTTTTGAACTGTAGTGTTGGAGAAGACTCTTGAGAGTGTCTCAGAATGAGAAATCGAACCAGTCAATCCTAAAGGAATTCAGTACTGAATGTTCATTGGAAGTACTGATGCTGAAGCTGAAGCTTTCTTACTTTGGCAACCTGATGCAAAGAATTGACTCATCAGAAAAGACCATGATGCTGGGCAAGATTGAAGGCAGGAGAAGAAGGGGACAACAGCGGATGAGATGGTTGGACTACATTACTGACTTGATGGACATGAGTTTGTGCAAGCTCTGTGAACTGGTGATAGACAGGAAGCCCATCATGCTGTAGTCCACAGGGTCTCAAAGAGTCAGACACTACTGAGTAACTGAACTGACTTTTGAATTGTCAATAAATAGTACAATTCTTTTTGCCTTTGAACAGTGATATAACTCCCTGAGAGTCAGATGCTATTAAGTGATTTCTTATTTTTTTAGAATTGCAGGAAAATTGAATATGTTAACACCTAAAAACTACTATGTCTTTAAAAATAAAAATGAAGTGATGAAACAATAATGACATTCCTGTATTTGCTTATTAAATAATATTTCAGTTGCTTAAGAGTTATTAACATATAAAATGAAATTAAGAGTGTATTTCAATTAATTTCTCTTTATTCTGGACCTTTTTGCTTCTTGATAAAATTGTAGATTTTTCTTTATAAATGTATAGTTTTAACATTTTATGTGTATTATGTATGTGTATTTTTATGTGAACAACCCTAATTTGTTTTCATTTTAATATTTTGCCTTTTTTATTAGAGGATAATTGCTTTACAATATTGTGTTGGTTTCTGCCATGTTTTGACATGAATCAGCCACAGGTGTACATATGCCCCCTCCCTCCTGAACCTGGTTCTCATGTCTCCCCATTCTATCCCTCTAGGTTGTCACAGAGCACCAGGTTGAGCTTCCTGTGTCACAGAGAAAATTCCCACTTGTTGTCTAGTTTACATATGGTAATGCATATGTTTCCATGCTATTTTCTTAATTTGTCCCAACATCTTCTTCCCTCACTAGGTCCACAAGTCTGTTCACTTTGTCTGAGTTTCCACTGTTGCCCTGCAAATAAGGTTCATCAGTGCCATCTTTCTAGATTCCATATGTATGCATTAACAGACAATAGTTATCTCTGTGACTTACTTCAGGCTGTATAATAGGCTTTAGGTTCATCCACTTCTTTAGGACTGACTCAAGTGTGTTCCTTTTTATAGCTGAGTAATATTCCATTGTACATGTGTACGACAATTTCTATATCCATTTATCTGTCAATGTAAATGTTATGTTGGAAATCTACTGTTAGTTTTTAAAAACTAACTTTTAATTTACGTCTAAAAACACAACAAAAAAGTTGAAATCTAATAATTTCTATTGATTCTCTTTAGTGTGGGGATATGTTTCTGAGACAGTATCTTGTGCAAAATGATTATTTTGTCTTCTTTTCTATAATGGTTTGACTACTTCTTTATATCTTATTTCAATTATTTGACACTTCAATATGTGATTTAAGATTTTTTAACTGGCATTTTACATCATTTAACCCTGGACTTTATTATTCATCAAATCCTAATCTATTATTTTACTTCCCTAAAATATGTACAAAGTATTACCTTTTTTTTAGTTTTATATTTTAATTTTTTTAAAAAAAGTTCTGTTATAAATGGTCCTTCTTTTCTTGTTTGATACTGTTTCCAAATCATACAAATCA